>CM070822.1:35207684-35748969 GCA_036326025.1 Chrosomus eos
GTGGTGGTGTATAACTTTGAAGTAAGTCTTGATCAAAGTCTTTATCTTCGAAGCATGGTGTAGATGGTCCAGCTCTTTCGTCATCAGTTATTGTAGTGGTGTTGGTCTCTTTTGACTCAATTTTTATGATAAACGGTCCGTGTATCTTTTGGTCATTTGATTTCCTGTTTGGAATGGAATAACGAGAAATGAAAACCTGCTCGTTTAGTCGTTTTTTTTTTGTTTAGTTTAAAAAACGAAAAATTAGATTTTGGATCGATTTTTCATTTTTCATTTGTGGTTTACAAATCGGTTTATGGGTTCCCTTTCATCTGATTGGTCAAACCGCTCCGCCTTCAGTACAAGCTTTTCTTTCTGTCAGGCAGAATAAGAGTCAGCACAAGTGCGGCACTGACAAACTCACTGTTAACAACGCACAATATTTAAAGCAGAAATATGTGCTGGTCACGTAATTCGTGCTGCTGCGACTTGCAAGTGACCCCATTAATGTGAGCCACAGACAGTAAGATTATTTTAGCATGATGTATTTCCCATTGATAAATACAGTGCAAATAGTTCTGTCTCTTTGGGTCAAATGGAAGAGGAAATAAAAATCATTAATAGGCTGAACTGTACCATAATATGTCCGTAACATTTACCACTCTCGTAGCCTATTTTATTTACATCAAAAGGCAAAAATTGAATAGAAATAAAGATTATGTTTATGAATGTAAGCATGTGTAGCCGACTCACATGAAAAGAAAGAGACAGAAAGAGAGAAAGAAAGAATCAGTGAAGGTACATTAATACTGAAATTAGCAGGGTTTGGGATTTATTAAAATCATGTCGGTTGAAGACGGCATACCTTTAAAATGTTATTAGTTTTTATTATAAAACGAAGTAAAATACAAATTACATACAGAATTGGTCAATGTTTCTCTGAGTTTTCTTTATTATGTTGGCTTGAGAAAGCCATATATTTAAACATTACTATTATTATGAGAAATTTACTCCGCCTAGAACTTTAATGCTTCACCAAACTCAGCTCAGACCTTCAGACTGGTCTGACTCGCTTATTTCTTTTCGGACTGGTCAGACTTACTTTCCGAGAAAAAAAAATCCCACTGACTTGCGTTATCTGAGCAAAGGGCGTAATACTTAACGCTGTCCACTAGAGGGGGCGACAGGATAATACGTTTTTTCTACTCTCTTTCCCTGTTTGCATCAGTTTACATGACAAATAAAAGTATGAATTTCATCCATAAATAGGCCATATCTGTGTATGAGAACAAGCTTTACACTTCAAGCTACAACTAATTAAAACTTGAACCTTACTTCAAAGTTTGCCACTCTCTAGTTTCTTTTAAGATATTGTTAATAACACTTTTTTGCATTTATTGTTTGTCATGTGCTCTATATTTTAAAATGAACTAGCTGTTGATAAATCATACTCAATTAATGTAACAAGCTAATGTCAGAGCAAATGTTCTGCAAAGTTTTGCTAGGCTAGTTAAACACACCTGAACCAGCTAAGCTAGGTCTTCAGAATATCTAGAAATGTTCAGGAAAGCGTGTTGGAACTGGTTGGAGCTGAACTCTGCAGAACATGATGCTCCAGGGTCAGGACTTTGTGTTAAATCTATAAATGAATGTGCTGGATGTTTGCATGCAGATTTGTAGGGAAGTCAGTACAGTGGAAAATGGAATCTGCAAAAACTTTATTCTGTTCTCACAACAACACATGCAAACAAAACTGCAATGTTTTTAAACTTTTGATTATGTCTTTATCACACACCCTGCTTGAACCTTACTAACTGAACAAATATTAGCCTACTGCAGGAAGTGGAGAAAAAAAAATAAAAACTGTTTTTTAGACAAAACTTTTAGTTACTTCAAGCACATTGGATAGGCCTGCAACCTCTGTGATGACAATATCTTCAGATCTGCATTTAGGGCACTGCCTTGAGTTCTCCATCCATTGGTTAATGCAGACCTTGCACCCCACCACACTCCTGCAGCACGAGGTGAACACAGGTTCTTCAATGATAGCTTGATAAAAAATAAAAAAAAAGTCAACATTAACTGCAGCTAGTGCAAAATAATAACCATGATTATGTTTTGGAAAACAGTAAGTCAAATCACATCAATTATAGCTAAGTCATGGCTAAAAATTATACAACCTTTGGCAGTTAGTTCAAAAACCCGGTCTATAGGGGCCACACACTTGCAACTGATCTCAGTGAATAGATTGAACGTGATTTCAGCCGAGCAATTGCCATGCTACTGTTTTAGCACCAGATTTGTCCAGATTGGTTAGGACATTTCAAGATGCAGTTTTGTGTGTGTGTACCTCTGCAGATTAAACATGAATGTTTCCTTTAAAATTGTTGCTAGGTTTACCCTTTGTGCTGCTCCCTGTGTAATGGAAACAATCTCCTGAATCTGTCTGGATACATTTTCCAAACCATGTGAGGCCTCCAACAGCTCCTCGATTTGCGATTTAAGGTTCTGAAGGACAGATTTTTCAGCATCTCTGCGACTATTAAAAAAAGGTTAACATATAAATAATTTTCACTTATCCCTCCTTACTTGTTTTTTCTTTTTTTGTTAAAAAAAAGGGTAATTTGTCATTTGCAGGAAATGTATTATACTGCACTGGTCATCTAAACGAGCAGGTTTGCATTTCTCGTTATTCCATTCCAAACAGGAAATAAAATGATCAAAAAGTACACGGACCATAAACTCATTGTGTGTTGTGACTTTTATTTCTGGTAGTTCAAGTAGAGAATCAACAATATCGTCATCAGATCTGCTGCGTTTTAGATCAACAAGTGTGCCAATAATGCTATTGCCAATTTTTGCTGTAAAATTTTTGCCAGATGTAGATTTCATGGTTAGTTTTCCATACGTTTTAATTTCGATTGCAGTTGATTTGAATTGAGTTTTACATTTTTCACACAGTATTTTTGAGCTGGATAGTGACATAGTAATGGGATGTTTTAATGGACAGTAATGGGATGTTTTAATGGACAGATATAAGCATTTGTTATTTGTGCGCCAATTATTTCACAGTTTTGAGTGATTGAGGATGTGGTTGGAACAAAGATCGCAGTGCTTTGAGATTGAATGATTGTGAACTCAGTGTCTTTTGTTGTAGTCAAGTATGTTTTGTTATATTGTCTTACGGATATGTTTGACATACTGTACCACTGTTCAATTTCAAGGCAGTGCTCGCCCCAGACAGTCAGTTCCGCAGATGATGTTGTGTCACATACAGTGTAAATTTTTTTTTCCAGGAAAGTTCCATCTCTCATCACATTGTGTCCCTCACTCTCTTTTTGCGCAATTTTCACATGGAGTAGTACCTATTGAAAGAGAAATTAACACAGATTAGTAAAACGGTATGTTAAAGCTGGTTTTTTTTTTTTTCAATTTCAGTAACACAGTTTATTTCAATTACATGTATGGATATTTTTTTGTTATCAAATTTTTATTGTTAAAGCATACAGAATGATGAAGACAAACAATCAGCCACTATCCCAGTGAAAGAAGAAATTAAGGAAGGAAAAATAATAATAATAAAAAAATAAAAATAAAATAAAAAATAAATTATATATATATATACACTTCTATAATATTTTAACAAGGGTACCATATCAGAAGGATAATAAAGATACAAAAATGAAAAATGATATTGAATCAAATTATGCTTCAAAATATACACAAAACTATACAAGTACAGATTGTATAAAATAATTATCCATCCAAAAATCTTGATATTTAAACAAGTAGAATAGAGCTGAACGAAGTCTACGACAGTTAAAATTACAGCCCAACAGGTAACCATAATCCAACTGTAAATGTATGAATAATGCAGAAAATTAAAATTAACCAGATAGAACAAGAGGGGGGGGGGGGGGGGGGGGGGGGGGGGGGTTATTATTAACTCAACTCAGTAGACCCTTGAGTTTCTCCAATGTTTGGGCCCAGAGCCTAATAGTGTCCTCTCTTGCGCCATGAATACGCGCTGTGGACAATTCGAGATACACCACTTCTATAAATGTGAGACCCCAATACTGCTTATTGAGAGAATGTGGAGGTTTCCATCTTGTTGCAACTATTTTCTTAGCAGCTGTCAAACCAGCTAAAAAAACTCGTTTCTGAGTTTTATTGAGATGGATATCGGAAAGATCATCCAAAATAAAAACAGATGGGGACAAAGGGACTGAAACATTTAATAGAGTGGACAAATTTTCTTTAACCATATTCCAAAAGTAAGCAACCCCAGGGCATTCCCAAATCATGTGAAAAAAAGTACCAATTTCCCCTGTATGGCACAATGTGCAATTAGGATCAGGTTTAAGCTTCATACTATGAAGTTTACGTGGAGTCAAATAAGTCCTATGTATAAAATTTAAATGGATTTGTTGATGATCCATTTCCTTGAAGAATGCATTACCATAACCCAAACACTATCCCAATTAAAACTGGGGGAAAAGTCCGGAATATCTGACCGCCATGAAGAGTCTATTGTCAGAGGAGGATGCATTTTTTCCAGAAAAAATTTATATAATTTAGAAACCAATCCTCTTGTTCCCCGAGTTTCACGTAATGTTTTGAGTAAAGGGTGGTCTTTAAGAGGAGCCGTCCAAGGGACCCCATAGGCCTTCATGGCTGCCCTCAATTGTAAGTAAAAAAAAAAGGTTGAGCTCTGAAGGTTAAATTGAATGGAAAGTTCTTCAAAGGAATGAAGGCCCTTATCACACATTAAATCACCCAAGGAGTGAATTCCTTTGTCGAACCACTGTCGACACTGGCCAATCTTTATTGGGCGCTTACCAATAAGCAAACCATCATTATTAAAGATAGGAGAGTATGGATTCCAGTTAGAGCGGATATTACAAACTTTTTCTGCTGCTCTCCAGACCGACAGAACGTGTGACACTAAAGGACCGAAACGGAGCGTACACTTTTTTAGAGGGATATTGGCAAATAGGACTTCATCTAATTTCAGAGGAAGAACTAGATTTCCCTCCAGGGAACGCCACGAAACATCAATTTTGTCGTTATACCAGCTGAGCAGGGGACGTAGTGTAAAAGCCCAGTGATATAACTTAAAATTCGGAAGTGAAAGTCCACCAGCGAATCTATCCCGTTGCATCGTGGAAAGTTTAAGACGTGGACGTTTGCCATTCCATACAAATTTGGTAATTATGCTCTGTAGTCTATCCCAAAAACAAGAAGGCAAGGGCAGCATAGAACTCAAAGTTAATTCGAGGGAGTACATTCATTTTGATAATCGAGACACGTGATCTAAGAGAATTTGGAAGTGATGACCAATTATCCAAGTTACATGAAATTTTAGACAGGATGCCCTCATAGTTGGTCTTAATTATATACTGCAATGAAGCACCAATCATAATGCCCAAATACTTAAATTGTTGGTCCCACATATTGTGATTGGGGTGATACCTTTATCTATGCGTATTGTCTGAGCCAGAGGCTCCAGCGAGAGTGCAAAAAGAAACGGGCTTAGGGGGCATCCCTGTCGAGAACCTCTGGCTATGTCAAACAGTGAAGAACAAGTCCTACCTGTCAAAACCATGGCTGTGGGGTTTGCATACAGCACCTTGATCATATGAATGTAGGAGGACCCCAGAGCCATGCGCTTCAGCACAGCCCACAAATATGGCCATTCCAGACAATCAAAGGTTTATTAACACCAGGATTTAATAAACGCCAGAGATCCACCACCCCAGTATCATTAATCCAGGAACATAAGGCCTCAGAAGCGTATTTTTGATCTAAATTTTCAGAGTATCCTGATCTGTCAACTGAGTAGTCAACTACAGCATTAAAATCAGCACCTATTACGAGTTTGAAGTCAGAGAGCAAGATAAACCAAGCAGTAAACAAGAAAAGCAAAATTTCCATAGGAAAGAAAAAAAATGAAGGGGAAATAAAAACTTCTCTGGTCTAGGCATTAAAAACCTAACATTAGAACAAAACAAAAACAAAAACAGAACAAGGAGAAGATTGGGTGCACCCATGTCTATAACTCCTGTAAAACGGAAATGAAAAACTAGGATCTATTAATCGTTCAAAAGTGCAGAGATAAGATATGCACCTGTTCAGTATCCCAGCTTAACTAAAAAAAAACTTCACGATAATAAAACGTGTGAAAACTCCCCCATTCCTTTTGCCAGACACCCATCCAGTAAATGGATAAACACAACAGTTACATGAATCATATTAAAACGAAAAGTCAAAAGGGTTCACATATTACCGTCCATAAAGGCTTTGGCATCTTTCGGGTCTCTGAAGTTTTCTGAGTGCCGTTTGCTTTGAAGACCAACACGGCTGGGAAGTTCATTTGAAAGCGGATGCCTTTCTTGATAAGTTCAGCGCAGATCGGGTTGAAAGCTCTCCTCGCGGCACGAACTGTGGGCGAAATGTCAGGAGCGATACGGAGAGATTGATCCTCGTATTGAAGCTGGCCTTTGCGTCTAGCAGCGGTCAGAATTGTAGCGACGTCTCTAGAGCGATGGATCTTGATAATAACAGGGCGAGCCCGACCATCCGAAGGAGTACCGAGCCCTCGGTGTGCACGGTCAATTGATATAGACGGGACTGGCAACTCAAGCAGCTTTGGGATGAAAGTTTCAAAGAAAAGAATGGGGTCACTTCCCTCGACGGACTCCTTGAGGTTGAGAATTCTTATATTATCCCTTCTGGAGCGCCCCTCTAGATCCGTAACCTTCTCCGTAAGTGCCGCGTTAAGTTTCTCAAGAGCAGCCAGTTTCCCTCTAAACGGAGCGATGTCATCTTCCAGGACGGAGATACGAGTTTCTACTTCAGCCTGGTACGTCGCAAGGGAGTCTGTGGCTGCAGCAACCTCAACAATGCGTTTGATGATGCAATCAACTTTCACGTCCAGGCCAGACTCCAGTTTAACAAAAGAGTCATTCAGCATCTTTTGCGTGCGCCGACCTTCTTCTGCAACGACTTCGGCAATGTGTTTCAACAGAGCCCCATGTGATAAATCAGGTAACATTAAGCTCTCATTGCTAGCCGCATGGCTACTGCTGCTACTAGCCTCACTCGAATCAGTGCAATCTTCCGTAAAGCCTCGGGAGTGGTCCGGCTTGTTCTGTTTTGACGGCTTGGGCATGATAAAGAAGCAATACAGCAACTAAATAATGACTTTGAGAAAGAAGGGTGAAGGTAGATAGTGAACAACAGGAACGTGGAACGGAAGAGGTGAAACCGCGAATAATCAGTCCGCCGCCATTACCGGAAGTACATGTATGGATATTTAAATATAATGATTTTTTATATATATTCTTTTCATATGCAGTCAATAGTTGTAAAATGTTGGGAGCTGGTTTTAAGAATGTGCTCCAATGGAACAATTTTTGGATCTGTTTTCTTTGTATTATAAATGAATCTACACATAGTATTTTGGATTGATGTGTGAAAAGAATGTCCATTTTTCCAGAATACAGCTGTGAAGGTCGTATCTCCACATTCTCCAGCTTAATGGGTCTCCTAGGAGTTGCATGGATAAAGGAAATAGTTACTTGTCTGGTATACAGTTTAAAGAGCAAGGTCAGTCTAAAAAGATTGTTTTTTAAGATTTTTTGCGCTTGGCAACATTTCTTTTTATAATTGTATGATACTCATAATCCATATACTAAAGTGGATCTTTAGGTTTCAATTTATGGTTGTTTCTTCCCGCTTTAAAAAAAAAAAGTCTTTAACCATCAAAGATTCATAATTAGAAAAAAAATATTAGACTCAATTATAGACAAACAATTTAAATTATGTCTTAAAATATCTTTATATTGCGTTTCAAATCATTCATATAATTTTTATGCATAAATAAATCCTAGTCACAAGATCATTAAAGCAACTAAATCAATCTTGAGGCTAGAAGTTAATATGACATCTGGTAGATTGAGGGGTGAAACAAACCCAAAACTCTGCGATTTTTATAAGTCAAATAACTTTAATTTGGTATGGTTTAGAACCATTTATAAGAATGCATAATTATTTTAGAGCTAAAAGGTCATTGTGGATGTACTTTCAAAAGAATAACAATTGTGACTGACTCACCGATCATTTTCTGATGATTTAAATTGCCCGTGGACTTCAGGCCTGAAGATTCTGACGGTTGAAGTGTAATCTTTCTGTTGACATGTTGCATCAAAAAAAATTTTTTTGGGGCCCTGTTTTATGTTGGTGACGTCGTGAATATAACCAATGATATTTGATGGCCTTGCCATATCTATAAGAAATATTGTATGCACATTACAAAAAAACAATTTAAGATTAAATAATGGGATTATCACTTACAGGAGTCGTGGGTATAATGAATATGCAAAGTAAATGTTTCTGTTGATTTAACAATGCAGTTATAATTATCAGATATATATATTGTGATATAGTTAGTCTATCTTTTAAAATACACAAAATATTATCAATTAATATTAAAGTCTTATTCTGAATTTAAAAATCATTAAAGATGGATTTAGACTAACCTGTGTGTCAGGGCGTGTGCAGGCCGAACAAGATGACAACGGTAGAATTTTAACCAGTTTTGTCTTCTAAAATAAATCAAGGTGATCATAAGGCAGGATACAGACACATTAAATACAGAAGGGAACTACAAAAGGTGATGATGAGACAATTACAGACAGCTGTGAGGAATATTAGTGTCTATGGTGATTAATGACAAGCAAGTGAACAGTTATCAGTAATGGCTGTGATGAACATGAGGACAACTCAATTTAGCCTTAAAAGTTCTCTAAGCGATCATCACTTAGACATCAGGGGCCTGTACCATGAAGCCGGTTTAGGTGGCTAGCCAGCTATGTTTCAGCTTAGTTTCCGCCAACCCTGGGTTTTAGGTACTATGAAAGTAGCTCGGCTTTAATCGGTGTTCGTTGCCATGGTATCTTACGCTGCACGGCTAACCTGCTCCGGGGCAGGTTAAGTTCTGGATTCGAGATCTCAGACTGAAGTTTGACCAATCAGCTGTGAGCAAAGAAACATATAGGTGACGTAACTAATTCCCAGTGTTGGTTGCAATTGCTTTACATTTTCTTTCAAATCCTGTGGACATCTCAGCGCAAACTGTAAGACGAGCACATCGTAGAGAAAGAGTTTTTAGCCGGACAAAATCCCCTTGCCTTTCCTGATAGTTAGGCTACTTGTATCAAAGATACAGATTTTCTGCGGAAGGAATATCTTATCTTTGCGAACTTATTGAGCCGCTCATAAATAATTTAACACGTCGAATTCATGCACTTACTTTACCATAAATGGTATTGCGTTGCGTTTTTTTGCAAGTGCTTGCATACTTGCACGCAATCGCAACACGCAAACATACTTGCGGTGATGCACATAAGGAGAAAACACGGTTTGTCGAACCATTCGCAAGGTGGTCCTCGCTCTGCAGGAGTACATTAATAGTTTAATAGTGTTCATTTATTGACCATGTCCATAAGAGAGGCTTTTTATAAAATTGTCGGTAATATTGATAGGGTGACATCACATTTTTTTTTCTTCCAAAAAGCAAATTTCACAAATGTACTATACAATACAGTAGCTACTTGTTAAGCATTATTTTAATATTTTTTTATTCGGTTAATCTTATGATAGGATTCCCTATAGAGTCATTGAAGCAATATCCTGCACGCATGTTGCAATGTCCACTTCTCTAGGAGAACATGAGGCAGATTATATTAATAGAAAGTCCTTTCACAGCCTTAATGTTGAGGTAGAGATTATGTGAACATGTGAAATTATTATTTTCTGTGAGATGAATCTTTAAATTAATAGTAAAATTAACAGATAACAATCTACTTTCCGTGAGTATGTTGTGTCAGCGCTTTGAGGAAAGCTAGTTAAATTTGGTACAGTACAAAACACTGTTAATTTGAATTGGGACAGCAAAACCTACACAATAACCCCCTATCATGACCCTGATGTGTCAGTAAAACCATAGTAAAAGTTAGAGATGATCTTTGGCATCCTAAAGGCACGTTTCAACTGTCTTCGGCGCATAAGAGTCACCAGAGGCATCACAGATAGTGTCTGCATGTGCCATTCTGCTCAATATAGCCACCATAGAAAGGAGCCAGAACCACCACAGAAAGCTTCTCCCCGATGAAACTGACCCGAACACACTTGACCACCCAGCTGGTGCAAATGTAGTTGCAATCACCATACAATATTACACTTAATAAAAGCATATTGAAACTGCAGATAGGTCTCAAACTGTTTTATTGGTTTTGTGGGATGGGGGAGAGAGAAAGAAAGCAATAGAAAGTTGCATTAATAAATATTCATGCTAAAGTGTTACTTGGTTTAATAAGTTCACTGAGATCAGTTTAATCTAGCTGTTGCATTTATTTTTTAAATGTGGAGCCTCCTCAGCTCACAGTCAGGCTTTAGTGTGCAGTCTAGCTCTATAGACTCCTTTAGTGTGCAGTCTAGCTCTATAGGCTCATTTAGTGTGCAGTCTAGCTCTATAGGCTCATTTAGTGTGCAGTCTAGCTCTATAGGCTCCTTTAGTGTGCAGTCTAGCTCCATAGGCTCATTTAGTGTGCAGTCTAGCTCTATAGGCTCATTTAGTGTGCAGTCTAGCTCTATACAGGCTCCTTTAGTGTGCAGTCTAGCTCTATAGGCTCCTTTAGTGTGCAGTCTAGCTCTATAGACTCCTTTAGTGTGCAGTCTAGCTCTATAGGCTCATTTAGTGTGCAGTCTAGCTCTATACAGGCTCCTTTAGTGTGCAGTCTAGCTCTATAGACTCCTTTAGTGTGCAGTCTAGCTCTATAGGCTCATTTAGTGTGCAGTCTAGCTCTATAGGCTCCTTTAGTGTGCAGTCTAGCTCTATAGACTCCTTTAGTGTGCAGTCTAGCTCTATAGGCTCCTTTAGTGTGCAGTCTAGCTCTATAGGCTCCTTTAGTGTGCAGTCTAGCTCTATAGGCTCCTTTAGTGTGCAGTCTAGCTCTATAGGCTCCTTTAGTGTGCAGTCTAGCTCTATAGGCTCCTTTAGTGTGCAGTCTAGCTCTATTTGTAAAGGGCCCTGACTGAGTCTGTTTCCACCTGAAACATAATTCCACCACAAACATGATCATTACAAGTTTTTGGGAGGCTAATCAACTCACAAAAAGGTCCTTGACAAACACCTGTAATGTATGTCAAGGGTTTTAAATCCTTCGTTCACATTTCTTTTGAAGCCTGTTGAGGTAGAGGCTTCAGTTTCTGGGACAGGTTGTGAAAAATCCTACAATAAAAGAGATGTGTAACTTGGGCCAGTCCCTGTTTTATACCACACATTCAAATGTTTGCCTTAATAAAAAGCCCAGTGCATTCACCTCAGCAACTGTCCCAGAACACAGACAGAGTGTCTTCATCATTTCCTCCTCCCTGATAAATAAAAGTAGGCCAATATGTTTCTGGTGTTCTGTCTGCTTCATACTGACCTCTGTGTGGGAGACTGTGTGTGTGTGTGTGTGTGTGCTGGCTTCAACAGGGACACTGCATTTCCCTCTACTGCAGAACATACAGTCAGCCATATTTAAAACTTAAAATATTAATGTATCGCACACTGACAGTGTTACAGTGTTACTAGTGTAACACACACAGTGTTACTTGCTTAGAGGAGCCAGCACCAGGGTCAGATTGTACAGCACCTGTAATCCCATCCATAATCGGCCGTCCCTTATTCCATCAGAGCCAACTCAGTGTATTCTGGAGGAGTGGCCCTACACTGGTTTTCTGAATTTCACTGTTTTTTCGGTTTGCCTCAAACAAATAAAAAAATAATAAAAGGTTGTGTGTAAATAAATACTTACTAAGCTACTTTTAATTATATTTTTTATTTTGTCTTTATCAGCTGCCAAAAACGTTTGGAGTTGCATCTAAAATCAATGAATATTAATCCTTACAGGTATATATATACGTGCAATTTTTTTTAATAGCTATATTATAAAAATATAGGCTATATTTTACACACACACACATACATTCATAGCCTATACATCATTTCACATGAATAAAGAACGTATTTATTTAGCTTACACATTAACGCAATCAGCAATCTTTCTCCAACAGTCTTCTCTTGCTTTGGCAGCAGAGACCGTATTGTTTCGAGCTTGTAATACATATTTAAATTCATCGTAATTCTTAATGATTATCTCTTGCTCCTCCGCGGAAAGAAAGTATCGCTCTCGCTCTATCCATATCGAACGCGATTGGTTGTTCGGTGCCAACGTCACTTTGGTATGTGCACGCGCTCGTGGAGTAATCATAGCTTAAGATCAAAGCCTGAGTTGACAGAGAAAGTTGATGAGCTGCTTCATGGTACCAATAAAGCCTGATTGCATCGGTTTGGTTTTGTCAACTCAAAACTAATCCTGTAACTCAGAGTTTGTTCAGCTACCTTCATGGTACAGGCCCCAGAAGTGACATCACTTCTTGTTGACGTTCGAACTATTGTCAAACAAAACGGAGGCTAGCTAGACCCTCCCTCCTCCTCATCCGCGCACTAACCCCCCAAACCATTCTTGTCGGTTATTGGCTGGAACAGTTTGTTATGTTTCGTAGAGCGGGTCGCTAGAGTTTGTTTTTGTAGCCGTTTGTGGAGCCTGGGGTGTTCGCAGAGACCGCGTTTTTTTACAGTGTGTTCAGGGGACAGGCAGCCAGCGGATAGTGAGGAGATGTTTGCTGTATGTGACAAAAAAATGTTTTGGCCTTAAAAACGTGTGACATCGCTTAGAGCACCTTTAATGTTTGTTTAATAATGTAACTAATAAATAGTATATCAGCTATCTTTAGTTGAAATGAGTTTATGCTCAATGTCATGTGTTAACTTGATGAAGACATGTTTTGTTATTGTTCACAGATTGTTTTTTATACATGGTGCTGAATTCAGAACTATTACTTTCTATGTACCGGTATCTATTTTGAGCCCTGCTGTAGTATTTAATTTTGTTGGTAACTTTGAATAAATAGATAGTATAAATAGATAAAATGTGTGATGTATGAAATTGTTGACTGTTTAAAAAAAAGCAAAAAAAAAGTCAAATGAGCCATTTTGTTCATCAGCTGTGTTTAATATACAAATTACTGCACTCAAATAAAGACAATTATATCTGAGACATGGATATGAATAGACTTTGAAATTTAAGTTGTAATTGTAATGAATTCAAGTGGTAATGAATTTGAACATGATTTTTTTATTCAGCATTAATCATATGGAGAAGAAAACCCCATTTTAAATCTTTTGAATGAAAAAAATAATAATTGTGCATTTAAAAACAGAGATTATAAAACTTTACAGCATGTGACAAAACAGCAGTAGAAGTCCGTCTGGAGTGAACATTGTGTTGACAGTGGTATAGTATGACAATTTTGAATGTAGAGAATGTTAAGAATTACATTAATACAAGATTAGGGGCTTTAAAAAAATGTATGTTATGATTCAAATATGTATTCTCTGTGCTGAGGAGATCCATTTAATGAACATTATAAAGTGTATTTAAAAAGTATTAGGGGTAGACAAACTATTTACAATATATGGGGGGAAAAACATCAGGGGAACAATGAATATTTAAAACAATTACAAAAGGGGATTCAAAATTGTTAAATAATTGGTGCACAAATAACAAACATGTATATTTGTCAATTAAAACATCACATTAGTAACATTACATTATTCCGTTTAAAATGACTGTGTCCAAAATGTTAAACTCAATTCAAGTTAAAACATATAGAAACCTCATCATATAAATCTACCTCTGATGACATTTTTACAGCAAAAATTGTATTTAATTACGAATGAAACCGAAAGTCTTTTACTTCATGGGAAATAGTTTTAGGAAGTTCATCATATAAAAATAAGATATAATTAATATTTATTTATTCCCAACATGCTAAACATAGACCAATCCTTCAACTCAGCACCTGTCTAAGTTCAGGAACATTTAAATAGTTATGCGTAGTACTGAAAAAGATACACATTTTTTTTAGTTAATAGAATATAAACATTGTTATATACATTGGGAGCTCCAGCATTGCATATTTTTTATAGGTCCCTCATTGAATATTACCAATTCAGGACTTTCAAGCTGTACTGAATTAATTGGCAGTAGTGTCTGATGAGGAACATGTTGAACTTGCAGTATATGAAAGGCATATGCATGTTTACATCTTATTTCGGAGAGCTTAAAGTTATTGATGCATGTTCAGAATAAGATCCTTTTTCATTTTCTGTAATAACGCCAATAACTGTAACTTTCTCCCATATGCTAATCAAAAGATTCTGTGCTGCATGAACTTCTGTAAAGTGTATAACTGATTAAAAAAGGTCATGTACAATGAATATGTACAAAGCTGTTATGGAAATGTATCATTTTGTGATTCTGATGATTGGTTTTACTGTTCTAGGAATAGTGACAATATTCTTCTCAACTATTAATTCAGAAAATATTTTGAAACAACTTTACACATATGCAGACAATCAATAGTCAATTAAGTTATCTTACAGGTGAATACATAATCTTCATAGTAACAATTTTGAATGAATGGCTTCTATTACATTTGGCCTACAGTATGTATAGTTACTATAATATGCGCCAGCCAAAATATGCTTACGCTTAATGCTTATGTAACTTATGGTTAGCCTGATATCTAAAGAGCCACAATGTATTGTTCCACTATAATTTTCTGCTGTAACCTCACTGTGATTTTTTGACAAACTGCTCAAAAGTAGCTCAAAACTACTGCTACAATTATTTAAAGATATCATATATAATTATTTAAAGATATCATGACCTGTAGGTGGTGCTATTGCTTAATTTTGAATGGTCCCTCATATCATGTTGCAATGAAGGGTAAGGGTTAGCCTCTGAAGCAATTTTGGGTTGACCTTGTTAAAATGGTGACATAATTATTGAATGAAGATAAACAAAAATATATGTTTCTGTGTGGCTCAGATGGAAGATCATCTGCTCTATTTTTTTGTAGGAATTTAAGTAAAGTTGAATGAGAATTAGCAAAGAAGTGAATACTGTACTTTTTCAAAATGGCCAGTAATGTAAAGGGCTATTATATGAACTAATCAAATTGTTCATGTTAACAACATCACCATTGCGTGACTAACGTTATTTAATGTGTTTTGAATACCTGTGTAGTTCAGAATTCATATTCTCCATAATAGCTAAACGAGAGAAAGGCACAACAAAGGAAACTCCATAACTGTGTGAAAACGTACTGTTACACGATTTAACTATTGAAATGTCTTACTTGTAAAGCAGAAAAAGCTGTCTCTTCTTCCGTTTCGAATCCCTTCGGGAGTTCACGCACCTTTCAAAAGCCCCACCGAGAAAAGCCTATCTCTACATCTCCTCACGCGCGGTATAGCGGCTAGCCGAAACTCCTTCTTTATGTGACGTAATGACGCAAAGACATGCTCGAATTTCCCTCGAAAACCCACCAGTACCACTGGAATTAAAATCATTATTACAAGCTAACCGTTTTGAATCTAGCTATGGCAAGCAGATAGTTTTGAACACTGGCTGAAGATGTTTTTTTTTTAAAAATAATTAATTTGGATTATTTTTAACTTAAAAATGTTACGGACTGCAGCTTTAATCAGAATGTTTGTTTAATAATATAATTTAATGTCTGTTTAATAATATATGTAATATGTAAAAATGGCTTGAAAATCACTATAGTGTAATGAAGAAGTATTTTGGGGTGTTTTGTAAAACTGGCAACTTGAGTTATGCAAGTATACATAATCTTCTTGTTTATATTTACAGATGCCACGACCCAAGAAAAGGGCCCGCATAGCCAAGAGGCTTGCACAACAACGGTGTGCAAATACAGAGGTTCCGCCGCTTCCTCTTGAAAAAAAGGCAGAAGCTGCACCGTTTCCTCTTAAAACAAGTGAAGCAGAGGTTCGGCCGCTTCCTCTTAAAAAAATGGCAGAGGCTGCACCACTTCCTCTTAAAACAAGTCAAGCAGAGGTTCGGCCACTTCCTCTTAATAAATTGGCAGAGGTTCGGTCGCCTCCTCTAAAGAAAAAGGCACAGGGAAGACAGTGTCCCTTTAACATACAGGGAAGACTCTCCCTTTTACCGGGAGACCATCGTGTAACCCATACCAAAGAACATCGCACCCTCAAATCCAGGGGACATCGCTTCCTCTGGTGGAGGATATGCAGGTTCTTTTGCAAGAGGGAGAGGTTTGGCCGCTTCCTCTTGAAAAAAATGGCAGGGGTTCCGCCTCTTCCCCTTAAACAAATGGCCCAGACGAGCCATCTGGAAAGAGGGAGGATATGTGTAAATAGCCCTCTTCAGAAACACTTTGATACCAATTATACCAATGATACCAATGAGACAAACCTGAGAAAAACAAGACAAAACCCACAAAACCTAATTTCTATGAAACCTCATGACAATGATTTGAATGTTTCAGCTGTATGTTCTGAATTTCCACAGAGATCAGTCCTTCGAGGTTCCTTTCATCAAGGCCATGCCCGCTTTGGAAATTCACGTGGCAGACAGTGTGGTGCCATCAGTCTGACAGCAGTGTTGGCAAGCAAGAAGAAGAATGTGCTGACCTGGACGACACAAGATCTCGATGGTGTTTTGGTGGCAGGAACACACCTTTATGAATCTTTACGAAACCAGGGTAACATAAATGACCGGGAAGTCATGGGTAGGAATTACATTGCAGTCCATGAATTACCAAGGAGACATGTGCTGGGTAATACTGTATTTTTCATAGAGTATGCAGAGTCTCTCACTGGATTTGTTAATGTTGATGACTATGATGAAGCCTTAATGAATGTGGCCATGCGAGCTCTACTGAGTGCTGATGCTTTCCTTTTATGTATTTGTGCCAACACATGTGCAGTTATTAAGGAGGGTTCATGGTATGCCTTTGTTGATTCTCATGCTAACATGCAGGGGCGTCGGACTGGGGGGGGAAAGCCCTTAGAAGTCAGTTTTCTATCTATACAGACATATACATGCACTAACATTTGTATAGCATTAAATAAAAAAGATCCTATACAAAACTAAACTTGTAGTTAGGCACTGGTTTGGTATAAAAAAAAGTTATTTTCATGCTGTGTAGGGCCCCACCACCCCTCTCGAATCAATGTAAAAGGTACGACCCGCAGGTTAGGTGCTTCTGCTGCGGACCTGCGGTGAATCAGTTGATGAGACAGGAGCTGGAGTGAGCCGTGTGATAGAAACTAGGCAGACGGGAAGATTCATGTCTTTCCTTAAGAAAGGAAAATCAGGGGCTCAAAAATTAAAACAAAAGAAGATTAAAGAGAGAAAGGCAAATGAGGGCAAGCAGTTGCTCACTCAGTTTTTTTAAAAGAAAGGTGAGCTCCAAATGCATCATCGGGCATTGACATTGTCTCCAGCTTGTCTCCTCTTCTGCTGTAGTTCTCCCCAGAGTCAGAAGTTTACACGTATATTTCCCTTTATTGTCAAAATCTAACACCCGCGAAAACGTCTAAGGTTACTATTGTAACCATAGTTCCCTGAGAACAGGGAACGAGACGATGCGTCAAATGACGCCATGGGAACGCCTCCAGCGTGACTGCGTCTGAAGCATCTATGTCAACTTAGTCCAATGGAAAGACCAGGACCAGGAAATGATAAAAGCACTTCCGCTGCGAAACGCCAGTTAGCTTCGAAATTTGCCGAAGCAAGCCGATCGCAGGGACGCAGGAAGTATGGCAGAGGGACGCATCGTCTCGTTCCCTGTTCTCAGGGAACTATGGTTACAATAGTAACCTGAGACGTTACTAATGCGTCAAATGACGCCATGGGAACGAGAATACCCAAAGCGCCAGAATTCCAAGAACCTGAGTGTCAGTCTGTTGTACTAAGCACTAAGCACCTGAGAACCTGGGGCAGCATCCAGGTCTAAACTGTAAATCTGACGAATGTGAGCGGAAAGGAAGCCCGCCGCATCACAGACATCTTGAAGAAAAAACTCCATACAGTAAGGCTTAGAAGCAGCCATACTCCTAGTCGAGTGAGCTCGGACCACCAAAGGACAAGGCTGGTCCGAGTACTCGCATGCAAGTGAAATAGCCTCAACTATCCACTTACTGACCGTCTGTTTAAAAGCAGGAAGACCTTTCTTAGGTGATCCAAAGTAAATCAGAGATAGGTCGGACTTCCTCGATGAGGATGTCCGATACACATAAGTGTCCAGTGGTACACTGGGCACAAGAGGTCAGCTTTTTCCTGGTCCGAAAAATGAGAGAGGACAGAAACCTGCAGCACAATAGGCCTCGGATAATGGTAGGCAACTTAGGAACATATCTATGTCCCGGGAAAGATTGCCTTGGCCATCCCCGGTGCACTCAGGCAGTTGGGGACCGAAAGGGCCTGAAGGTCTGACTCATAGGGACGAATAGTTAGCAGAAATAGTCTTAAAATAAAGGAACTACTCTGAGACCAAATCTAAGGGCTCAAAGAGCCCCAGATAGGCCTAAACTATTAAAAGGTCCCAAGCCGGCACCCTAGTGCAAGTTGCAGGCCTCAGCCTCAGGGTGCCACGAAGGAAACGAGTGATCAGGGGGTTTCGACCCAAAACGTACCATCCACCAGGGCGTGGAAAGCTGCAAAGGCCGCCACGTATACCTTAAGCGTGGAAGGACATAGACCTGACACAAAGCGTTATAGCAGAAATCCAATACTGTGTTGCTGAACAGATAACCGGATTCCACTGACGCTGGTAACACCAAGATGTGAAAAAACTCTCGAAATAGTGAATATAGTTTCCCTCTGAGCGGGAGCTCTGGAGCTAGAACGGTCTCAACAACCTCAGTTGAGAGACCACTCTAAATGAGTTGGGCCCCCTCAGAGGCCAAACCCACAGGTTCCAAATCTCTGGACGAGGGTGAAATATTGTGCCCCCGGCCTGAGACAGAAGGTCTCTCCTGATCGGGATCTCCAATGGAGGCCCGTCTAGAAGATGGATCAGGTCCGAAAACCAGATCCGACTTGGCCAGCGTGGTGCTACTAGCAGTAGGCTTATTCCATACCGACGGACCCGCTCCAGAACTCCTAGGAGCAGAGCAACAGGGGGAAAGGCGTACAGACGTAGCCTCGGCCACGTCTGCACCATAGCATCCAGCCCCAATTTGCAAAAGCGGGCGCGACCGCAGACCCCCCTGACGGTAGGTTGGCCCTCATCGTCACTGAATCCCATACCACACCAAGGAAAGTGGTCCTCTGTACTGGAGAAAGTACACTCTTCTTGGCAGTGAGCCTCAACCCCAACGACACCTCGGTGCCGAACCGCCAACTGCTCTGATTCCACTAGAATCAACCAGTCGTCGATATAATTCAGAATGCGAATACCCTGAAGCCTGAGAGGGGCTAAAGCTGCATCCATGCATTTCGTGAACGTGCGGGGTTGACAAAGCTAGGCCGAAAGGAAGAACCCGATATTGGTATTCTTTGCCCCTGAAAGAAAACCTTAGGAACTTCCTGTGATGAGGGAGGATGGAGATATGGAAGTATGCATCCTTTAGATCTATCGTGACAAACCAGTCCTCGGATCTGATTTGGGTCACGATCTGTTTGAGGGTCAGCATCTTGAACTTTAGTTTCTGAACTGACCGATTTATCAGGAGAAGATCTAAAATGGGACGCAACCCTCCATTCTTTTTTGGAACAATTTTGGAACCCTTTCGATAAAGGGAACACAGATCATTAGCGCCTATTTTACCGCATTATTATGTAAATTAACTCGCGCACACGCTTGCATTATAAGTACGATTGTTGTCTGTTTAAAATAAATGCAGACTATAGAATCACAGGGTACACTAACCGCCAAACTAGACATTCAGTCTTTGAATTACGTTTTAAAATAAGTCATTTTCAATCATTAAGATGTGCATTAAACTGAGAACAATCGTACTTATAATGTAAGCATGTGCGCGAGTTAATTTACATAATAAATAATAATTTACATAATAATGCGGTAAAATAACTGTACTTAGCCTACACTTTAAAAGGTATTGTGAGAATAAAGGATATTAGCAACCATTTGAAGCCATTTATTTCAGTTTCAGACCTGCTAGACCTTTTGTCATCTCAGTTAGTACTTTTGACAATAAAACAAAAATATATTAATCAGAGTGTGGTTTATTTTGTTTACATTTTAAGTGTTTTTATGATAAAAATGCAATACCTCACCCATTGGTATCACTATGGTATTTGATATAGGGGCCCAGCAAGATGGTTTGTACCCAGGGCCCAAAATTTGGTGTTACGCCCCTGCTAACATGACCGAGACAAGTTGTGTTGCTTATCACAGCACCATAGAATCTTTGTATAACTACATTAATGAGATGGCACAGTCATTTGGGGTAATTGCGCCACGATTTGAGATAACTGGAGTTTTTGCCCATGCAGATGCTGAAGTTTCTCACTCGCTGGAGGCAGACCGCAACAGTTTTCCATGCTCTTCCAGTAAAGCACTTTACAGTGAAGTTCTAAAACGCAAACCTAAGGTATGTAAATCTGTGACGACTGAGGTAAGGTCATCTGTCTTTCAATCACCTGAGGCTGAAGTTCAAAATACAAGCACTGATGTTCCCATGCCACAAGCAGTGTGTAATGTGTTGCCGAGTAAAGGAAAAAGGGGGAGAAGTAAAAATCAGGATGAACTATCAGAGAAATGGGTTACAAAGTCCTACTCGCTGGAGGCAGACCACAGCGGTTGTCCAAGGTCCTCTGGTAAAGCACTTTACAGCGAAGTCTTAAAACGCACACCCAAGGTATGCAAATCTGTTACAACTGAGGTAAGATCATCTGACATCCAATTACCTAAAGTTGAAGTTCAAAATACAGGCAGCACTAACGTTTCAATGTCGCAACCAGTGTGTAATGTGTTCCCAAGTGAAGGAAAAAGGGGGAGAAAAAAAAGCAGGATGAGCAGGTCTCTGAGAAACGGGTTAAAAAAATCTCATGTTGAAAATGTTGTAGTAGATGACATAATTATTACTGATGTTTCAATTCCAGAAGTGTTTTTTTCTCCCTTGACTCTTAGAGATCAGCAAGCTTTATGTGAACTCTTGCTTCTGACAAATGATAACAGTGACTGTGATGTTACAACAAACTTTGGTCCCATTGCAGGTCCGTGTCAGACAAAGAGTATCAAACCAGATGGTAACTGCTTTTTCAGGTCACTGGTATATGCAATTTGTGGAAGTGAGGACAAGCATTTGAAGATTCACCGTGCAGTTGTCAAACACCTGAAAATGAACGCTTCAATATTTGAGAGGTATGTGAGAAGTGAGTATACTTCAGTAGAGGACTACTTGACACAATCTAGAGTCTATTATTCTGGGTCATGGGTCACTGAAATTGACATCTTTGCTTCTGCTGATCTATTTAAAACAACCATAATGACTTTTAATGATGGCTGGTGGAATGCACACAAACCTACTGGAGAGGTAATTGCAAACAATGCAATATATTTGAAAAACTGTAATGGTAATCATTATGAAGTTGTGACATGTGTCAAGCACAGAGATCAAGACATTTGCGCAGGAAAGTGTGGGAATGCTACTTCAAATGAGGTGAGAATGCCATGTCTGCGTAAAAGGAAGGTAAGCGACGCTGCAGAATGTGACCAAGAGACAGAAAAAATGGAAGTATGAGAAGTCCAAGTATGATAATGACATTGATTTCAGACAGAATAAAATTGCCCATGCCAAAACAAAATACCGTGATGTTCAGTTTCAGAAACATGTTTGCCATTCTCAGATGAAATATAAAAATAATGTCTCATTTCAGGCAACTGTACGTGAGTATTCCAAGAAGAAATATCTTCAAAACCTGGCCTTAACCTTTAACCTGGCTTTAACCCTTTGGGGTCTAAGGTGTTTTCGGGCTCTTGTGATGTTTTGACATGCCCTGGCATTTGTGCTTTTTTCAGTTATTTATAAACATGTTAATGGGAAAGGTGTAAATTCACTCTATATAGCACAAACGGGCCTACCATGATATGTGAGCAACATGTATGTACATGTTTGTATTTTTAAGAGAATAATGTTTATGCGTGATTGTTGAAATAAATAAAAATGAAAGTTTCTGAAATAAGGCCACAAAACACATATTATTTCTTCACAAGACTTTTGAAAATTGTATCACATAGTCTAGAATATTTGCTCCAAAACTATGTGAGAATCATCCTGACTACTCATTCAGATAAGTCAATAAAGTCTTTTAAATTTTTAATGACGTGTTTTGTTTGAGAAAGCTTTATGCGAGGAGGCGTGATCTCTCATTAATATGTGTGGCATTCCACACCTGAGAAAGACAAAGACACTCCTCATAATGGCCCTATTCGGTGCTATCAGGCCATATCATTAGGAGCCTTGCACAAAGAATGAGGAGATTTAAAAAAGAATGGCTTTTAGATTGTTTGGATTTATTTACAACCACACACACACACACACACACACACTTGAATCTCTTTGTGAATGAATAATGTATCGCAAATAATAAAATGTTCTTCTTTAAAATACAGGGTGCAGACGTCTGGACACTTCTATCACACACCCTTCTTTTCAGTTCAAAGTTAGAGTTGGAAACATCTTGAAAAGAAAATTGTCTTTTTCCATACAGGGTTTCCGCGGGGTCTTAAAAAGTCTTAAAAAGTCTAAAATTCTGGACTTCAAATTTAAGGCCTTAAAAAGTCTTAAAAACGGCCAGATTTTCATCCTAGGTCTTAAATTTCATTTAGTCAGGTCTAAAAAAGTGTTTACCCTCGTTCATTTCCAGAAACGCTTGCCGCAGAAAGTTATTACAAAGTAGCAAAAAAGTATCGAGTTGTAGCCTACAAAGCGGAGCTCTAGAGCAGGGGTCTCCAACACGTCGCTAGCGTGCCCCAGTAGCTCGTGGCTTGACATGAGCTAGCTCGCCAGAGGCCGTTCACATATCGCGTCTTTTCCGCACTCAAAATGTATACAGTTTGTTCAAATGTAGGCGCGCGGCAAGCGTGCTCATAATTGAAGCGACGCGTTAATTTTTTTACCAGGCGCAACGAGATGGAAAAAATCTAAACTTTTCAGAATGCCGCAAATGCACGCACCGCAGGTCATGTGACAGGAACCAACCAATCACCCCTTTGCATAACAACATTGAAAGCTCCGTCAACATGAAGGATGGGGGGCTCACCCAAACACTACTAATAAATATAAGCTAATGTGTAAATGTCAGTAATTTTTTTGACTCATTCTTTTTATTAAAAAAAAAATATTTAAAGGCTGAAATATGAGGTTTAACTTTGTATAAAACCTTTTTTGTCAAAACTTTATTTGAACTTGTACATGTTAGTAGATTACATGTTGCAAGACACTCTTTTAAAATCTAGCCATCATTTTTAATGGTATTTTAATGTTTATGTAAACAAAAAGTGCATATTGATGCTAATCAATTTGTTATTTGCTGTTTTTCGACATAAAACTTGTTGAATTGACTGTAGTATTAGTACTTTTTGAACAGGATTCTGTGATAACCGTGATAATTTTGGTCACTTTAATCATCTCATCATTTCCTCTCTAGTTATGATCAACTATGATCAACTAAAATCAACAAAAATTGTGTTTTTACAGTATAATATGCAAAAGTACAATTTCTATTAAAAAAATATCTACCTCTCCTTCTCTCTCTCTCACACACACACACGATAGATAGATAGATAGATAGGTAGATAGATAGGTAGATAGATAGGTAGGTAGATAGATAGATAGATAGATAGATAGATAGATAGATAGATAGATAGATAGATAGATAGATAGATAGATACTCTAATGATCCCGAGTTAACTATCTATCTAACTTGGATAATGCGTCGTGTAGGTCTTAAATTTCAATCTTAATGGTCTTAAAATGTCTTAAAAAGGTCTTAAATTTGACTTACTGAAACCTGCAGAAACCCTGTCCATAAATGTCTTAGTTTGATCATACATATTTCAAAGTTGAGGATTCATTATGTCCGCTGCTATCAGTGTCATGGATACAGTGTCCTCTTGTGGCGGCGCGCGCGCAGTCTTCACTCTGACGCGCTCTTCAATCTATCGTTGCGAACACTATTCATTCCGGTGAAATCACAAAATAAAATGCACACAAACGGGTGTCCTATATACGTGTGTGCTTGATATAGACTGTAACCACTGATGAACATATTCGGTTTTGATGAGAGAAAAAAAATATGCCGGGGGCGGATTCGAACCCGTACCCTCTCACACGCTTGGCAAACGATCTAGCCACTAGACCACAGAAGATCAATATATTTCACTAAATCATTATAACCTAAGCAGTTATTTAAAAAGTTTACACGAGCGTATAGGCCTACACGAATGTTGTGTTGAGGTAATATTTACTAGGCAAAATATAGTCTGAAAATGCATTTGAGCTCTATGATCAGAAAAGGAATCATAAAACACTAAACAACTTACTCCGAACTTGAATCCTCGGGGTCAATTCGTTCTTCAAAATGGAACCGTCCGTTGTCTGAGTTTCAAATTCCACTGAGAAAAAGGTGAATTATTCCCATTTGTCCAGAATCCTCTGAAGGAGTAACGTTAGCGTGCTTCCATCCCTAAAACGCGATGCATAGATCGCCTATTACCATGTCAAAAGCGCTGGGGGTGTGGCGGGCTCACCTAATTATCTATAATGAAGGGAGAGCGAAAAAACTGTAACTCTCCTTGGTTTCAAACGGATTACATAAACTGTAAATATATTTTTTTTAAATAAATTACTTCATTTAAAAGAAGAGAATTTCAGCTTCGTAAAAAGACATATCTCGTATCTCTGTGACAAGTATTGAGAGAGTTACAGTTAATATTTCGGACGCGTTTCAGAACAGACCTCACTGACAGAGAAGGTAAAACGCGCATCATGTTTATTTTTCTTTATTTGACGAAAAGCACAACACTTTGTTTTTATTGTGAGTATCCACAAAAAAATACACACTTAACAGGATCTAATGATGCACAACACTTATATTTAAGATCAAAATCAACAGAGTAATTTGATTCTCTTTTGCACTGATAAGGAAAAAATCCAGCAAAACGCGAGGACGCGTTTTCCGACCCCTAAGGGTTAACGCAAGAGTGCGTGAGTATTCCAAGAAGAAATATCTTCAAAACCTGGCCTTTAACGCAAGAGTACGTGAGTATTCCAAGAAGAAATATGTTCAGAACTTGGTCTTTAAAGCAAGACTGCGTGAGTATTCCAAGAAGAAATATCTTCAAAACCTGGCCTTTAACGCAAGAGTGTGTGAGTATTCGAAGAAGAAATATCACAAAGATGTAAACTTTCATTTCAGTAAAATACAAAAAGGCTGTGAGGTATATGCAAAAAAAAGGGAAAAACAGAAAGACATTGGTGTTGCCATTGCTGGTTTTCGTCAAGAAGTGAGTAGAGGTCCAGAGTTTGTGTGCGGTGTCTGTCACCGTTTACTTTTCAGAAAGCAGGTTACTGAATGCAAACCAGAATGCTATGAAGACAAAGGAGACAAAATTGCTGCTTTGGCGAGAAGATGCATCACCCTGAGGTATGTGCATGTTTGTGATGAAAAATGTCATAATACTTCTGGTTTTTCTCCAAGGTGCAAATTGTGGATTTGTCCAACCTGTCATCGAAAAATCATCAGTGGAAAACTGCCTGAAGAGAGTGTTGCTAACAATATGCATTTGGCGGACATTCCAAATCAACTAAAGTGTCTTAACTCTTTGGAACAACATCTTGTGGCACGTAATATTCCTTTTTTGAAGTTACTCTGTCTTCCACGTGGAAAACAAAATGGCTGCCATGGACCTGTCGTGTGTGTTCCTGTAAATACTCCAGATGTGTAAAATATTCTTCCACGAAATGAATGTGATGACAAGATAAGGATAAAACTGAAGCGCAAGTTAACCTACAAAGGGCATTATGAGTACAAGCATGTACACACTGATCGTGTTAGAAATGCTCTGAGATGTTTGATCAGGCGCAATAAATGGTACAAGGATGTGGAGATTAATGAACAATGGATCAACTCTTTGAATGAACCAGAAGAGAATGTTGCTGACGAAATGGAGGAACAAGCTGAAGGTGAAAAGAGTGAAGAGGAAAATGATACTGAAGAACAGCCAGAGAAAGACTTGACTTACATCAAAGAGCAGAGTGGTCTTTTGTCAGACACATGTTTACAACCTGTCGATCTAGGTTCAGAAGTAATTGATCAGCATTTTCAAGATGTATTAAATGTGGCACGAGCTGAAGGTAACAGTCCTGTTAAATTACTGTCAGATAAAAGCAATGAAGCAAAATGTTTTCCTGTTCTCTTTCCAACTGGTGGTCCAACATTCCATGATGAGAGGGAAAAAAAGATCATACTGTCACGATACTTAAATGCAAGAATCCTCAACGCAGATGGACGTTTTGCACGGAGCACAGACTTTATTTTCTATGCACAATACATGTCGGAGTTGGATCAAATTGTATCTAATGTTTTTATTGCTTTGTGAAAAGGGTCAGACAAGAGGTTGTTGCAAGGAGTAACCTCGGATATGCTGACAAACCCAGAGTCATTAGCTAAAATATTGAATTATGATGAAGGATACAAGTTTTTGAGACCAGTCCGTGGAACGCCACCCTATTGGCAATCGACTCAAAAAGACCTTTTTGCACTCATAAGACAACTAGGTATTCCAACTTTCTTTGCATCCTTTAGCTCTGCTGATCTCAGATGGCCTGAAATGATCAACACCATGCTGGAGCAAGAACAGAAAAATGTCAGTGTTGATGAGCTTGACTGGTCTGAGAAATGTGGACTAATTAGACGAAACCCAGTCACTGCTGCAAGGATGTTTGATTATAGATGGCATTGTTTTTTTGAAAGATGTCATTGTCACCCGCTCAACCTATTGGAAAGATCAAAGACTACTTTTATCGTGTAGAGTTTCAACAGCGTGGGTCTCCTCATGTTCATTGTCTGTTTTGGGTTGAAAATGCTCCAAAGTTAAATGAAGACAATGATGCTTTGGTTGCTGCTTTCATAGATCATTACATCACTTGTGAGACACCAGGAGATGATGACACTGAACTGTATGAGACTGAACAGTGTTCAAAAGCACAGCAGCAGACATTCCAAGACATGCCGGAAGAAAAACACTGTGTGTAGATTTAATTTTCCACGACCTCCATCTAGCCGCACCTTTATAACAAGAGCCATACGAGATGACTTGAAAGGCAATGATGGAAATGACACTGCAAGTGCAATTCTAAAGAAAATCAAAACTGCGTTAACAGAATCTGAATTCAATTTTGATTCAACAGATGCCTTTTTCCAATCCATAGGAATCAATCAAGCTGTGTTTGAGAAGGCGTACAAGAAATGTTCTAAAAAGAAGAGTGTCGTCTTGAAACGAAGTCCAAAAGATGTTTGGGTAAATCAATATAACCCTCATTTATTGCGCACATGGCAAGGCAACATGGATATCCAGTATGTTACAGATGCTTACTCTGTAGTGGTTTATATTATTAGTTACATCACAAAAGCAGAACAAGAAATGGGCCTGTGTAGTGGTTTATATTATTAGTTACATCACAAAAGCAGAACAAGAAATGGGCCTGTTGTTGCAGCGTGCACAAAATGAAGCTATGAATGGAAATATTGAAGCAAGATCATCATTAAAAATGTTGGGGAGTGTATATCTACACAACAGAGAAGTTTCAGCACAAGAGGCAGTGTATCGCCTAACAGGTATGCACTTGAAAGAATGCTCTCGCAAAGTCCAGTTTATTCCAATTGGAACCGATCCTGTGAAGATGAGTTTGCCTTTGCGTGTTCTCCAAAACAAAGATGACCATTCTGGTGAAGAAAACTGTTTTTGGATGAATAGATTGGTTGACCGATACAAGAGTAGACCAAAAACAGAACATTTTGAGATTCTGTGTCTGGGCAGTTTTTGTTCAGAATACAGGATACTGTCAACATCTGTGAACATCTTCACAAAACAAAGAAAATGTGATCAAGCTTGACAACAATTGTGGTTATATGGTAAGAAGAACTCGAACTGAACCTGCAGTAATAAGGTATCCAAGATTTTCACCAACAAAAGATCCTGAGAAGTACTATCATTCACTGCTACAACTTTTTTTACCACATTATGAAGATTGCCAGCTGAAGCCTGAGAAGTTCCACACTTATGAGGATTTCTACAACAATGGTGCTGTGAAATGTGGAAGTAATGTGACTGAAGTAAAATCTATTGTTGATTCTAATCGAGCACTGTTTGAAAAGGACAGCGATGAAATGGACAGAGCTCAACAGGTTTTGGAGCCGAGTCTGCCGAGTCTAAACCCTATACTCCGCGTCTCCAGACGACTACTGCCGAGTTGATAATTCTAACTTACTTGTTCTATTGCTGCGCAGCTTAAATGACAGACAGACTTCAGTAAATGTCCTTTAAATGTTTTTAATTACGGCCAGGAGAGTTCTCAAGCAATACTCAGAGAATCTCCCAAGTAAAAACAAGGCCGGTGGATCTCTCAGTCAAATTCCATTGAGAATCCCACCGAAAACACGGAAACAACAGTTTTTATACAAAAGGGGGTATGGCATAATGACATTAATTTGATTGGTTATTTATTTTCAGTCTTCTTCTGTTACTGGGTAGAGGATAATTTGTTTTAACCATTACTTCATTTATCACAAGTTCTAACTTAATCATCTCTGTCTAGTTTCATTTCCCATATTTGTTATTTATACACGGTCATGGGGTTTGACACACACACACACACACACACACACACACACACACACACACACACACACACACACACACACACACACTCACCTAAAATACAGAATGTCTAAGAACATTGTTTCAGAGATTTAGCATGTTAAATAAGGTCACATGGTAAAACATGTTTAGCTTAATATTCAGTTTAAATTTTTCCACCACAGAGCTGGGTGTTGATTTGGAAGATGCTTGGGCTGCATTGTGTCCTGAAACAGAGAAGGAGCGCCATGAATGTATTGAGCTAAAGAATAATAACGTACATCCTGAAGATGATGATTCTGACACACTTATTCCAGATCTTGTAGCGAACCCTCGAACTGCATTCACAATTGAGAACAGTAATGCTACAATGTCTCAAGATGAAGCATTGGGTTTACTAATGTGACGGAGCGGAGGAGGGATTTCAATAAGTTACTTTGCTTATGGTGATTGTCGACTACGCCACCCTGAATGAATCAGGGAATATCTAAATAACCCAGCAGTTAGCATTAGGTCACACAGGTTCGTGTGTGTCAGGGAGGTTAGAGACAAGAGTACAACTTAATTACAAAGAAGGTCTTTTATTGACATACAAAAATAGTTAAAAACAGGATCTTCTCTTAAAACAAGGGCGCACAGCGCTCAATGCACAAACGTCAAGGTACAAAACAGGTGCTCACAGGGGGCAATATGAGTGGCACACACCAACATAGTCCTCTACCCACGAGGGTAGGAGGAGTTTCAGTCAAGCAAAAAGTAAAACAACACAACCAGGCTGAGCTTACCGGCGGAAGGACCACTTAATGGCTTTTCCCAAAAGCTTAATTCTACTCACACCCACGTCACCGTGCACTTGGATCATACACGCAAGCACTCCAAAAGTGTCACCCACTGCAACACTACCACCACCACAATGCACACGAAGGTCCTCCCGCCTGGTCACCTCAGTTCCTGGGAGAAAACAACATAAACAGCTGAGTCTGGTAAAACCCAAAAATAACATAGCCAAAAGAAAATATAATAATCAAGGTCAGTAATAATACACAAACATAATTAAAGAAACCAAATGCACACAGCTAAACTAAAAAAAAACAGAACAGAATCACAGCATATAGAGCTGGTGCAGCACACACACATACACACGCTCGCGCGTGCACACACACACTGGATCACAGCAGATAGAGCTGGTGCAGCACACACACATACACACACTCGCGCGTGCACACACACACATACTGGTTCTCGTACAAATAACAGTCAATTAGTACTGATCATAACTTTTCTATCACATTAAAACGAAAGGAAGTAGACGATACAAATCCTGTGCCCTTATAATTTCCCGTCGGCACGATCAGCGTGACCAGAAGGCAGCACAAGTCCCGCGGTTATCTGGGTGCACTCAAGTTCAAAGGACCACGGAAGAACGAGAGGTAGACTGTGCAGTGAACCAGTAAAATGGTCCCGAGGACGAAAGGGAGGACCTGCGTCTCACGAACGCCTTAAAGAGAAGCAGCGAGATGTTAGTACCTCTCTTTCCACTACAACCTTCCAGACATCTCACCTGACACTTACCAACAGACGACATCATCCCACATATAATCCCCACAGGCTACTATTTACCGCGATCATCACAACCACCGTTTAACTGGGGTACAGGAAGCAACACATTAACAGTGACATAGCGATTCAGTATACCACACGCCATCATAACCACCACTCAATACAGGGACAGCTACATACCTGAAGGGTGGGCAGACACCTATTCTGAGCTGATGAAGTGCACCGTTGTAAAAGTGCTTAAATGAAACGCTACAATTAGAAGATAACACATATCAGTAGCATTCTAAATGCACGATTCAAACCACCCGCTACCAGCACATACCTGAGGCGATAGTGGATGACGCAGGAGGGGGAGGACAAGGCATGACGCATCTCAGAGTACAGCCAACCAGCATTAAATAGACCGTACTCTTTCCTGATAGGACGCCAGGACTGTCACTCACTTAACTAATTCTGCTACAATCCACCCCTGCCTTTTGTATCGTCGCCCCGACGATAAGAGCCTAACCATACTCAAATCGTCTATGGAGAACAATGGGTGGGCGTCATCGAACTCAAAATCATTTACAGAGAACAATGGATAGGCATCATCGTTCCTAAAATCAGCTACCAAGAACAATGGATAGGCATCATCATTCCTAAAATCAGCTACAGAGAACAATAGGAGGGCATCATCGAACTCAAATAATTTACAGAGAACAGTGGATAGGCATCACCGTCTACAGGGAACAATGGATAGGCATCATCATTCCTAAAATCAGCTACAGAGAACAATGGGTGGGCATCATCGAACTCAAATCATTTACAGAGAACAATGGATAGGCATCATCATTCCTAAAATCAGCTACAGAGAACAATGGGTGGGCATCATCGAACTCAAATCATTTACAGAGAACAGTGGATAGGCATCACCGTCTACAGAGAACAATGGATAGGCATCATCATTCCTAAAATAAAACCCCTGTCTGAGGGTGCCCCTGTATCCCATGCTGGAGGCCATCAGCAGACAAAACTGAGTGGCCCCGAGCACGCATACGCCCAGGTGTTCCTCCCCACTCCCTGCGCATTGCCTCACTGCGGATATCCAGCTTATCTGGGTCCCCCCTCTCGTCCTCCAACTGACACAGAATCTCCCCCCCAGCCTTAATTTTTCATTATCCGCTTTTAACTGTGCTACCAATTCTCTCAATTCACCTTCCATGGCGGCGAACCGTACAAATCACTTACCACTACGCAAGTAACTCAGAGGGTAACACCTATCCTTTGCGACAGGACCGCCACCGTCTACTTCCTGCCACAGACACAAAGAGAAGAAAAGAAAAGCAAAAATCCCCCCCCCCCCCCAAAAAAAACAAAACATTTTTTTTTTTACTCACGTCTCTGCCTTACACAACTGACACACAACCCTGCCGACTACGCCAAAATGTGGCAAAGCGGGAGAGGAGGGAGGCACTCTCGCCTCTTCGAGCAAAATAGAAGCTCGATAAGAGCAACGGTCGACTACGCCACCCCAGAATACTGGGGAATAACTGCCCTACGGGCACACAGGTTCGTTATCTAAGATGTGGGTGAAGAGACGTGGGGCACACATAAGAAAAATATACACTTTTATTTCTTCTCTACATTTACATGGTAAATAGTTAAAAAGGTCACAATACTCTTAAAGTCAATCTTACAGTAACGTGCAAAATCTGTATCAGACACACAAACAAACCCAGACTTCAATTTTCCACTTAGACTGGCATGGGCAAAGTCCAAGGGCTCACAGTAGATAAAGCTGTCGTATCCCTTGACAAGATCTTTGCTTCAGGACAAGCATATGTTGCATTGAGTCGTGTGAGAACTCTCAATGGACTAATAATTCAAAACTTCAAGGAGTCCGTAATATACTGTAATGATCAAATTGACTTGGCAATGAAAAATATACCAAAATTTCCATTAGAAAGTCACACTTTCTCAAAGACACCTGGTATATTTACAATTGCTCTTCACAATGTGCAAAGTCTTCAAGCTCATGTTCAAGATATTCAAGCTCACAGACAACTTATGAATGCAGATTGTATTTGTTTAACTGAAACATGGCTAAAAGTTGAAGACCAAGTACAAATACCAGGATTTATTTTCAAGCATAACCCAAGAGCTAAGTGCTATGACAACAGCACTCCACTTTTCAGTAGTTTAAAACAACAGCGAGGAGGAGGAGTTGCTATTTACTGTTGTGAAAACATGTTTTTTAAAGTCATCGTTCCAGAATCTTGCAATCTGGAATGTTTGTACTTCTCAGTTCCACATATCAGTTTGAATGCTGCTCTGCTGTACAGGCCTAATTCATATCACGTTGATGTGTTTCGACAAAATCTGTTACATGTCATTACTGAGCTGGAAAAACATCCAGGAAAGAAAGTAATTATGGGAGACTTCAATGAGGACATCTTAACATCATCTTCAATTGGGAAACTAATGGAAGTCCATGGATACAGTCAACATGTGCAATGTCCTACAACTGAAAAGGGTACGTTAATAGACCATGTCTATATTAAAGATGCAGAAAATGTTACAATTGAAATTGTTTCAACTTATTAGTTACCACGAAGCAATACTAGTTTCAGTAAGGTAATTTACATTTCTGACACATAATGAAGACTGTATAACTGCATTTTTCTTTTCTGTGCCCCTACCATGCTACAATTAATCTGAGATTGAGGTCCATGAAGGTCTGTTCAATTTCACAAGTGAAAACGGTATGTTATTAGACCTATTTTAAATCATTTCTTTAAGAAAATTATTCATCATCTGTTGTAATTTTTTCTGCAAGTCCACTAGTATGTTATCAAGAAAGGTTTGCTCATGTAAGGTAATATGTCTGATTTATGCAGCACACTGAACTAAGAAATGTATATAACTACATGTTCTATTGTTTTTGTTCGTACCATGTGACACATCCTGAGATTCCAAGGTCCATACAGTCCTGACCATTCCATACCAAGTTCTATCCATTGTTCATCCAGCACAACCCAGCATCTCCCATAATTGCTCTTCTTTCTGGAGCTCCAAAGCTACATCCAGTCAAGGTTTTTGTAGTGTTTATGGATTCAATTTGTGTTTTTGAGTTTTCTTCATTTTTTTTAGACAATGTTTCTGGTTTTTAGCTGAAAATTTGTTTTTGATCTAATTTCTGCCAGTCTATGCCATCCAAACAACACTGGATGCTTCCAATCAGCATAGGAAGCATCCACAAAGACTGCCTGCATTCCTACAGTTGTCTTATAAAACGCAATTAAGTTAATAGCATTACAAGAAAATATCTAAAAAAAGATCTAGAAAACTTCACATAGAAAGGTAAGTTGACATGATTGTGTACATTTTAATAGTTTAAAAAGAAAATATTTAAGGCACTTATCAACTAACAATAGAATTTCAGATTTATAAACTGTTATCTTACCTTTTTGTCAGTAGTAGACATTGCAGTGTCTACATTAGTAGCAAAATATTGTTAACTCTTCACTTCAGCAGTTCAAATAATGTAATTTTTTTTTAGATTTCTGAAACTGAAGTCATAACTTCCTCCATATACCCATCACAAGATTTTCTGCTCCATGAACTCCACTAAAGAAGCATACAGCTGATCAAAAAAGGTTTTTTTGATTGTATGTCTGCAAAGCTTGAATGAAAGCGTGTCAATTTCAGTTAGCAGATTATCTACATTAATGGCAATATGTTTTTATGTAAACGCCGTCACTTTCACCAAACAGTTTGTTATATGCATGTAATCTCTGCAGATTTCTGAATGAACTGAAGTTATAATTTCCTCCATATACCAAATCACAAGATCCTCTGCTCCATGAGCTTTTATAAAGAAGCGCACAACTGATAAAAAGGTAAGTTTTATTCAAGTAAATTTAAGTTGTTGACATTTATACAGTTTTTTTATATACATTTATAGCACTGATTAATCTACTAATGGTACACTTTCAGATTTGTGCAGCAACTCAATAACTACTGTTGATATTTTGAAGTCCACATATTCCTATACAAATGTCCACAAAAGGTAAGCTAACAGACCATGTCTATGTTAGTTATGAAATGTTTAATGTTAAGATTTCTCTTATAGCACTTTGTTGAATGAATGTAATAATTTCAGATTTCTGAAATTCTCAGAAGTCATAATTTTCTCCATATACCCATCACAAGATTCTCTGCTCCATGAACTTTTATAAAGAAGCGCACAACTGATAAAACTTTACATTTTATTGCAGTAAATTTAAGTTGTGGACATTTATACAATTTATATTTGTGCAGCAACTTCCTCACATATACCAATCAAAAGATTATATGCGGCATGAACTTCTCTAAAGTGTACAACTGATTTAAAAAAGGTAATTTACAATGCATATATTCAAACTTGTTACTGAAAACATAGTTTTGTGATTTGGTTTATTTCTTTTCCCCTTCTAGAAATAGTGACAGCAACATTCTTCACAACTATCAATTCCAAAAATGTTCTGAAAAAAACTTTATACATTTGCAGACAGTCAATAGTCAATTATGTTATTTTACAACTGAATACATAATCTCCACAGTAACAATGTTGAATGGATGGCTTGTATTACATTTGGCCTATGTATAGTTACTTTAATAATTCCTCTCAAGGTTTCTTCCTTTGCCACTACGCTGATTATGCTCCAGCCCTTGGTCCTTGATGTTCCACACTGCTATCTAAGGGAGTTTTTCCTTGCCACTGTCGCCTTTTGGCTTGCTCACTCATTAAGGCACAACATGTTCAAAATAAAGTAATAAAGATTTTCTTTTAATAAAATTATTGAAATATACTTTGTGTCTGTAGCCATATACTTCATTTTATTTTAATGTCTTTGATTTTCTACTTGTACTAAATGGATATAGACACTATATTTGGTATATGAATATGAATTGATTATACACAAACTTGGTGTCTTTTACAAAAAGTGCATCACAAAACGGCTTAGTGGATAGAGCATTTACATAATTTTCATTTAATTTATTTAGTATGCTATTAAGTTGTTTTTGTTTTGAAATACTAAAATTAGTAAGTGACTGTCTTCAGGACAATAGTTAAAATGTTGTCCAACCTGAATTTTAATTTTAAGTATTGTCAATGGGCAAAGTTAAACTATTATATATGCATTTGTTTGGTTTAAAGCTTTATGTAGTTTACTTGGAATTTATAAAAGCCAGCCTAATAAAAAAAACAGTTTACTTGACAAACATCCAATCACACCCTTCTACTCTCTAGCTCACTATACACACAATACACAAAAGGAAATTGGCATGACAATGAACACATAAAGGCAAAAACATATCATATTCTAATGAGTTACTTTTCAGAAAGACACTAGGTAACACAATGGTTTGGGCTCATGGCACATGGTTAAGTTTACGCTTAAGCTGCAGAGGATAGGCTTCAGTATAAGAGTGAGCACACAATAAGCACACAAAAGAATTACTTAGCATCTCAACCAGTTAAGCATGCTAAGATATCTTAATGCTAATGTAACTTATGGTTAGTCAATGTGGAGCCAGAAGAGCAAAAAGAGCAGAAATAGAATGTAAATGAAGAAGAGATAGGTTCAGAAGTACTTATGGATGAAATCAAAACACGCCACTTTAGGGCAACAGATTAGAACAATGCTTGAATCAACACAATTTTTATACTCATCCAACACTGGGTTCGAACCCACTATCTATAGGTCAGGTGCCTGTCACTCATCACATTGTGCCACTTGGCCAACACACATTTACACTAGAGGTCTTCACGGGTCCAAAAATTCATGCCCGACCCGGAAGAGACCCGTAATGTGCTAAACCGAACCGACCCGGACCCGTCTATTATTTCAAAAGTTGGACCCGGACCCGTGCAGATCCGAGAAACGCCGTGCCCGGACCCGACCTGGACCCGTTTATTATTTGAAAACTGGACCCGAACCCGACGGGAAGACACAAACCCGACTGGACCCGATTGTCACATATTATTTCACACAAGTTGCGAAAAATAAACCTTTTTGTCTTACATAATTTTAGTAGTCGTCGTCTCACTTTCTTGTAACGTTACCTGACTGACTGTGATGCATTGCAATCCACCGACAAGAAAGTTTTATCCATGTTATTTCTCTCGTTATTCCAAGCTTAATCCACTCAGTATTTCAGCTTTAAAAGTCCACTTGATGTCACGGTGATGGATGACAAATGCAACTTTGCACATGTGCATTCTGACTCGAGTTAACTCGCATAATAACTAACTTAACCGTTTGTCCTTTTGAACTAACTTATAATAACAATTGCTCGTTCAGTGCCATGGCCGCTGACATTATTTATTTGCTATCATATGTGCTCTCTGCTGGAAGCTCCGGTTGCCAAAGAAACATGACATGCGACAAACTTGAGACTGCACATGCGCTCTAGCTGGATCAGCCTAAAATGTTGTTTTTTTTTTTCTAACGAATTTGAGAGTCATAGAAAACATTTATGTGACAATTCACCTCAGATTTTGTTGCTGATTTGAAATATATTTAAATATGAGTGTGTAACTCAAAGTCTGCAAGCATTTTTGAGATTTGAACCATTTACTATGTCACATAATAGGAACACGAACTCAAAATGACACGTATACATAGTAGCCTACCTACATATCAATAATTACTACCAAGTAAAAAATAAAATAAAATATAGAAATAAAATAAACGTAAATAAATGCACACAAAGGTATCCATCATTACCGTGCGTGCAGTTGCATTAACTCTCTCTGACTGAGTCTGGGCGCGGCCGCGCGCTCTGCTTCTAACGGCAGAGAGAGAGAGAGAGATCGCTTTTTTTTATTATTTCTCTTTTCTTTACCTACTTTTACAAGTTGCAAAAAAACACAAGCAGTGCTGATCTGACTCATTCTGGCTCTGATCGAGTCCGATCGCACGGGTATTACACACAATTTTAAACAGACCCGGGACCCGAAGTAATAAATTCGGACCCGACCCGGACCCGGCCGATCATTTAAAATTTAGACCCGAACCCGTACGGGTCCCGGGTCGGGTCCCGGGTCGACGGGTCTCGGGTGCACTGTGAAGACCTCTAATTTACACAGCTGTTAAAATTCAATAGTTTCAGGAGCTGCTGTAAGCACAGCAGAGCAGCAAGCATTTAAGCTCCAACAGCGGTGCAGAGCCGGAAGAACAAAACATCAGAAATTGTAAATGTAAATGTACATCAAGCACATCAAGTACAGCAAGTACTGCAAGTACAGCCAGCACATCAAGTACAGCAAGTACTGCAGGTACAGCAAGCACAGCCAGCACATCAAGCACAGCCAGCACATCAAGTACAGCATGTACTGCAGGTACAGCCAGCACATCAAGTACAGCAAGTACAGCAGCGCAGCAAGCATTTAATCAAAAAAATAATCACACAATTGTGCACATCATTAAAGTGTAGGCTAGGACATCTAACAGGTTTGAATTAAAGGTCAAAATAATAGTAGTTTCTCACAGCAGGGGTTCAGTGAAAAAAATCGGCTGTCAAATTAGGAGGGACTATTTCGTGGCAGCCAACAGTATCGTAATTTAATATACATATAGATTACGTCATACTAGGCATTTCTTTCTGTGTGTATACACACACACAGAAATAAATGTCTAGTATGAGGTAATCGTATTGTTTAAATATATATATATATATATATATATATAATTATTTAACAAACATTTACACTCATTCATAAATTATATTTATACAGGTACAAATTTATAATTTCAAATGTAGCTTAATGTTTGTTTGTTTTGCATCATGTCTATGATCTTCGTTACTTGACTTATATTTGATAAACCTTTTTTAATAAAATAATTACTAATAGAAGTAGTCCTAGTTTATTTACATAAGTAAAATAAAATTATATAAATTGATATAATAACTTATTTGCCTGTCTAAATGCGGTATCCACCTCCGACTTCTGGTTATTAACAGTAGCTGATGTCCGGTTTTATTGGCAGGTATGGTCGGCTCAGCTGCTGAGTTTTCGCAGAACCTCATGACATAATAGTGTTACAAATCAAATCCAATGTTTCAAATCACAAGGCCTGTTATACATCAAACAAATATTAGGTCTTCCTATGAAATGAATAGCCTACCTACTTTTTAGATCATTTTTTTATTGTTTAATGAATACCAACTTAATATAATTATTTTCAAACAAACAAAAGAAATGTCAAAGCCAAACAGATAGTACACGAAGGCACAAATAAAACGTCCTACCTGGATTGAGATTTTTTTTAAACATTAATTTTCGATGTAAATCTAGACCTATTCATGGGGCCGAATCAAGAAGTGCATCCCAAATTTTAATGTTGCTCTATTTCTCTGTTCTTGTCTAGTTTGTAGCAATGAAACAGAAACAATGAAACAGAAAACACAGCAATTCAACAATGTATTTATTTAAATATAACATTAGAAACAATGATCAATTTTACACACCTGATTGCAACCTGTCTTTCTTGAAAAAAAAACCCCTGCAACCTGTCTTTCTTGAAATTTCTCTTTTAGAACAAAAATGAATAGAAAGGCTGTGCCTGTCTCCTTATCAACCGTAAGGCGAAGGACACGTGTAGACGTTCAAAAAAGGCTTAATCAAATTAGGACAGACATGACTGATATGGACATGACAGGAATAGGGGCAGATGACAGAGTTCTTTCTGAGAACACTGCCCCACCCCCTTCAGCTGCACATGCAATGCCAGAGGTGCAAGTGTTAACTGAAGAGGCAGATTTTGATGATGTGTATTGTGATGGGGATGGGACATCAGGTTCGAATTCTGAAAATGATGATGACCAAACATCACTTTCCGATAACATTGCCAACTGGGCAGTGAGTTTTGGCATTTCCCTCGTTGCCCTGACTGCACTGTTGAGTATACTCCATATAACCCATCCCAATCTGCCAAAGGATAGTAGGACCCTTCTCAAGACAAAAACGCTGTATGCTATTCAGGAGAAGGCTGGGGGAACTACCATCACTTTGGCATCCTTTCCTCCTTGAAGGCCACTATAAGCAAATATGCAAAAACACTGGCAGAGGGCATGACATTGGGGCTGCAGATTAATATAGATGGTCTACCTTTATTTAAAAGTTCCACTGTACAGCTGTGGCCCATCCTTGGCTTACTGGTTACCATCCCCATGAAGGAACCTGTTATCATTGGGGCCTACTGTGGACCAAAAAAACCTAGTTCGGCCACAGAGTTCCTATCTGATTTTGTCAATGAACTACAGGAGCTAGAGGCTGGGTTTTGCTTTGGAGATAAGAACCTTAAAATTAAGCTTCACACGGTAATCTGTGATGCCCCTGCACGGGCCTTTGTGAAAAAAAAACAAAGGCCCATAATGCTTACCATGGGTGTGATAAGTGCGTACACCCAGGGCAATACCAGAACCGGCGTATGACGTTCCCTGGATCAGAGCACCCCCAGAGAACTGACATCTCATTCAACTTGATGGTTGATGAACTACACCACCACGAGGGGCCACATCCTTTTAAAAACGTGAATGTTGGCATGGTAACGCAGTTTCCCTTGGATTATATGCATCTAGTGTGTTTGGGCATCGTAAGGAAACTTCTCCAGACCTGGCTCCGGGGTCCGTTAACAGTAAGACTGCCGGCATTAATAGTAGACAGGATGTCAGGCAAACTCCAGTCAATGAGGCCCTACGTGCCAATTGAGTTTGCCAGGAGACCACGGTCGCTTAGGGAGTTGGACCGTTGGAAGGCGACTGAATTCCGGCAGTTCTTATTGTACACTGGCCCTGTGGTGCTGGCGGGATTCCTGGACCGGAACATGTACTACAATTTCATGCTTCTGTCAACTGCTATATCCATTTTGGTAAGCCCTGAACATCTCAACCTTGCTGACTATGCTGGACAAATGCTAAAATCTTTTGTAAACCATTTTGGTGAGCTGTATGGAACAGACCAGATTGTGTACAATGTCCACTGTTTGGTCCACCTGGCAGACGAGGTGAAGAGGCATGGCTGTCTGGACTCTTTTTCAGCATTCCCATATGAGAACCACCTCGGGAAAATAAAAAAACTCATTAGAAAACCTGAGTTCCCTTTAGCTCAACTCATTCGGCGTCTTTCGGAGGTTACAGCAAACAAATTGGATGCTGCTGAATCAGACATTACCATGAAAAGGGAGCATTTTGTGGGCCCAATTGTTGTTGGCATGGGAGTTAATGCACAATATGGGGAAATGCGAGGTGAAAGGTGGACCATCAAGTTAACAACAGGGGACAACATGTTTCTGGTGGGGGATAAAGTCTGCCTTATAAAAAACATTATCCAAAATGATAATGGTGTGTACGCTATTTACACCGAATTTTCCCGGCAGTCTCCATTCTATACATACCCCTTCAACTCCGACAGAATGAACATATTTGTTGTAAATAATGCATCTGACGAGCTGAAGTCGGTCGAGGTGTCAACGCTGCGACAGAAATGTGTAGCCTTGCCATACAGGGATGGTTTCGTGACCATACCCCTCCTCCACTAAATGAAAAAAAAAAACACAAATCAGTTCAATCAATCAATCAATCAATCAGTTTAAACAATCAGTTCAAGTTAAAAACTTTAATAATATAGGCCTAGTTGACTAATGACTTCTGTTCTGACTATGACTTCCATTACTCTGGATGAAAATTCGATGTAAGTATTTCACAAGTTGGTATTTTCCCATACACTACACCCATAATTTCACGTTTTCAAAATATGACATGACATATTATCCCTCAAAATAAAATGCCAGGGGAAATTATATTTTATGCTGAATTTAACATGCAATTTACAACATGTCCCACCTTTCTCAATACCATGGACTGTACATAGTCCACTAAATTATTAGCATTAATATACAATGACTTTTTTTAAGATTATGAAACAACACCCCAACATATTCTGCCAAAAAAATGCAATAGTACCCGACTTTACGGTTGTGCTAAAGTTCTACCTATCTATTATGACCTGTACATTTTCCTTCCTTATATTTCTTCCCACCTTGGGGCACCATTCAAGTTAACTTTCAGCCCATCTTACTTGCTTATTTGTACACACTGTACACTTGTACATGGTTTAGTCCATGTTATTCCTTTTTTGATGATTAATAAATACCCATTTTCTTTCTTTCTACATTAAGGATGCCTTTTCATCTAATTGAGTTTTAAGAGAGCAAGGACATTGCTGTTGTGCCAATTGACTGGTATGATGATGGGATGGTGTACTGGCCCAGTTTTAAGAGCACTGAACGTGTGAAAAGGGCAGCTGCTAACGAGGAGAAGCATGAGCCAAACTGGCCAAGATACGATGTGAAGGTTGTCAGAACTTGTGGTATGCCAAATCATAAAATTCTTGTTTAAAAATAATTGCATGGTTGCTTCTCCTTCTACTTAAAATAACGTATTATTTCTATGTTCTGAAAATCCACATCAAATTGTCTTTGCTTTGCATTGTTTAAAGTATTCAATGTACTGTATATCTACTGATGCTATTCTTGGACAGGTCTCTCTTGTATTTTGTTTTCTCAATAATAATAATAATTCATTACATTTATATAGCACTTTTCCCGGCACTCAAAGTGCTTTACATAGAAGGGGGGAATCTCCTCAACCACCACCAATGTCCAGCTCCACCTGGATGATGCGACGCAGCCATATTGCGCCAGAACACTCACCACACACCAGCTTACTGGTGGAGAGGAGACAGTGATGAAGCCAATTGGTATATATATATATATATATATATATATATATATATATATATATATATATATATATATATATTTTTATTTTTTTTATTTAAGGAATTACGGTAATCATTTCTCTTTCCGGTACTGACAGCATAGTCTATGGGACTGACAGGAAGAACAAAAGAATCGGACCCGGCCAAACCCGAAGACTCACGAAAGTTGAACTAATAATTTCTGTCGTGACTTCATGTACCTTATGCGATGTTGTGCGCATGCGCGGTCAACACAAAATGAACTAATCACTCTCTGAGACAACTCTGTAGTCCCGAGTCATATTAAAGATTCGAACAAAATGAACGAATTGTTCATGAACGACACATCACTAATGTCCTTATGATGAAGCGCTCATACCCTTCAGGATTTTCCAAAAGACAGAGAAGGAAAGAAGAAGAGGGAAAACACCAAAGACACAGCGGTAAGTAAACCATTATTATCTCCAAATACAACTGTCTGACGTGTTTTCACATCTCTGCGAACATAAACCTTGACATCAGTGACCAAACACAGCGGTAGATGTGAGTGTTGTTAGAGGGTGAAAAAGTTCAACTAGGCAAGGCAAGGCAAGGCAAGTTTATTTATATAGCACATTTCATACACAATGGTAATTCAAAGTGCTTTACATAGGAGAAAAATAAAATAATCACAACAAATAAGAATAATTAAAACAGTTTTGAATAAAAAATAAAATAAAGTACAGTAAAAACAGTCGGACGAACAGTGGCACAGTGCTCATTCAGTAAATGCATAGCTAAACAGAAGTGTTTTGAGTCTGGATTTGAATGTGACTACTGTAGGAGCACATCTGATCTCTTCTGGAAGCTGGTTCCAGCTGCGGCTGGCATAGTAGCTAAAAGCAGACTCTCCTTGCTTAGAGTGAACCCTTGGTATTTCTAACTGATGTGATCCTAATGACCTGAGTGATCTGTTGGGTTTATATTCAGTGAGCATATCTGCAATATATTGAGGTCCTAGCCCATTGAATGATTTATATACCAGTAATAATACTTTAAAATCAATCCTAAATGTAACTGGGAGCCAGTGTAAAGACCTGAGGACTGGTGTGATATGTTCATATTTTCTGGTTCTGCTCATAATCCTGGCAGCAGCGTTCTGTATGAGCTGCAACTGTCTTATGGTCTTTTTAGGAAGGCCAGTGAGGAGTCCATTACAATAATCCACCCTGCTGGTGATGAAAGCATGCACAAGTTTCTCTAAGTCTTGACTGGAAACAAAGCATCTAATTCTTGCAATATTTTTCAAATGATAGTATGCTGATTTAGTTATTGCTTTGACATGACTACTGAAACTAAGGTCTGACTCTAGAGACACACCAAGATTCCTGACTTGATTTTTAGTTGTTAGACCTCTAGAGTGAAGGTATGCATTCACCTTGAGAACTTCATCTTTGTTTCCAAACGCAATGACTTCAGTTTTGTCTTTGTTTAACTGAAGAAAGTTTTGGCACATCCAACCATTTACTTCATCAATGCATTGGCACAGGGAGTCAATGGGGCTGTAATCGTTAGGCGATAGGGCTAAGTAGAGCTGTGTGTCGTCTGCATAGCTGTGGTAAGAGATTCGGTTCTTTCTCATTATTTGACTCATTGGGAGCATATACAGGTTGAATAGGAGTGGCGCAAGAATTGAGCCCTGGGGGACTCCGCATATCATGGATGTCCACTCAGACTTATGGTCTCCTATACTCACATAATAACCTCTCCCTTCTAAGTAAGACCTGAACCATTTTAGGACTATCCCAGAAAGCCCCACCCAGTTTTCCAGCCTGTCAATAAGTATGTTGTGATCGACAGTGTCAAATGCAGCACTGAGGTCGAGTAGTACCAGCACTGATAATTTGCCTGTATCAGTATTTAAGCGAATATCGTTTATTATCTTTATGAGCGCTGTCTCTTTGCTGTGATGCGATCGGAAACCAGATTGAAAATTGTCAAAGTAACCATTCAAGCTTAAGAATTTGTTCAGCTGATTGAAGACAACTTTTTCAATGATCTTGCCTATGAAGGGAAGATTTGAGATCGGTCTATAATGGCTTAATATGGTCTTATCTAGATTGCTCTTTTTCAGGAGGGGCTTGACAACTGCAGTTTTCAGGGAGTTTGGAAAACTCCCAGAGAGAAGTGAGGCATTTACCACTTCTAGGAGATCTGCTTCTAAGCTGTTTAACACACTTTTGAAAAAAGATGTGGGAAGTGTGTCGAGGGCACAGGTTGATGTTTTAAGGTGCTGTACGGTTTCTTCCAAAATTTTGCCATCAATTTCTTCGAAAACAGACATAGTAACTACTTTCTCAGGTAGTGGTCGGATCTGTTTGACCCCAGCGCAACTCAAGGATGTGCTGATCACCTTTCTGATATTATTGATTTTCTCAGAGAAGAAAGAAGCAAACTCACTGCACTTGCTGTCTGAGAGCATTTCACTGGGAATCTGGCTTGGGGGGTTTGTCAGTCTCTCTACAGTAGCAAAAAGAGTGCGTGTGTTGTTTAAGTTGCTGTTTATAATATTTGAGAAGAAAGTCTGTCTAGCTTTGCCTAGTTCCATATTAAAAGCATGGATGCTGTCTTTGAAGATGTTATAATGGACTACAAGTTTTGTCTTCCGCCACATGCGCTCTGCTCTTCTGCATTGTCTTTTCATGTTTTGCACTGCTGTTGAGTTTCTCCAAGGTGCTTTTTGTCTACCACTATTCTTCCTGACTTTCACAGGAGCAATATGATCAATTATACTTTTAATTTTTGAGTTAAAAGATTCAAGGAGAAAATCAACAGAGTCAGCAGATATGCTTGGTTTTAAAGATATAGCCTTCATAAATAGCACACTAGTGTTCTCATTTAAGCATCTCTTCTTGACAGACACAGATCTAGCTTCAATGGCAGGAGAGATCAAAATATCAAAGAAAATACAGAAATGATCAGACAGTGCTACATCCTTAATAACAATTGATGAGATGTTTAGACCCGTACTGATAAGTAGATCTAGAGTGTGTCCACGATTATGTGTGGGTCCATTTACATGCTGTGTCAGATCAAATGTTTTTAAAACAGTTTTGATTTCTTTTGCCATATTGGTTTCTGCATTATCTATGTGAATGTTAAAATCTCCAGCAATGGCAAAACAGTCAAACTCTGAGGAAATTGTTGATAACAGTTCTGTAAAGTCCTCAGCAAAGGCTGGAGAGTATTTTGGAGGCCTGTAAACAATGATAAGTAAAATACGTGGAGCACCTTTTACCACAATACCCAGATATTCAAAAGATGGGTAATTCCCAAGTGATATTTGCTTACATTGATAGACATCTTTAAAAAGAGCAGCTAAGCCCCCGCCTCTCTTACCCGCTCTGCAAACACTCATAAAAGTAAAGTTAGGAGGGGATGTTTCATTGAGGACTGTTGCACTGCAGCTGTCTTCTAGCCAAGTTTCATTTAGAAGCATAAAGTCCAGGTTGTATGTGGTTATTAAGTCGTTGACTAGAAGTGATTTATTTTTAAGTGAGCGGATGTTTAAAAGTGCTAACTTAACAGTCTTACTTTTTGTCCCCACAGCGATCTTAGTTTGGCGTGTAATAGGCACCAGATTAGATGGGTTTGCTGTACGGCTTTTGAAGGCCTTAGATTTTCTATCATGTAATTGAACAGCAATAGAGAGAGATTCAGGCACACTGGGTTCCCGCTTGTTTTGTAAACATTTAAGAAAGTTACTGTTATCATAGCGGGGACCCGACACATATCACTTAGAGCTGGTATCAGTTGTTTTTGGTACACCGCGAGCCGCTGGAGGGGGTTGCCGGCCCTGGCGCTGTGGCAGAGGCCGAAGAGCTCTCACAGGAGGAGGAGGAGGGGGAGGGCGAGCTGGGCCCGCAGGCTTTGGTGGTTGTGGGGCCTGCCGTTTTTTGGTTGACATCTGGGGGCTTGCAAAAGAGTGAGATAGTCTGGTTCCAGCATACACCAGTTGTTCCATTTTCTCTGAGAAGCACAGAAGTGGAGATGCTGGAGAGAGGGATAACGTGTCTGGTGTTTGCTGTTGCTCTGGTGTAATCGGAGGCTGTAATATACTGTCCTGGATTCCCTGACTGTTTTCCCCCAAGTCGTCCTTGGGTGCTGAATCTTCTAGCAGTTCTAGTATGTCACAGTCTGTCTGTGGTGAGCTCTGTGGGCAGGGCTCAGCTGAGATTGTGTCCGTGAGCAGAGGTTGTTGTGGCTGAGTGGTGTTATCATTGTCCTTGGGTGATGTGTCAAACACATGTCCATTCAGGTGCTGAAGTGAAGTCCTGTGGTCATTCATACTGTGTCCAGGTGTGTGTGTGCCATTCAGGTTGAGTGGATTGGCACACACTGCAGAAGGATGATGGATTGAAAAGAAGATATTGTCCTTTAGCACTCTTGAGCCAAGTTTGTTTGGGTGGAGCCCATCCTGTTGAAACAGTTTCCTCTGATTCCAGAAAAGATTGAAGTTGTCAATGAAGTTCAGTCCTTTTATATTGCAGGTTTTTTGCAGCCATGTGTTAAGCCCAAGCAACCGTGAAAACCTGTTTGTTCCTCTTGCTGGGAGTGGTCCACTGATGAATGTCTGAACTTTCAGTCTTTTAAGTGTTTCAAAAAGTTCATTGAAATCCTTCTTAAGGAGTTCTGACTGCCCTTTATGAATATCATTCTTCCCCACATGAACAATGAGTCGATTTGCAGTCTTATGTTTCATCAGAGTGTTCTGAAGTTCTCTGTTTACATCAGAAGTTGTTGCTTGTGGAAGGCAGCATGTAGTTGTGTCCCTGCTACTAATGTTTCTGATTATGGAGTCACCCACTATCAGAGTCCTGTGCTCGGCTGCGCTCTGAGCTGAGTGCCGCTGTCTGCTCGACCTTGAGAGCCCGTTAGCAGTGTTAGCTACTGGCTGATTCAGTCTGTGTTCGATCACATCCATCACATTCAGGGATTCCTCATTCATTAATACTGCAAATCTGTTCTCAAGATGTATAGGCGGTGGTAGGAGACCAGTGTTTGCAATCCTTGTCAGAGCCGTATCTGGGGTAGAGGATGCTACTGCGGCAATGTGTGATGCTCGTGACAATCTGATGTCTCGAGTGCCTTTAGGTCTCGCTCCCTGTTTCTGCCATCGATTTGTAAGTCGATCGGCTTGTTTCTCTACACTCAGTATGGCCTGTATTGGAGCACTAGATTCATGGGACTCACCGGCTGTATGCTGAGGGCGTCCATGATGAAGCTCTGTTGTGTGTTCCGTCTGGTTTGGTGGTCCCATAAGTAACTTTGTTTCAAGAACTGCAATCCTTTGTAAAAGTCTCTGGCAGTTTGTGCAGCAAGTAGATTCCAGAAGAGGCATTTTCTCTTATCCTTATGAATGTAGGCAGTTGTGTTTTCTCTTCCCCGGAATGTAAGCTTTCAGTGGGAGGCTGGTCGGAGAAAAGTATTCCGCTTTTTTCTAGTAATCAAGCGTTTGAGCACTGTGCTGATTTGCTGAAGTTAAAATTAGGTGATAAAAGGAAATAAAATATGAAAATATAAACACGATAGAGCAATAAAAAAATAAAAGCGATAGAGCAAAGCGCGGAGCAGTAAGCAAGAGCGTCCGAACAGTAGCTGAGCAGGAAGTGAACCAATTAATTAATAGTCATACACAACATTGTTCTGTTTGCAGTGAACCAACTAATTAATAGTCATACACAACATTGTTCTGTTTGCAGAATTTAAAGAGGTTATATGCGTTTTTCTGAAATTTAAACTCGCGACTGACACCTGTGGCCAACAAACAGAACTGCACTTCCTTTCTACTCGCTCTCGCAGTGCACACTTCACAAGTCATCTGCTGCAAGGAGGTCAACATTATGTTTACAGAGGTAAGAACAGTCAAATACATATATTGTTTGAGATAAGTTTGCGAGTGTAGGCTACTTGCTGACTAGCGGTGGTGGCAGAGTGATCTGAAACGTTTAACATGAACGCGCTTCGACGTCACATCCGCAGACAGCGCGGGAAAAATCTGACCCGACAGAAAATAGGAAAAATTGGATACAGGCTTATAGGTGCACCCACTGTGAGCGGACAAGGTGTCAGTATGCTCAACAGGAGATGTTTGAGTCATAAATGGTAAAATAAAAAGGCTATTGTTACGTTTATTTTGGGGAAAAAGTTGCATATAGCCTCTTTAAGAATAAAATACACACTACTAGACAACTCCTCGCCCCTTCACTGTTGTAGCTACAGCGTTCGAAAACTTCCTTTGAGCTAAATCCTCTTGATGAACAAGCCCAGATTACGATCGCATGAGATTTTTTGCCATGCAGGCAAAAGCTAGAGAAGTGTTGTCACTTACTCTTGACGGTTGACACTCTAGTGGCCACTTTGTGTAGCGTACTACAGAGTAATTCATGACTCTTAAAGGGCACCTATTATGGCATTTAAAATGTTCCTAATATTGTTCTGGGAGTCCCCAACAACAGTTTTACGTGCATGCAATGACAAAAAAGCACTTTTGTTGTCTTATAATATGCATTTATTTTTACCTGATTTGCTCACCGACTCCCAAATGATTCGTTCAACGACTCATTTTTTCAAACCCCTCCTTTATGTGACGCTAATTTGCGGTGATTGGTCAGATGACCCAGTCGGTTATTTTTTGCGTTAACCCAAAGCTTAAACATATTGATAAAGCACTGCAGTACTACAATACGCTCTATTCTTTATGACAACTCCAATAACAACGACAAACATTTCACATATTTAAAAAAAAAAAATGACATTGGAGACCTAGAAGCTGCGCTGAGCGTAACTTAGCCTACACAACACACACACATACTTATTGAGCATCCTACAAAACCCATAAAAGCAACAATTATAAATAATACTTACAGGTTGTGATTCAGAGGAGGAAGCTGATCCAAATAAACTTGGTACTGAACCTTCCTTCAGTATCAACCGGCTCACGAATCCACTCTTGAAAGCATTCATGTTTGTAAAGGAATCGTCATTAAAATGGTTCGGCTATACTTGTAAATATAAACTCTAGCCACTGATTCTTCACATCCTTGTCTCTGGGTAGTGAAAAAAGAAATGCGTCTCATCGACATGATGTTTTCAAGTTTCACTGGTGTCTGCGGCGTGCGCAATGAGTGGGTGTATCTTATTCAAATAATTTGTAGAGGTGACGTCATATAGCTAGAGAGAAAGCATCGTTCGTCTATCGATTCATATCAGCGACTCAGAGACGACTCTTACTTTGAGAGACAATAACTTTGTATACGGTGAACTTTCATATTTAAAAAACATTGTTTTTGTTCACTTAGATCTATGTTACACACTACATGAAAGGTAATTTTCAAAATTCCATAATAGGTGCCCTTTAAAATGCACCACAATACAAGAAATCCCATCTGAATTTTATAATTTTTCCTGAGGGAAACATCCTGACAAACATGTAAGTTAAAGGGATGATTGAAAATTGAATGAAAAAATGAAAATTAGCCCATGATTTACTTACCCTCAAGTCATCCTAGGTGCATATGTTATTCTTCTTTCAGACGAATACAATCAAGAAGAGTTATATTAAAAAATGTTCTGGCTTTTCCAAACTTTAGAATACACCAAGGATGGCTTGAGGATGAATAAATCATGGGGTAATTTTCATTTTTGTATGAACTATCCCTTTAACTGAGCAGGGGGGAAAAAAAAGAAAAAGTTAACTGACCGACATCTTTTTTTTTTAATTCAATTGTATTGTGTACATAATTTGTTTTATGTCTCTCCAGTGTCTACTCTGAAGTGCTGGTTCTGCATCTATGCACTCCATGCATTTGTCTTTCCCGGGGACTCTCATCAAAGTTATGAGATGTCCAAATCTCCGCCAAATTGTCTTTTTTCCCTCATCCCTCTAGGCCTTTCTTTGGTTTTTCTTCTGGACGGCAGAACCTAAATAACCAGTAAACAGAAAGACACATCATTCCATCAAAGCCAAGAAATAATAGAATGATTGCAAGCAGTCATTAACAGGGCTGGCCTGTATGTAAATAAGTATAATTAGTAAGTAAAAGTAAGTAAATGACTACGGTCAAGTAAGTAAGTATGTCAGTAGGTAGTTAGAAGTAAGTAGGTGTGATTGTTAATATCAATAAAATCACTATGTATGCCTGTTGTCTTCACTGTTCTTGTGTATTGTATTGTATTATTTTATGTGCAATGAACTACACCTAAATTGAAAATAAAAATATGTAGTAGTAATAAAGGAGTAACATGAGCAGTAGCATCAGTGGAGGGAGTAGTAGTAATTTTACCATCAGTAGCAGTAATAATAGTAGTAGCATTTGCAAAAGACTGCAAAAAAATCCTTTCTTGAAACAATCAAGATTCACTTGAATCTAGTTAAAGTGAACTAAAATCAAGCAAAAAAATCTGCCAATGGGGTAAGCAAAACTGACTTGATACGAATTCTTACAAAAATAGCATCTAGTCACTGATAAATGCAAATGAATCTTAAAACTAGACAAAAATGATAAATACAAATGAATCTTAAAATTAGACAAAAAATGCTTAAAATTATGCCGTTTATACTTATTATAAGAATTAAATAATAAATAAATTTTGTGAAAATTGCATTAAAACCAGAACATTTCATCTTAAACCTAGTCACAAAAAAGCTATTTTTTTAGTGACTAGATTTAAAGGGATAGTTCATTTCAAAATGAAAATTCTGTCATCATTTACTCACCCTCAAGTTGTTTAAAAACTGTATGAATTTCTTTCTTCTGCTGAACACAAAGGAAGATATTTTGAAGAATGTCGGTAACCAAACAGTTAACTGGAGCCATTGACTTCCATAGTAGAAAAAAAAAAATACTATTGGGTCGCATGGAGAGGTGAGGTATCCAAAGCACATCAGCTGACTACAGGGGTTCCCCAGGGTTCAGTGCTTGGACCCCTCCTCTTCTCCATTTACACCACATCACTGGGACCCATCATACAGGCACATGGTTTCTCTTACCATTGCTATGCTGATGACACTCAGCTATACCTCTCATTTCAACCAGATAATCCCACAGTAGCTGCTCGAATCTCAAGCTGTCTGGCTGACATCTCGGCATGGATGAAGGAACATCACCTGCAGCTCAACCTGACAAAGACTGAGCTTCTCGTCCTCCCTGCTAATCTGTCTCCACAGCACGACTTCACTATCCAGCTAGACTCTTCCTCAATCACCCCATCAAGGTCAGTAAGAAATCTTGGTGTAATCTTTGATGACCAGCTGACCTTTACAGACCACATTACAAAGACAGCTCGATCATGCAGGTTTGCAATGCACAACATCAGGAAGATCAGGCCTTTCCTAACTGAGCATGCAACACAACTTCTTGTCCAGGCCCTGGTTATCGCTAGGCTTGATTACTGCAATGCTCTTCTGGCTGGACTTCCATCATGTGCAACTAAACCTCTACAAATGATCCAGAATGCCGCTGCTCGTCTTATCTTCAACGAACCCAAAAGGGCCCACGTCACTCCTCTGTTCATCTCTCTGCACTGGCTACCACTCGCTGCTCGCATCAAGTTCAAGGCATTGACACTTGCTTACAGATTGACCACAGGCTCAGCTCCCTCCTACTTTCACTCACTCCTACGAGTCTACATCCCTACCAGAAACCTACGATCAATCAATGAGCGACGGCTTGTGGTACCTTCACAAAGAGCTACAAAATCACTCTCCAGAACATTCTCATTCACGGTTCCATGCTGGTGGAATGATCTCCGCACCGTCATCCGGAATGCAGAATCCCTGACAGCATTCAAAAGACAACTGAAAACTCATCTCTTCCGTGAGCACTTAACATAAAAAAAAATCCTCACTTATCTGGTTTATGCTACTCTGAGCAATGTTTGAACTTGGTATTTTGAGCACTTCTTGGGTTGCTATTGTCTCTTCACATTGACTCGTTTGGTGTAGTCCTCAGATGTAAGTCGCTTTGGATAAAAGCGTCTGCTAAATGACTAAATGTAAATGTACTATGGAAGTCAATGGCTCCAGTTAACTGTTTGGTTACTGACATTCTTCAAAATATCTTCCTTTGTGTGGAAGGTTTACTTTTTGTTTACTTCATGTTTTCGGTCGAAGTCCACAGTAGTCAGACTACGATTACTAATATCGCCTGTGCGAACTCGACAATCGACTACTATGGACTTCGACCGAAAACAGGAAGTAAATACAGGTATGTGAGCTGGCTGAATAAACATCATTTTTATTCATATCTTTTCACATCTACTGCAGTCAGATTCACCGTGTTCACTCTGAATAAAATCACTCACATGGCTGTGCACTTGAATTGACACATCAAGGATGTTAAGAGGCTAAAAGCAGGTTTAAAACTTGCCCCGTTTAAGTCAACAGGGTGCACATTTTAAAAAGAGGATAACACAGTGTAGGAAACACCGATTTTTGTCTTTGTTCTCTGTACTGACAGCACTCCAAATTTACAAAAAAATGAGCTCAATGTTAAAGGGCACCTATTATGGATTTTTGAAAATTGCCCTTCATGTAGTGTGTAACATAGATCTAAGTCAGGTGTGCCCAACCCTGCTCCTGGCGATCGACTGTCCTGCACAGTTTATCTCTAACCCTGATCAAACACACCTGCCTTTAATTTTCAAGTAATCCTGAAGACCTTAATTGGTTGTTAAGACCTTAATTGAAGACCTTCAGGTGTGTTTGATTAGGGTTGGAGATGAACTGTGCAGGAAAGTCGATCGCCAGGAGCAGGGTTGGGCACATCTGATCTAAGTGAACGAAAACATCCTGCAAAGTTTTAAACATGAAAGTTCACTGTATACAAAGTTATTGTCTCTCAAAAGTAAGAGTCGACTCTGAGTCGCTGATATGAATCGATAGACGAACGATGCTTTTCCTTTGACTAGTTGACGTCAACTTGACAAGTTATTTGAATAAGATACACCCACTTATTGCGCTCGGAGACGCCAGGGAAAACTAACATCATGTCGATTGAGATGCTGTGTTTTGAAGTGCGACGCAAAAGCAAACTTTTTTCATCTGCCCAGTGAGGAGCATTTGAAGACTAAGTGGCTACAGTTCATATATACAACTATACCACAGAAGCCGAACCTGCCTAAAAGGACTTTGACCTTGTTCTGTGTTCGCATCATTTTGAAGATGATTGCTTCACAAACCTAAATGCTATAAAGCATGGGTCACCAATCTCGGTCCTGGAGGGCCGGTGTCCTGCAGAGTTTAGCTCCAACCCCAATTAAACACACCTGAACCAGCTAATCAAGGTCTCACTAGGCATAATAGAAACGTTCAGGCAGGTGTGTTGGACCTGGTTGGAACTAAACTCTGCAGGACACCGGCCCTCCAGGACCGAGATTGGTGACCCATGCTATAAAGTATGGATTTGCGAGCCGGCTGATACTGAATGAAGGTTCAGTACCGAGTTTATTTGGATCAGCTTCCTTCTCCGAATGAGCAAATCAGGTAAAAATAAATGCATATTATAAGACAACAAAAGTGTTTTTTGTCATTGCATGCTTGTAAAACTGTTGTTGGGGACTCCCAGAACAATATTAGGAACATTTTAAATGCCATAATAGGTGCCCTTTAAAATTTACCGGAGTTCTCCTTTAAAGGCCGTGTTGCAGGGTAAATTTTTCAACGAATTTGTGCAATTTGCTTGTCGGTAATAACCATTTAAACTGTTATCCATTGTATTTTATGTTGTTGGGTATCACAAAACGGAATATAATACGAAAAAGTAGGTACTATCTTACAGCGGTTTGCAACGATTCTCCTTTCCCCCACAATGCATTGCATTGCGTCACCTTGGGGAGAGAATTTACCAAAGCCCACCTTGAGAGTGTTAGGCGGTCAAATTTTTCAACGACCTCCGTCACCACAAACTCGAAGATCTGCAGCACGCATTTCAGGGAGGAGGATTACGACCCAGGGGATATCAGGATGGTTTCTCTTGGGCTGAAGAGGCTGAGCCAGGTGCAGCTTATTCCGACTGCTGTTCTGTCTGTGCACACGCACCTCTCTGCCTGCCCTGCCCCAAGACTGAGAAGCACTAACATCGGTGCCGCTCGCCGCAAGCGAGAGCTGGCTACGGTAAGCCTCATACTAATGTTTACGTTAGCTAGCCCTGCGTATTTTACATACCGTGTTTCCCCCCCACTACAGTCATGATCAGTCTGACATCAGAAAAGCACATTTCGTGATTCATGAATATGAACCAAAATAAAAGTGCAATGTCCAGAAGCTTGTCATATTTAGCTAGTTAGCGCCCATAGTCATATACACTAGACGTCACCTTGGCTACAGCAGTTCATTGGAACGATGCGTCAATAGAGCCGCCATCTTGGAACAGGGGAGCCCCTTCTCTTTATGCATCAGCGTCAATGTATAGGCAAAGGTCTAACGGAAATAAAATCACCATAAATCGTCATGAATGCAATTTTCTAGTTTTTTGGTTCGTTCCAACAGTCAGACATGTATTTATAATCGAGTCCAGAGAAATTTATAAAAAAATAAAAAAAAATGTAAAAACATTCTTCTTAGTTCAGATTTCGTTCGTAAACATCCATACGCAGCACAAAAGTCCGGCATCATCCATGAATTTGATGTACAGGCGGAGATAGTAGCGTTACCTAGATACTTCCTATGACAAGACCCCTGTTCCAAGATGGCGGCGGTTTTGACGCATGCTTAGAACCCCCAGGTGACGTCTAGTGTATATGTCTATGGTTAGCGCCTAGATATTTAGCTAGATAGCGCTTTGGCTAAAGTCCGTGTTTGGATCACTGGTGATAATCAAGCGACTTTCACAACAGAGTGTGTGTTTGATTTAGCTGCTTGATTTAAAGTGGATGGAAATTGACTATTACGGTTTTCATTCACATGTATTTAACCGTGATCGTGTTGCTGACCATTTTGGATTTCTTTGCGCAAGATGTTGACAGATGCCTCGACGCAAGAGACCGCGGACAGTGTCGGTGCTACAATAGATGACCCCTTACCCTCCTCCACTTTTGACACAGTTCAATGTTCAACGTTTGAGTGGTGTATATGCGGTTTAAAACATACGTTGCCAAATTCTATGCATGCAGGACATTTCCATACACGTTGAAAATTAAAATATTACATTTTTTAAATTAAAATTAAAACATAGTCTACACCAAAACATAACCTCTTAGATTTGCCATGATTGTCATATGTGTGGGTATGTTTTACTGCCTCTGCCACAGCTGTGCAGGTGAACCTAAAGCCCAAGATGGTCAGTGTTGGGACTCAAACGACTTTCAGGATGCAAACTTCCACCCCCCTCACTAGTCTGGAAAAAACTGATGAAGAAGAGGGTCCATCTGTCATCATCAGTGATTCATCATGGGTGCCAGATGTCTGACGAGGATGAGGAGAAATTGTGTGAGGAGGATCCATCTCAAACTTGTCACCCCCACCAAAAGTTAGATAATTTATTAAAACCAACATAGACCACCAAATTTGAATTTTCATTTTTGTGTATCTGGTTTGAATGACATTGGATACAGCCTCAAAAGACAGTGTGACCAGCTGCTGTTGTAAAGGCCAGCTATAGTAAACCATCTTTACTGGACTTCAGCCTCAACCCCAGATGCCAACCCAGCTGTGATGTAGGCCAAATGGAGAAGCTTGGTCAATCATATCCAGGACATCCACGAGCATGACACCCCTGCCTTTTCCAGTTGCGCTCATCCACCTCTGGAGGGGGATCAACGTGATAAAGAGTGGCTGGAACCAGGTACAGTACACAGTATGTAGTATTATGCATGCTCTATAATTCCTATGCAGGAAAATCTCATGCGTGTTTCCATTGAAAACAAAAATCTATTGTATCAGTTGTATCATATTTTGACATGGCGAATGAAACATCTGATCAGTGACAGCAATCTTTATACTCATTATTATTATGTCTGCAGATTATGCAACATCATTAATCGAGGCCCTTCGGGAGAGCTACACACAATCACCAAACTGAAAAATACGTAATTTTATTAATGTTGTACATGCCAATATGGTTTTTATTTATTTTCATCCAAACAGGGCTATTGAAAGCCATGATAGGTCTCGTCACCACTATGAAATTGTTGCCTGACAGCTGAAACCAGACAGGAGGGTAGAGGCTTCCTTACAGGTGCTGGTCATATAATTAGAATATCATCAAAAAGTTGATTTATTTCAGAAATTCCATTCAAAAAGTGAAATTAGGATATTATATTCATTCATTACACACAGACTGATATATTTCAAGTGTTCATTCCTTTTAATTTTGATGATTATATCTGACAACTAATGAAAACCCCAAAATCAATATCTCAGAAAATTAGAATATTGTGAAAAGGTTCAATATAGAGGGAATGCGTGTGACGTCACCGCCTGCTGGAGTTATTGCGGCCACGCCCACTGAGTGGCAAAAAGACTGAGCGGCAGCATTTGTTTTCAGCGTGAATGCCGTGAAAACCACAAAAAAACGCATCTAAAATGGGAAAGAGCTTTGCGATTGACTGTACAACTACATTTGACAAGAAATCTGAGGTAACGTTATATTTTTACAGACTGCCAAAAGCTACAGAACAGACACAAATGGATCGATGCAATTCTTAGAAACAACAAACTCCAGGCAGAGTAAAGTGGATTTGCAGTTATCATTGAGCACGTTTACATGCACACCAGTAACCATAACAACGCAAGTAAACCGCGGCATGTTTACATGACTTTATTAATAAATCAGGCCATGACTCTGTGTAACGACAAAACAATCATTTGTGTATCTGACTTTGAGTATTTCATTTGTTATGTCGGTTGTTGTTAAATAAAGCTTGCAACATGTCGGCGGGAAACTTACAGCTTGTATATTATCCTATCATGCAGTTACAGATGCAGCGTTTTGACTGAACCACTTCTAATTCTGCTGCACGAGATGAGATGACATTTTTATAATGTTCTGTGTCATGAAAGAGTCTGCGTTTGTGATATATTTTCTTCTTCCTTTCCTGAAAAACGCTCTGTCTGGATTCACACATGCACACTTCAATAAGCCGACAGAAAGCAGGTTAATGCGTTTAGACCTACCTATATTGTATTTATATGAAGCGTTCACAGGCAAATTTACTTCACGTATTTCCCCGGCGTCGAAATCAGGCGCATATAAATGTCAGGAAACACGATGGCTGCGTGTCAATATCCATGGATCACTGGATCTTTGGTAGGCCTAAATTGTAAGGAACGAGTCCAACCATCGTTTGTTTTACTCTCGTTTTTGCAGTTTCCCCTATTAAATCCAGTCACGCAGCAGCTCTTCTGCCACTCAGTCCAGTGTTCCGGCGGGAAAGTGACGTTAATGCATTCCCTCTATTAAAGACACCTGGTGCCACACTCTAATCAGCTAATTAACTCAAAAAACCTGCAAAGGTCTTTAAATGGTCTCTCAGTCTAGTTCTGTAGGCTACACAATCATGGGAAGTCACAAAAGGTCATTGCTAAAGAGGCTGGCTGTTCACAGAGCTCTGTGTCCAAAAATCTCGCTCAAATACACACACACACACACACACACACACACACACACACACACACACACAGATAAACTGGCAAGACTGCAACAGCACATTTTTTGAATATGCAAAATAAAATCAATAAATGAAAAAAAAAACATCTCGCTCAAACACACACACACACACACAGAGAGAGAGAGAGAGAGAGAGAGAGAGAGTGAGAGAGTGAGAGAAGGCAAGACTGCAACAGCAAATTTATAGAATATGCAAAATAAAATCAATAAATGAAAAAACATCTTGCTCACACACACACACACACACACACACACACACACACACACACACACACACACACACACACACACAAATAACTGGTTAGACTGCAACAGAACAAATTTTGAGAATGTGAAATAAATACAATATATGAAACGATACAATATATGAAACAATCGCACACACACAGTCAGAAATGAACAGGCAAGACTGCATTTGTTGAAATAAAATCAATAAATCATAAATAAATTAAAATCCAAAAGAGATTCTTATCCTCTCTCTTACAGACACAGACACACACACACACTCTCTCTCTCTCTCTCTCTCTCTCTCTCTCTTCTCTCTTCTCTCTCTCTCTCTCTCTCCTCTCTCTCCTCTCTCTCTCTCTCTCTCTCTCTCTCTCTCTCTTCTCTCTCTCTCTCTCTCCTCTCTCTCTCTCTCTCTCCTCCTCTCTCTCTCTCCTCTCTCTCTCTCTCTCTCTCTCTCTCTCTCTCTCTCTCTCTCTCTCTCTCTCTCTCCTCTCCTCGGCCAGTCACAGTATTTGTTTATAAAACAACATTTTCTCCCCTGCCTGCTACCATGGCTACTGGTTAGATCAAAGAATCAAGATTGCCCCCCGGTAACCACCAGCCCAATCAGAGTATTTGTTTATAAAATGGTCACTTTCCCCTCAGCCTGCTACCACAGATCAATTCATTCTTCAGCAAAAATGTCAAGGAGATAGTGTTGGGCGATATGCTCCATTTTCATATCGTCCTATCGTCAGCCTGTGAGATCGGCGATACACGATATTATCGTGAGGGGGGCGGGACTTACTTATTTGATTATTAACTTGACTCATTAATTTGCTTGTTTTATTACTTCGTTTTATATACGAGAATCTTTTTTCTATTTTGCTAGCAAAGGTGGAGTGTTTATTAATAGAATCAGGTTATTTCCCGGTATAGTGAGGTAAAGAAAGATCCTAATCATTTTTGTATTTTAACATGTCAACGGGAAATTTACGGACACATTAGTCTATCCGCATGCCGTTACATGCAGCATTTTGACTATTTCTGCACAATTTAGAAATTTAGAAATCTGCATAATTTCTTGGGTCAGAAAGAGTCGGAGTTTGCGATAAATGTCCTCCTACCGTGCTCTCTCTGTCTGGATGCACTTCAGTAAGCACGAAGTACGCGGGTTAATGTTTTAAATGATTTAAGAATGATGTGTCTGTTAAAACAATGTAAAGACTATGGGGCGGATCTAATCCATGGGGAATTTGCATATCATAATTAATAATTGATAATTAATAATTATTCATACATGTTTGGATTAGATAAGTCTTACATGTTAATAAATCTCCTTTTAAGGGAGGATGTCATTTTACCTGCATTTATATCTGTGTATCCTTGTATTTTAACTACTAGTTGATTGCAGTTAATTACACTGAATCACGTCTTACAAACAGGCAAAATTAATTTAGCTCAATTGTCCGAATAATATTGTGGGGATCCCCAATATCATCTTACTTTATAGGATTTCAGGAAACGCAATTCTCTGGCCAGAAGAATTGGGCTTCCTGCCCTACAACGAATACTCTTTAAAACATCTTTAATTTGTAAAGCTTGTAGCATAAGTTAGGTCTTTTTGGCACTTAAGGGACTTGAAATTGAGCAAAACAACGCAGTTCATCAATCACATCAATATAATGAATTTAATAAAGCAGAAATTACTTATATATTTACTACGTTTACACGGGATATATATGCATTTACAAACACATAGACATACACAACACAATAAGACATTAATGAACGAGAAATGTTCATGATAGTATCTAAATCAAAGAAACATTAACCCATTAGGGTCTCCAGGGACGCACAGATCACACACATAAAGTAAAGTCATGAGATGAACATTAGATACATGTATCGCATGGTTATGCATAGGATATATATATTAGAGTTAAAATGTTTAATTTTTTCTTCTCCAGGAATCAAGTCCCTGCAAATTCTTTTGGGTTGTAAACCTGTAACAGGAAACCAAACTCGAGCAGTGTTAGGTTAATTTGGGGAAGTGTCGTGTGTGTGTGTGTGTGTGTGTGTGTGTGTGGGGTGTGTGTGTGTGTGTGTGTGTGTGTGTGTGTGGTGTGTGTGTGTGTGTGTGTGTGTGTGTGTGTGTGTGTGTGTGTGGGGTGTGTGTGTGTGTTACATTCAGGCTTTCTGGGCCTGAAGGCTTTGGGACTTTAGCAAGGAGGTATTTAATTATCCAGATTCACCCTTAGATCCAGTCCTTACAACAAGCACTCTTGATAATTTGTGAATGGATCACCTTGCAATTAAATTTTGATGTGGGATGTAATTTTTTTTGTCTGTTTTAAAAACATTCTCTTAGAGTCCTCATAAGCGCGTGTCGGTGTTGTCGCATGTGTTATGTGTTGATGTCGTTATGAATTTAGGCAAGGCAAATTAATTGTAGTTCCTAATATTAATTTAATAATACTAGCTTTATAATAATAATAATAAAAGGCCTAATAATAATTTAATACATTAATGGTAAAACGAGCCAATTATCGTATTGATATCGTCAAAGGCATCGGCCATCGGCGATATCTCAGACTATCGTCGATACACGATACTATCGTCTATCGGCACAACTCTACAAGGAGACATACAGCTCAAGAGACCCTGCAATTCTTGCTTCAGGCAAGTGACAATGAAGCCTTTAGTGAAGCAGATGACACTTCAGGCACAGAGGATGCTTTAGAGGTTGACCCAGATTTTCAGGTGATAGAGGATCAGCCATCAGAGGATGATTCAGAGGAGGAAGGCCCTCAGGGCGATCCATCATAAAATTGTCAGGTGTAATTCGTTTTGATGATAAAACCACAAGATCTCAAAGAAGAGAAACCGACAAGCTGGCACCCATCTGTGAACTGTGGGAAAAATGGGTAGAAAGGCTTCCCCTGATGTATAATCCAGACATGAATGTGACAGTGGATGAATGTTTGATTGGATTCAGAGGCCGGTGCCAATTCAAGCAATACATGCCGAGCAAACCGGCTAAATATGGCCTGAAAATCTGGGCAGCCTGCGATGCAAAATCCAGCTACAGCCACAACATGCAGGTCTACACGGGCAAACCTGCAGGAGCACAACGGCAACAAAACCTGGGCAAACGTGTGGTGCTTGACATGGTACACGATCTAAAGGGGCATGTTGTCACGTGTGACAATTGTTTCACGTCTTATGCACTTGGTACAGAGCTCCTGCAAAAAAAAAAAATGAGGAAGCTGGGCACTGTAAGGAAAAACAGAACAGAGCTCCCAGGTGCATTGGTGCATTGGTGACAATGCAAAACAGGCCACCTCATTCTTCACTTTTTGGATTCACTGAGACACACACCATCGTGTCGTACTCCCCCCCCCCCAAAAAAAGAAGAATGTGATTCTGATGAGCACTATGCATAAGAATGCAGCAGTGAGTGACCGCGAAGACAGAAAGCCCATGATGATTCTAGATTACAATGCCACCAGAGGAGTCGACAATGCTAAGTGTTCAATGCTAAAAATAATTGTACAATAATAACTTATATTCTAAGCTAAATGATAAATTGAACTTGAAATGTATTGGGAAAAATTTAATGTATTGAGAAAAAAGTAAATTGCATTATAAAATAGATTTACTAAAATGTTGTGCATGTTTGTGTAATATTACAGATTGTTGCAACATACACCTGTGCCCGAAAAACAGCTCGCTGGCCCATGGCTATCTTTTTTAACATCCTTGATGTCTCGTGCCTTTGTTCTCTGGAGGGAGATTAATCCAACCTGGGGGCAGCTGAAAAGCTACAGGAGGTGGTTTTTTTTTGAGGAGCTGGGGAAAGCGCTGGTCTACCCATTCATAAAAAGGCGTCCGCAGTCCGCACATTCCTTGAACACCAGCCTCTGTGAGCTTCCTAAAGGGTAAAGGACTCCAGAGATGAGGAAGCTGGTCCCTCGTCTGCCGGTGCACCTACAGCTGGTCCCTCGTCTTCCTCGTCTGCCGGTGCACCTACAGCTGGTCCCTCATCTTCCTCGTCTGCCGGTGCACCTACAGCTGGTCCCTCGTCTTCCTCGTCTGCCAGTCCACCTACAGCTGGTTCCTCGTCTGCCAGTCCACCTACAGCTGGTCCCTCGTCTTCCTCGTCTGCCGGTGCATGCAGACTGGTACGTCGACAACCCGAAAAAAGAAAAAGGTGCCAAATGTGCTGGCCGGTACAAAACAAAATCCTTCAAGTACAAAACAAATTTCTACAAGTACAAAACAAAATTCTACAAGTACGAAAAACTGTCACGTGACTTTTGGCACTAGTTTTCCGCCTTGCTGATCCACACGCAAATGCCTTCAGATCCACACGCGCTAGAAAACTGTCATGTAATTCGCCTCCACAACAACAGGTGGCGCTGTTACCGACTTGCTTGGCAGCCGCCACGGACATGGAAAGAGAAGAGAAGAAGAAACGCTAGCGCGGGGTTTTGAACACAATGAGCGGCCAAAGGTGAGTTTGCAACATAGACTGTAAAAAATTGGTTTTCAGTCGTTGCTTGTGAAAAATCAAATGTTAACTAAACCAGAAATGTCTGTTGTGGGTAGGGTGATATATATATATATATATATATATATATATATATATATATATATATATATATATATATATATATGTGTATGTGTTTATGGTACCGCAGGAGCTAACCTAGCTTACATCGATTAGGCTAACTTAACTCAATTAAACTATGGTCACATATACACTTGATGTCTTGGTCTTAAGGCGGAATTTTGAAGTGAAGACGACCTCAGGCCACACACATTTGTTTAAGCACCATCTTAGGAGTTAAGTCACTGAAATAACAAAGTGATGGGACATGGGAGGCTTTTATTGTGAAGAGTTTATAGGAGGTGAAATGTCATTAGCGCAAACTTTTTTTTAGCGGCGCTGCTCGTGCTAATTCACGTGAAAAGATGTAGAGATATTTAGAGCTAATATGTTCATGGAACAGTTATAAATAGGACATGAGGTTAAAGTATAAGCACTTAAGGCAGAAACCGCCACAGAGCAGTATATGCTGCAAACAAACCGTCTTTGTGCACCTCGATCTGCACTTTACCTCCAACAGGTGAACTATGGTATATCAATGCTTTTACATGCCGTGTTGTGTGGTAAAAAAAACACTAACATAAACAATAATGGGGAATTATTGTGAATAATTTGAAGAAAGACTACTTGCGTAGTCTTTTAAATTACGTTTTTTGCGTTTTTTAAATTACCTTTCCAAGTTAATGCGAAGTGGCGAAGTTATGAGATGATAACAATAGAAAGACTGGTAAAAATATGTCTGGCCATTTTATTTGTTTATGATGCATTATAGTTCAGTTACCATTTAATATTCATATTTTTGTCACTCCTTGAGATTGTAATTTTTATAGCATCAAAAACACTATCAGAGAACCATTTTTGGGCATTAATATCTTATAGTGTTAATCCTAGCCTCACCAAATTTTGCAGGATGTAAGACAAACATGTTCTTAGTATAATTGAACCAAAGTTTGTAATGCATGCCTATTGAGTTTCTAAAAGGCCGTAGATTTGGGTAAATGGCTAAACCCCTGATATTGAGAGTATTATAAACTAATTTTCTGCATCCATATATCATCAATCATTACATTTTCTTTAAGCGCAATCTTGTATTAATCGTGTGCCAATATTTAAGGTCCCGCTTAGACCACGCGGTTCCTCACCGCCATGGCCACCCGAAGGGTCCTCACCGCCATGGCCACCCGAAGGGTCTTCACCACCGTGGCCACCCGAAGAGTTTTCACCGCCCTGGACGCCCGAGCACCATGCCCTCGTCAGCCTCCAGGGCGCCCACCCTCCCACCCCTTTGGATGTTATTCGGCGCGAGGACGCGCCTTCGGGGAGGGGGGAGGTACTGTCACGATTCTATGTGTTTAGTTATGTTTTGAGATCGTTTCCCCCTGTCTTTGTGATTTTGGTTTAGTCCTGTTAGTTTTTCCCGCTCCTCGTTTGTTCAGATTCTCTGCACCTGTTTTCAGTTAATTATCTCGTTTGGTTCAGTTCATTTAAGCCCTGTGTTTTCCCTCAGTGTTTGTTGGTCGTCGTCTATGTATGGTTGTGTTTCCCCTGAAGTCCTGGAGTCTGTTATTTTGTTCCTGTTTGTTTTTTGGAAGTTTCATTTTGTAAAATAAATCAACTATATCACAGATCTCTTGTCCTCGTCTTCGGCTACCTGCACACGACCCTGACAAGTATGGCATCGGGAGCAACGAATTTTTAAAATACCTACAACTCAAATCTTCTGTTCTGACAAAAATCAACATCAGAGACAAAAATTTAGAACTTCCACCGGCAATATCAGACTTGGTCAACATTTCCTCCCCAAAGAAACTTCTCTCTAAAATATACAAAATGATTTCAAACCAACTTCAGACCATACACTTACCAACAATAAAATGGGAAAACGATCTTTCAATAGCTCCTGATGCCAACTTCTGGACCCAAATCTGTAAAAACATCTATCTCATGTCCAAAAATGCGAATCTTCAGTTAATACAATACAAAATACTTCACAGAACACATTACACGGGCAATAGATTAGCTAAAATGGGTTTCACATCAGAAGTTTGCACACATTGTACTCACAATTCTACAGATACATACATCCATGCAACCTGGCACTGCACTCTAATCAAACACTTTTGGGAAGAGGTCACACAGTCACTATCCACTTTAGTCGGCTGCCACATCCCACTGTCGCCTTCTCTTTGCTTGCTGGGGGACCTCACAATAATCACTGATAAAACTATAAACTCTAAAATACTCCTCATAGCTCTAACCATCGCCAAGAAAACTATCCTCATGAACTGGAAAACTAGAAATAAATTACACATTAACATTTGGAAAAATCTTATTACAGACTTCATTGCAATGGAATACGCATCTCCCCTTCATGATTACGCATCTGAAACTGACCTCTGCTGTCCAACACTTTCTGACCTCTTACAGCTATGAATCCTTTCTCTGTTTTCAACTCCCGACTCCTCCCACCTTCTTAACCAACCCACGAATATTAATGCATTTTAGCTGTTTGAACTTGTTTATGTCATCATTGTTGTTACTATCTTTAATGTTATTGTTAAGATGACTAATTTCACTTTTATTTTTTCATTGTTGTAATTGCTGTTGTTGCTGTCTTTTGCTTTCACCATTGTGGTCACCACTGCCATCATCATTATCATTTATTATTAATATTATTATTATCATTATTATTATTATAATCATCAATATTGCCATTGTCAATGCTGTATTTGAATTAAGTGTCATTTTCATCACTACTGCAATAATCCCCCCCCCCCCCCCCCCCCCCTATCTCTTCATGGAATTTTAATGCACCACAACATAGAATAGAAAAAAAAAAAAAAAGAGTATGTATATGGAAAACCTCACAAACACCAGGGCAGGCAAGACAGGCGAGAAGTGGTTTCAAAGGGACAGCATCTCTGTCCCAATTTGAGACACTCTCGCACTGTACTCCCTCTTTTAATGCACCTTAGACATTGCACATAACACACACAAAAAAAAAAAATTAGGAAAAGATAGGGACTGATGAGATGTGGGGGAAGGTTATCTTATATTATCTTATCATCTTATTATAGCATCTTTTATTTTATACAGGATTGACAATGGCAATTGTTACATAGGAGGAAGGATGGAAATAAAAATCGACCAACACAATATTGGCAATATGGTGGTAGTGGGGTGGTGATGGTAATGACAATGGTAATAAATAATAAATGGTTACTTTGTTTACGCATACACACACATACACATACCCACACTCACACCCGCTCACATGCACACTTTGATCAAACACTTAAATCTCTTTTATGTCACTTCTGGAATTATGGATTTACAAGATTGCTCACTAATGCACTATGTTGGTTTGTATGTATGTCTGACTGTTAAATAAAAATAAATAAAAATAAAAATATATATATATGTTTATAATAACATCAATAAAGGAATAATAATTGGTTTACATAAAAAAAATTAAAAAAAAAGACATAGTCTGATGACGTCGTGAAAGAGCGTGTGCTCATGGGAGTTGTTGTCGTTGTCGATAACCAGCCCTCTGAGGGAGAGAGAGAGAGGGAGTGCGCGCGCGAACCAGCTATACGATGTTCATTGGGACACGCGCGATCTGTCATTCCCCAGCCATCTAGCATCTACACAAACAGGATTTTGAAAAGTGGGGGGTATAAGTCTGTGAAATTACGCCCGTGGGTAAGACCAGGACATCATCCCCAGGCTTCATGAACGCGTGCTCCATGCTTTCACCGACGACGCTAACATGACGTATGGATCTCAAATCACACTGTGTTGCCAGGACCCGCCCTTCTCTGCTTCTGATTGGCTTGTAACATTAGTTAGAGCTGCGCTCCTCTCATATGATTGGTAGGTGAAATCAACTGACTAGAAAATATTAAACCGCATTCAAGTTCCCGATTTTATTTTTTATTTTTTTTTCCCTCACGGCCGCATGCCGGAAATCCGGCACAGTGCCGGAATACTTTAAGCCCTGCATGTCGTCTCATCGCCTGAATTATCCAAACTTTCAAGATGTGGCATGACAATATCCAAATCGATGCAGCACACACTCTCCTGTTCAGTATGCATCACTTGGCACTGATGATCTACACCACCAGCTCTTCATTGCTCTCTGTCTTTCAGAAGCTTGTGGCTGTGTTTGTGTTGCAGCCTCTCCTATCTCTTTAAGTTCGTTCTCTGTATATTCTGGTTTGAAAAAAATGCAATTCATCCTCTGTGTCAAAATCCGCGGACATAGTTCTGAACTGTTTTATGTTGTGCGTGCGTCTTCCTCTGCTTGTAAAAACAGCCCTGCGTTTCCTGGTCATATGTCAGAACACCAGCTTCTGCGTCATCATCACAGACACGTGCATGCATCGTGATGCTCTCGTGATCTCCTGTCAGAGACTGATACGGAAGAGAAGAAATTGTTGAATAAAGTCATTTGCATTAAGCTTTGTATTGTTAGAAACCCAGTCATATATTATAATCCCTGAGATGGAGAAATAAGGATTTAAGTGTTTTACTTCCTGCTTATTATGACGTAAAAATTGTCATTTTGCGTCATAATAAGCAGGAAGTCACATTTCATCGAAAAGTGTAGAGACTACAAACAGTACTAGCTCATCATTTATCCAGGGTGTGGGACCCACTCAAGCTACAGACCTATTACAGATCAGTGGGTGGGGCTTCACTTGCAGATACTGAAATCAATATCCGCCATCTTGTTTGGAAGCTAAGCTAACAAGCGCTGTGGCGATAGGAAGTTACGACAAAGACGGAAGAAACTAAACATATGGAAGAAGAGGATTTTGAAATTCTGCTGCTCGAATCCGATGTTCGTTCGTGGCTCTCTCTACGAGCCGCAATATAGTGAAGAGCAGCTGAGGCTGATGGAGGAACAGGAGGCGGACGAGGAGCCCGGGCTGGCTAGAGCTGGGCGGACAGCTGGTGCCTGTGCTCTCGCTGTACGCTACGGACACAGATAGAGTCCGTCTGCTGCAGAGAATTTCAACGATGGCAATTTCTCCTGGACGAAATCTCTGAATCAGACGAGCACACGGGCGTGTTGTGTTGTGTTGTGACCCATCCTAGTTTCGCATCGCATATGTTCTGACTGAACATCCAGGTATCATGCAATAATTCACCATATAGAAAGAAATACAAATGAGGAGTAATTCACTAATGAGTTTGCCAATGTAACGGGGTTCGTTGTTGTGGGAAGGAGGAGGCGGGAACCGGCAAACATTTAAACATTTTAATAGTAAAATAAACAAATACAAAACAAAAGTATAAGCCAGCAGCCCCTCACTGCTGGCCACACACACACAACAAAAACAAAACACAACATAAAATCAGGCCTGTTCCTCTCTCGATCTGCCCTGTCGTCGCTCCTCCTTTTATGCTTCCGCTCCTCCCTGAGTACGGTTGGGAACCGAAAACCGGTTCTTATGCAGAACCGATTCTGTTTTTTTTTTTAAAATACTGGAACCGTGCGATATTCCTACGTTTTGGTTCCGAAAACGGTTCTTGTGCGATGTGTGTGCAACTGCGAAGCGCTGGGACTCAGAGCGTATCCTTTAATAGCGTCTCACCTCATGATGAATATCAATTACATTGCCCGCCGCTTCCAGCAGCGCAAACAATTAACGCACCCACTCTCACACACACACACACACACACACACACACACACACACACTCTCTCTCTCTATCAACAACGCTCACTCACACTCAACGCTACTCATTTATGACTTGGGTGAGATTTTCTTTTTGACCAGCATGGCGGAGAAAGTCAAAAAGTGTGGATTCATTTCGAAAGGGTAAATGATGATGAAGCAAAATGTAACACATGTGACAAGCTAATAACATGCAAAGGAGGCTGTACTAGCAATATGACTAAACATTTGCTACAGCGCCATGGAATCAATCTCAAAACATGCAATGTTTTTCGACTGTTTACGGAAGACAACTGCACCTTGCATGTCCCCATCGAGACATCAATAGAAATTCATACATGGGTAAATGTATTATTTTAGTAGTAATAAACTATATTATATCAATATTATTTATGTTTTTTTCCCCAGATGTTAAACAGTGCGCCCATAGATGTGTAGCGCGCCAAGCGCGGACACCACGCAATGCGCCACACTCACACCCTCTCCTGGAATGTCATAGACTGTAACTCCGTTTACTTTAGCAAGTAAAGGGAAACTGACGACGAAAATGAGTGCCACAGGGCTGTTACACAGTTCATAGTGAAAGGTTTACATCCTTTTTCCACCGTTGAGTTTAGGTAAGTGTTTAGGCACATGCATGCAGCTGAGCTACCATTTATTATAAAGTTAACTGAATTAGTTAGTTAGTTTAGTCTTTATTGTCCTATAAGGATATTCTTTTTCACACATGTCATTGTTACATTCCATGCAGGATGTACACAGCCTCATACATATAACGTATAACATATAACCTATCACACCCCCCAATGGGTAGTGTCACGGGAGTTTGTTAAGTGCAGTGATTGCTGAGGGTATAAAACTTTTCTTAAAGTGCGCTTTTTTCCAGTCCAGGGCTCTGTATCTGCGGCCAGATGGGAGTAGATGAAGAACCGGTTCAGGGGATGGTCAGGGCTGCTTACTATGGTCCGTGCAAGGCGTCTGATGGCTGTGTCATTTGCATCAGTAAGGCTGGGGGTGGGGAGCTGTATTATCTTGGATGCTAAGTGTGAGATTTTAATGAGTTTGTTCTTGCTGATGACATTTAGTATGGTGAAGAAACAGGGGGAGCAGTAGAGTAGAAGGGGTTGGATGATGCTTTTGTAGAATAGCAGAAGAAAATGTTGCCCAGAAGAAGGGCAACATACAGTGATCTTAATTTGCGTATTGCATACAGTCTCTGTTGTGCACGTTTCTGTGTAATGGTGACATGTTCATTGAAGTTAAGCTTATTGTCAATGGTGAGACCAAGATATTTGAAAGTGCTGACCTGTGCCACTGGTTGGCCATGTATAGTGATGTGAGTGAGTCCAGGGGGTGATTTTGATGTATGAATAACCAGTTATTTTGTCTTGTCAATGTTGAGTTGGAGGTAGTTATCAGAGCACCACAGTGCAAAATCTGTGATGGACTGGTGGTAGGCTGTGATGGAACTGTTGTCTGTAAGTAGTCCTACTATGGCTGTGTCATCTGCATATTTGTAGTAAGTGGTGTTGGGTAGTGAACTCTGGCAGTCATTTGTGTAAAGTGTGTACAGGAAGGGACTGAGTACGCAACCTTAGGGGGGTTCCAGTGCGGGTGATAATGGTTGATGATGTTGTAGTCCCTATTTTCACTGTCTATGGCCTGTTGCTGAGAAAGTTGTTAATCCAGTGGATGAGGAGAGGGGTGACATTCAGGTGCTGTAGTTTCTTGATGATTTGATGACGCTGGATTGTATTGAATGGAGAGCTGAAGTCAACAAACAGAACTGAGGCAAAGTTATGGGAAATCTGGAGATGGTGAAGGAGGGAGTGGAGAAGGCATGCCACTGCGTCCTCTGTCCCCCCTTTTCAGCCGGTATGCAAATTGGTATGGGTCCAATTGTGTGCTGACAGCAGGTAAGATGAGTTGTAGTATGATTTTCTCCATGCATTTCATGATTATTGGAGTGAGTGCGACCGGACGGAAGTGGTTGGGCTCTGAGGGGCGTGGTTTCTTGGGTACAGGTATAATAGTTGATGTTTTCCAGAGGGTGGGTATTGTTGCTGTCCTGTAGGATTCCCAGAAGATGGAGTGGAAGATGGGAGACAGCTCCATTGCGCAGCACTTCAGCACCTTTGCCGGGATGCCGTCTGGCCCAGGTGCCTTACCAACTTTGCACCTGGCCAGCTGCTGCTGCACATCCTCCTCTGAAGGGCGGATGGTGAGGTTCATGGGAGGAAAGGGTTCTGAGTAGTTCCTCACAGGTGGAAGTATGGTCATGGATTTCGACCCGGTTGAAGAAACTGTTCAGGGTGTTTGCAAGCTGAAGAGGGTCCGAGCTTGGTTGGTGATGGTGGTTATGTTCTTGACCTGTAAGTTTCTTGATTCTCTGGAATGCTTGTTTTGTGTTCATGTTGTTAAACTCCTGCTCCAGTTTGTTTTTATATTGCATTTTGGCTCTGATGATGTCATTCTTTATTTGTCTGTTGAGTATTTTGAGAGTGGCCCAGTCTTTATTCCTGAATGCTGTCCGTGTTTCTTTAAGTGCATGTTTTATGTGGGGGGGGGGGGGGGGTAATCCAGGGTTTGGAGTTGGGGTATCTTTTGACAGTTCTGGTGGGGATGGTGGTGTGGATACAGAACTTGATGTAGTTAGTGATGGTGGATACCCTCTCGTCCAGTGTGCCCTGAAAAATACCTGAGCCCTGTAATAGCTCAATAGCGTCCTCCGACCAGAGGGTGACGCTGTGGGTTGTTGGTTTGATCCGTTTCAGTTCCGGTTTGTACTGCGGGAGGAGGAAGATGCCGTTGTGGTCAGAGAAGCCGAGTGGCGGGAAGACACGTACGGTAAAGGCATCAGCAACATTGCCATAGCACAAATCCAGAGTATTCTCCTTCCTCGTTGGAACATCCACGAACTGGTGGAAGGATGGCAGAACATCGTTGAGTCTGCAATTGTTAAAATCACCCAGGATAAACCCTGGAGCCTCCGGGTAGGCGGCTAGCATGTTGTTAGCGTTGTCGGCTACTAGTTCTGCTGCTACCCTAGCGTTGGCGCTCAGGCAGATGTAAACACAGGTGACAACCACCGTCTGGAATTCTCTCGGGAGATGGAAGGGACGCAGGCTCAACGTCATCATCTCCAAATCTGGTGTGCAGATCTTGTTGTGGATCTTGATGTTATCACACCATCTGCTGTTGACATAGATGCAGATCCCACCACCTCTCACTTTGCCTGACTGATGGGTCCTGTCAGCTCTTAGGAAATGATCAAGGCTGACCTCAGACTCCGGGACCTCTTCATCCAGCCAGGCTTCGGTGAGCGCGATGATGCAGGCATCCCTATAGCCTCTCTCCATGGAGCACTTGGCGTGCAGCAGGTCATTTTGTTCCTGAGCGAACGAACGTTCGCTAGTATGATGGAAGGGAGCGGGGGCCTGAAGGGACGATTTCGGAGTCTAGTTCTTACGCCTACTCGTCTGCCTCTTCGCCTTGGTTTGATCTCCGGTGGGAGTGCAACTGGTGGTTTTTGCTGGCATAATGCAGAGGATCGGAGCTGAAGAAGATCCGCCCGGCTGTAGGTGAGTGGTCTCTGTGTTATGATGGTGGGGGATGAACCCAGGCGCAGACAGTATGCGGTGACACAACGTTTATTAAACAGACAAAAACAGGAAAACAAAACCCACGAGGGGGCAAAACAGGACTGGAACACTGAGAGGCTAAACTAGATTAACACTTGACAGACTAGACTATAAACTAACAACAGAAACAGGATCACTAACAAAACTCACACGGTACTACTCACAGGTAACATTAATCAATGACTCAACACAAGGCAAGAGCAATCACAGGCAGGACTTCACAGAGCATAACACCACAGCAGGTTTAACAATGAACCGACAAAGGACAGCAAACACAAGGGGATATAAATAAGTAGACTAACGATAACAAAACAGGTGACACAGATTAATTAATGATGACTAAACAAGGGGGCGGGGTAACGTAACGAGACACCACAAGCACATGGCCAAACAATTGTCCATGCGCTTGTACACAAAACATTGGTTCTGTCATGGTCCTGCCACAAGACTAGGAATAATCAATAACATGATGGCAGAACCATGACACTCTGGTCGCTGGTTAGTAGTGCCAGCGCCAGGTTGTTGTTGTGTATAATCCATGATGTTATGAGCGCGATCGCGATGAGTGTGTGTAAGTCCCTCATTCTTGACAATCAGTAAAAACGATGAGTGGATAAAGACGCAGACACTAGTGAGAACTTCTCAAGACAAACGCTGGACACACTGGTACAAAACAAACCGACAGAGACGTGACGCCGCCATGGAACGTTGACTGACTGTTTGTCGTCGCAGCAGAGCATGCACCGGATAGAGTTAGAGGGAGTTCTGGGCTACATGTTTAGTTTTTCATTTACTTCTTGTTTGTATTTCATTAAGCCCACCCTGCTCTAAGCATCCAATTACTATTTATAACTTGTAAATAATATACTATAAATATATAACTCATAAATATAATTTATAACCAGGTTTTATGCAGAGACAGAGAGAGAAAATGTATAATACAGTTTCAGAGGTGTTCATTTGAACATATTTAATTTTTTTCTCTCTTCATTTTAGGGAGATGGCCAAGTGTCTTAACCCCAAATACCACCCACCCTCTAGGGACTGTTTAGCCAACCAGCTTATTCCTGCTTGGTATAACACTGAACAGCAGAATGTAATTGATGCTCTGAAATACATCCACAGTGCAGCAATTACAAGTGATGGATGGACCAGCATTACACAGGACCACTACATTACAGTCACACTACATTTTGTTAGTGAGGGAAAAATGAAACAAACAGTCCTAAAAAGTAAAGCAGTCTACGACGTTCAGACAGGTCCTAATGTTGCCCAAGAAATAGAGACAATTTTGGAAGAGTTTGGAGTTAGGGAGAAAATAGTTGCGGTCACAGTGGATAATGCTGCAAACATGAATGTAGCTGTCAGTAGACTCCAGCTTAAAAAAATGGCATGCATTGCACATACACGGAACATTGCTGCACAGAAAATCTATTCAATTGACTCTGTTTCTCGATAGTGTACACGTATCAGAAGTGTCATTTTATGGCTGAAGAGATCTTCAATTGCCAAGACTGTTTTGCAAGAGAAGCAGCATCTCCTTAGTAAGTCACTTAATATTACAAAATAATGAGTTTTATTTTATTATTATTTTATTTTATTAATTAATTTTATTAATTGCTTTTCAGACCTGCCACAGCATAGAGTAATCCTGGACGTCAGAACACGCTGGAATTGTGATAGACAGATTTCTTGAACAATATCCTGCCATCCAAGCAGCTTGCATGGACCCAAGGCTGAGAGGCTCAATAGAGAGAGACAGGTAGAAGGAATGAATGTGATACAGGATAACTGATCATGATGAATCTGATTAATTGTATAATGGACAGTTTTTTTAGATGCAAGATAATTTAATATTTGCAAATTGCAGATTGGAACGCATCACTGACGAAGACCTCAAAAAGGCAGAGGAGTTTGTCACCGGGTGATTATGAAGAGGAGCAGCAGGTGTTGGGTGGGAGGAGTTTACCTGGTGATTGGGGCACATGCTCCCAGGTGGAGTATAAAAAAAAAGCCATTTTGAAGAGGGAGACACAGAGGAACGGAGACGGAGCGTGCACGCATCAGGGGAGAGGCCGAGGCTGAGGCCGAAGCAGCGGAGGGAGGCTGGGAGAGAGAACGAGATTTCGGCTGGATTGCGGGTGTAAGCCCTGATTGCACAGTGAGTCTGTTGAATTGCAGTTCTATTGTGAGCACGAGTGTGGGAATGGTGTTGTTGCTGTCCACTCGCAGTCCCAGCATGTTTGCAGCTCTCTCTCTGCCAAGAGCCTTGAAGAGGAGAAGCTGGAGAAGAGAACGCGGAAGCGGTTTTTAACTCTCCCTCTGCTAGAGCCTTGAGAAAGAGACCTTGTGAATCATTCTCCTGAAGTGAGTCTGCTGACGGCTGAGTTGTTCTATGAACGAAAGAGACCCTGTGAATCATTCTCCTGAAGTGAGTCTGCTGACGGCTGAGCTGTTCTATGAACGAAAGAGACCCTGTGAATCATTCTCCTGAAGTGAGTCTGCTGACTGCTGTGCTGTTCTATGAACTGAAAGAGACCCTGTGAGTCATTCTCCTGAAGTGAGTCTGCTGACGGCTGTGCTGTTCTCTGAACGGAAGAGACTTTTAAAGTTGCTTTTAATTGTTCAATAAAGAACTTATATTTATTTTAACCCTGAGTCTGCCTTCCATGTGTTCCACGGCACGCTCCTCGGGCGGTGGTCCGCTTCGAAGGGGTGGGCGGCCCGCTGGCGCCCGCCCCTCACCTGTGACATAAATGGCGTAGTCGGCAGGGTCCGCCCCGAGTTGAGCGACCGTGGACCATGGGGCGACCAGTTTTTTTTTTTTTTTTCCCCGTTCCAGCGACTGGAACGGACTGGTGGGGGAGGATGTCACCGGGTGATTATAAAGAGGAGCAGCAGGTGTTGGGTGGGAGGAGTTTGCCTGGTGATTGGGGCACATGCTCCCAGGTGGAGTATAAAAAAAAGCCATTTTGAAGAGGGAGACACACAGGAACGGAGACGGAGCGTGCACGCAGCAGGGGAGAGGCCGAGGGGCCGAGGCTGAGGCCGAAGCAGCGGAGGGAGGCTGGGAGAGAGAACGAGATTTCGGCTGGATTGCGGGTGTAAGCCCTGATTGCACAGTGAGTCTGTTGAATTGCAGTTCTATTGTGAGCACGAGTGTGGGAATGGTGTTGTTGCTGTCCACTCGCAGTCCCAGCATGTTTGCAGCTCTCTCTCTGCCCGAGCCTTGAAGAGGAGAAGCTGGAGAAGAGAACGCGGAAGCGGTTTTGAGACCTTGTGAATCATTCTCCTGAAGTGAGTCTGCTGACGGCTGAGCTGTTCTATGAACGAAAGAGACCCTGTGAATCATTCTCCTGAAGTGAGTCTGCTGACTGCTGTGCTGTTCTATGAACGAAGGAGACCCTGTGAATCATTCTCCTGAAGTGAGTCTGCTGACTGCTGTGCTGTTCTATGAACGAAAGAGACTCTGTGAATCATTCTCCTGAAGTGAGTCTGCTGACTGCTGTGCTGTTCTATGAACGAAAGAGACTCTGTGAATAATTCTCCTGAAGTGAGTCTGCTGACTGCTGTGCTGTTCTATGAACTGAAAGAGACCCTGTGAATCATTCTCCTGAAGTGAGTCTGCTGACGGCTGTGCTGTTCTCTGAATGGAAGAGACTTTTAAAGTTGTTTTTAATTGTTCAATAAAGAACTTATATTTATTTTAACGCTGTGTCTGCCTTTCATGTGTTCCACGGCACGCTCCTCGGGCGGTGGTCCGCTTTAGAGGGGGTGGGCGGCCCGCTGGCGCCCGCCCCTCACCTGTGACAAGTTTACAAAGCTCATGAGTTTAATGTACAATTCCAATCTATGTGTATCGAGTGACAGTACTCCAACCTGTGGCCAAGTCCTTCCTCCTCTATCCTCCAGAAACTTCAAGAACACTTTCAGGTTCAAGAGAATGACACACTCTTTGTGGCTGCAATCAAGAAAAAGGTTTGGGAAGATCTATCTAAGCGGTACCAGGTACAGCAGACAGTAAAATACACTACCCAGCTGCCACTTGTTATTTCATGATGATAATGCTGTACAGATTACTGCTTAGTGTTTCAGTAACGTTTGCAGATTACTTGTTTTGAATTTATTATCTTAAGAATGAGGACATCAGGCACTTCCTTGAAGAGGCTACAGTGTTTTCTTTCACACACACACACACACACACACACACACACACACACACACACACACACACACACACACACACACACACACACCCCACACACACACACACACACAACACACACACACACACACACACACACACACACACACACACACAGGGAACAATGTATACTATACTGTCTGTGAATATCCGCTTCTAATGCGAAGCTCTCTCTAAAGGTGTCAAGAGCAGGAAAGGGAAAAAGACCATGATGAGCAAGAAAAGGACAACACTTCAAAGGTAAATGCAAACTCACAATAATAAAGATACATTGTCTGGTGTTGTTGACAAGGATATATATAGTTCATATTACTAAATAACTAACACTAATTTTCTTGCATTTAAGGAAGTGCCTTGCAAGAAAGTAAAAAAATGTCCATTAGCAGTTCTGTTTGAAAATGACGATAAAGCTCTGCAGGGGATTGTGCTTCCAAATGCTACCGACTTGTCAGTTGAGGAGAAAGTTGACAGAGAACTTATCTTCTACAAAGAACGGTCCTCAATCCCCACCTATGAAGACCCTGCTGTTTGGTGGTGGGAGAAAAGAGAGGCATTGCCTATTGTGTTTCACCTGTCTGAATCGTACATGTCTGTCCAAGCATCTTCTACTCCTTCAGAGAGAGTGTTCTCTACTGCTGGAGACACAATAAGCCAGGAGAGGTCAAGAATTCTCCCAGAGAAAGCAGACATGTTGATTTTGTTGCAAAAATGGCAAAATACAGTAATATATGTTGATTTCTTTCTTTACATTGCCAACCTGTAAATTCATTTGACAGTAAGTAATAAACACAAAAAGGATTGTTTGAGTTGAGTATTGGGCATTTTTCCTTACCACTATTTATTTATTAGTTGTTAAACAATTTTAATGGAACCGGAATCGTTAGGCGGAACCGTAAAATTTCTTACGATTCCCACCCCTATCCGTGAGAGACGCGAGACCGATGCGTCTCACAGGTGTCGTTCATTATCACTCACTCCACCGGCCTTGCGCCGTCCTCTCACGTCCCTCGCCCTGCGCGCCACAGCCAACTAACTAGAAATTTTGTGTGAAATGAATTTCTAACTCTGGTGGCAGCTAACGTTAGCCTTGTAGACGGAAGAGTGATTTATCTGATGTTTGTGCTGTTCTGGATTAGTGGGAGTGGCTTGCGGAGCTGTGCAATATGGTGCATTGTGGGAGTTGTTGTCTTACATACAAATGCGCCCTGAGATTATTTTCTGTCTTTTCTCAATCAAGAGGGCATCAAATTAAAAAAATTATTTTACATTTCGACTACATAAATATTGCTTCTTGGTGGGGCTCAGGCAGAAAGAATGGAGCTCAGTCGCTCATCGACGTGTTCACAGCGTAACTGTTTCTCTGTAGGGCTCAAACAGAGAGAATGAGAGGTCAAGGTTTCTCACCAACGTGCTTGCAGCGATACGGTTTCTCGGTGGGGCTCAGGCAGAAAGAATGGAGCTCAGTCGCTCATCGACGTGTTCACAGCGTAACTGCTTCTCTGTAGGGCTCAAACAGAGAGAATGAGAGGTCAGGTTGCTCACCGACGTACTGGCAGCGATGCTACTTCTCTGTGGGGCTCAGGTTGAGAGATCAGGTTGAGAGAAGTATACAAATGGTGAGTTTGGTTATGATGGAGTATAATCAACTCTGTTACGTTTCCATCCAGACGTTTATTCAATGGTGCATTATAATGGTAACCAGGTGACATAGGGCTGTGTTATGATGGAATGTGCGAGAAACAAGGTTCAATAGTACTGTAATACTTCTCTTTGCAGTTGTAACAGGATGAATTCGGCCAGACTACCGCCGCCTAGGCATTACACTCCCACTCTCGTGTACACTGCAATCCACACTGGCAAACACACGTGAATACACACTTTTAAGAGATCATAAATCACTTCACTCACAAAATCGGGCTTCAGTGCGGCGTCTCTTCCATCTTCATCGATAAAGTCTTAGCCCCACACACAGCCAATCTTAAAACACTTCTCTGCAGCAATACTTCAGGCAATCGTGAGTTCCAAATTACTACAGTCCTCCTAATTATGTATTCCTCATATCATTTGCTTCAGCCCAAAAGGTCACTTAACTCTCCATTTGCTCGACGGGTCTCCCTCTCCTCTTTCATGTGCCTCGCACTTCTGCCAGCCCAAGTTTACTGTGCACCGTTGTATTCTCCTTGCTCGCCGATGACCTCAAACCGGCGCGAACGCGTTGTTACTTCCTCCTCCCCGGATCACCAAACAAGGACCTTTTAACTATGTTGGCGTGGCGCGCGCCCCAATCAGCAGTCAACACGCTTACACTGCGCACCTGATGCGCATCTACCCGGAACCGGAGTGATGTTGCCGGAACCGGAGAGGTCCTGGGTCTCCCCCCGGAAGTGTTCCCCCGGGGGACGAAGGCGCAAAATAATAGTTCCGCTACCTCCGATTGTCACCCGTGACATATGACCCACTTTCAATAAAGATTCATGTTGAAATGGGTGAAGTGCTCCTTTAAGGTTGAACCACTGTAGTCACATGGACTATTTTAATTATGTCTTTCCAACCTTTTTGGGCCTTCAAAGTGTTAATTAAATAGCTGTAATCACGTTGGAAAGGTCACGCTTGACGTAGGTGGAAGTACTGCCCCCCTAGACAGTTCACATGGTGTGTGACATGCTATATAATTTGTTGCTCTAATGTCATATAATGAATATAAATAAATATGTATCTGATGCTGTGAAAAGGCTAGATTTATTTAAGTTACTAAAGATGTCAAGATCAACAAGAGCCGCTCAGATCTGACAGTAGTGCAGGTTATTGATGAAGTGTGGAGGTGATGAGCTTTGATTTCTGTTTTCTGTAGAGTTTCCAGTCTCTTTCAGCTCCTCCTGAATCTACAGACGTAAATGACAATCCCTTCAGTTATCTCTCCTCTTTTGATGGCGTAAGAGAATCTGTCCGTCAGCTGAGAGTCAAACTGGAGGATTTCTGCAGAGAGGAGCTGAAGAAGATCTCTAACAGAGGTAAAGTCCAGGAGATTCATCAGCTCTCAGAAATCATCCTCCATCATCTCATATCATGTAGAAGATCATGTTAGAAATGTCTTATGAACGGATGCAGGGATCATTTTCTCTCGACATGATAACCATACTCCTCATGTCTGTTGATTTCCACAGTCACTTTCACCAACATTGTTCCCAGAACCAGGAACGACTTTCTACAATGTAAGTCACTAAGAAAACAAGCAGAGAAACTCAAGTGTCTTCATGTTCTTCCTGTAGAAGGTGAAAGAAAACATTATAGAAGAGGTTTAAAGTTGATCATGTAAATTATGATGTGCACAGGATATAAACTGTATGAGACTGTATGATGGTAAACTGTAAACTGAGACACTGCTGATATATTGAACATGAAGAGTTCAGCTATAATAAAAGATCAGACAGATTCATAATTCCTGATTGTGATGTGTTTTCTCTCCATCAGATTCCCATCAGTTCACTCTGGATCTGAACACATTGAATAAACGCCTCCGTCTGTCTGAGAGTAAATTATCCTGATCATCCAGACAGATTTGATGATGAGTGTCAGGGGTTGTGTAGAGAGAGTGTGTGTGGACGCTGTTACTGGGAGATTGAGTGGAGTGGGAACCACATTCACTCAACCGCTCTATTCTGGGTTTAGGGTTTATACTAGATCATTAGTTGATTATGATTCATTATTGAAACTGTGTTGATAGATGAGAACAGACTGTAGAGAGATTCTACCCATAATGCTTTGAGCTGCGTGATAAATCAGATGTTATCAATCAACCAATCAGCCTGTATTTCGGTCTTTCGACGCAGGCCACAACAACTTGGCCAGGCTTCTCTGCCCATACCCATCCCTGCCGATGTCTTTTCTGAGCAAGTCCCGCCATCATGTTGCGGGGCGGCCGAGCGGTCTTTTAATGTCGAGTGGCAGCCATTCGGTCACGGTCCGTGTCCATTGCCCATCTGAACTACTGGCCACGTGTCCGGCCCCTTCTTGGCCTGTTCTGCCTGGTTGACAGCGTCCTTGACCTTGCTCTTCTTCCTAAGTAGTTTGTTGCTGATGTGGTCCGTCCTCTTGACGCCGATCATGTTATAGTCTCTTATTTTCTCTTCATTACATTAATACTACAGCTGAACTTCTGTCAGTGGAATAACATGTCAGAATAAATGTGTCTAATGAATCCTCATATAGATAGTAAGATCAGTGTGTGTTTGTGAGTCACGATGAGTGATGGTGTGTATTTCCTCAAACTTTATTTGATTAATTACAAATAAATAAATAAATAAATAAATAAATAAATAAATATTTTATTTATTACAGTCATTCAGTCCTTACTGTAGTGTGACAAATTTTTTTGATATGACTATCTAAATAACCTTTGAATTTAAATGATCACACACATGATTCACTAAAACTGTTATTCCATAAAATAAATTCACTGAATAAAATTATAAACGCAACTCTGTTGTTTTTGCCCCCATTTTTCATGAGCTCAGCTGAACTCAAAGATCTAAGACTTTTTTTATGAACTCAAAAGCCCTATTTCTCTCAAATACTGTTCACAAACCTGTCTAAATCTGTGTTAGTGAGCACTTCTCTTTTGCCGAGATAATCCATCCACCTCACTGGTGTGGCATATCAAGATGCTAATTATTAGGGATGCACCGAAATGAAAATTCTTGTCCGAAACCGAAAAAGAGGAAACCAAGGCCGAAAACCGAAACACCGAAATATATTATGCCAATTATTAGTAGCCTATCATTGCATTTATGGCTATGACTGTGTACTAACTTTACTAAAATCAAGGCATTGCAATTGGATAAATTAATATTAAAGTTTCAAAGAATAATTCAACTACAAATTATTCAACTGTTTATTTAGCACATTGCAACAATGCACAGTATAAAATAAAATTCAAACTAAAATGTTTTAACTTGACCCCACTCTGTACATTAAATAATAATGTACAGGACTACTGGCCTGCAGAAAGGTTTTAAAATTAAATGTTCTCTCATAAAAACAAAGTGCATTTAGGTCAAGTGCATTTTAAATTTCTCTGTAGGACTACTACGATCCATTGTGCGGTTAGACTGAGCATACTGGTACACAATATCAAAGCTGACCAGCACACATTGATTTTCTTTTTTCTTTTCTTTTTTTCTTTAACTAAGCCTATTTAAAATCGTATTTGATTGCAGCGCATTCGCGCAGCACTATCTATCGCTCGTGTCTCTCGCGCGCGCGCTCTCTCACCCACATGGAACACCGCTGCACAAATCTGTCCAACACAGCGCTGTCAATGTCGATGAACGTGCGCATCGGAGGCGGTTTCCTGTTCTGTGCCGCTCATATTCAGCGTAGCGATCGGAATGTTTGGATTTTCGGCATTACATGTTTTGCAAATCGCTGTCAGTGGCGGGTATTTCTCAGATATACTGAAATCCGTGCAGACATATTGCTTCAGACAAGCACGTGCAGGTCGCGGTTTCTGTTTGCGTCATCACAACATTTCGGCCGTGTTGTCTCGGTGATAAAAGTATTTCGACCGAAAACCGAAAATGCCCTTTTCGGCCGAAAATTTTCAGTGGCCGAATATTTGGTGCATCCCTACTAATTATACAGTATGATTATTGCACAGGTGTGCCTTAGGCTGGCCACAATAAAAGGTCACTCTAAAATGTGCAGTTTTATCACAAAGCACAATGACACAGATGTCGCAAGTTTTGAGGGAGTGTGCAATTGGCATGCTGACTGCAGGAACGTCCACCAGAGCCGTTTCAGAGAATATGGCATTACATCCAACCCGCCTCACAACCGCAGACCATGTGTAACCACACCAGCCCAGGACCACCACATCCAGCATCTTCACCTCCAAGATCATCTGAGACCAGCCACCCGGACAGCTGCCGCAACAATCGTTTTGCATAACCAAAGAATTTCTGCACAAACTGTCAGAAACCGTCTCAGGGAAGCTCATCTGCATGCTCGTCGTCCTCATCGGGGTCTCGACCTGACTGCAGTTCGTCGTCGTAACCGACTTGAGTGGGAAAACGCTCACATTCGATGGCTTCTGGCACTTTGGAGAGGTGTTCTCTTCACGGGTGAATCCCAGTTTTCACTGTCCAGGGCAGATATTGTGTATGGCGTCTTGTGGGTGAGCGGTTTGCTGATGTCAACGTTATGGATCGAGTGGCCCATGGTGGCGGTGGGGTTATGGTATGGGCAGGCGTGTGTTATGGACAATGAACACAAGTGCATTTTATTGATGGCATTTTGAATGCACAGAGATACCGTGAGAAGATCCTGAGGCCCATTGTTGTGCCATTCATCCACGACCATCACCTCATGTTGCAGCATAATAATGCATAGCCCCATGTTGCAAGGATCTGTACACAATTCCTGGAAGCTGAACACATCCCAGTTCTTGCATGGCCAGCATACTCACCGGACATGCCACCCATTGAGCATATTTGGGATGCTCTGGATTGGCATATCCTACAGCATGTTCCAGGTCCTGCCAATATCCAGCAACTTCGCACAGCCATTGAAGAGTGCACCAACATTCCACAGGCCACAATTAACAACCTGATCAACTCTTTGTGAAGGTGATGTGTTGCACTGCGTGAGGCAAATGGTGGTCACACCAGATACTGACTGGTTTTCAGAACCCAACAAATACAGTAAAACTGCACATTTTAGAGTGGCCTTTTATTGTGGCCAGCCTAAGGCACACCTGTGCAATAATCATGCTGTCTAATCAGCATCTTGATATGCCCAGGGTGCGAAATACAGGGGAGCTAGAGGGAGCTCGGCTCCCCTTAATAAAACATGGACTCCCCTGAAAACGTGATCCGTGAAATTTTGGGGGGTCTCAAAAAATATTGACAGTTTCATTTTGACGCGCAATTTCATTTTTGTGTAATGTGATCATCGTGAAGTAGGCTATTGTGTAAAATAGCAAAAATATCATTAGTTCATGCATAATGGCGATTTAAACCTAATTCTAGATAACTATACATGCTATTCTTGTCATAAGCATCAATGTGTGGTGGCGCTGCGGTGCAAATCCCAATCATGTTTAGTAGCCTACATGTTCACTCAAAGATTCGTAGAAAAAATATAAACGTTGGAGGCCATTGATCTACGTGAAGTCCTTGAAATCAATTCTGTGTTAAGGTAAATGTTATTCCCAATGATGTGTTGTGGCTGGGTTGTTATAGGTCTGCGTGACTCTCGATGCCCTAATTGAACGGAGGAATTATGTTATTCTTCTGTAGCCTGACGAGTAATTTAACCCTTGTTCAAGGGAACTCAAAGACAGCCTATTTATAGACTATTTGTGGATGGCTGTTTGCTGACTGACTTATCAATTTGTGTCGATAAAGTATAATAGGGTGAATCCTGTATATAGTGCTTGCATAGTGCACACACTTGTAGCTGCGATGTATCTTTGGAAGTCCTTGAAATGACTGGGTTTCATAGTGCAGCTGTCTGAAAGGCGCTTCAGTCCTCCTCAGCATATTTTTAATTTCCAAAATTAAAAAAGTCTAGGAGGAGATTGGATGTTTTATAAATTGACAGATAATGTTTACATTGATTTTAACTGGTGCGGTATGCCTTAATATGATTTTGTTACCACAAACATTTTGCATTGTAGAGCTTAGATATTATATACATGAAAACTAACACCCTCTGATTTAAAAAAAATGTGGTGAAATATTATGAATGGTATATCCTGACTGCACCAAATTATTATTTTTTAGTTAACTGACTCTCAAGTGTTCTTATTTATAGTGTATAAGGTGCCTCTAATTTTTATCAGAAGACTGAAACTGATGTTACTATAATTGAGGAGGGGGATTGTACCGAAATTGACCAGCCAATTGTGCAGTCCAGAGGGATTGAAGACAAAATCACAGGTAACAAGATAAAGGAATCTGTTTTTTAATTGCATTAGCTGACAAAAATTATACTTTTCTAGAGAATGTTTTGTTACAAAAATAGTTATTACATAGTTTACATAGTTACTAATAATATACTTCATCCAATATTGACACTTGTTATTTATGCAGATTTGTCCTATCTGTCAGATTTCGTTTCCATCTGATGTCCTTCCATATCATGCCAGTTTGTGTGGAGAAAAGTTAGCAGTGCACACATGAGGGCACTCCACATCAGAATATTGTCATTCCCTCACAAATGAGATCTCCCATAATTCTCTGCCTGGGCTCATCAGCACTCATTATTTTCAGCTGTGTCTCATTACCTTGTTTAACTCACATTATAATAGCCTGGTTTTCACATTCATTCCCTGCGAAGTCTTGTTTAGTGTTACACTGCAATTCCGAGCATTCTCCCTGGTTTCTGGATTTCTTGCCTGTTCTGTAGATTATTCTTTTGCCCGTGTTCCCTGCCTTGTTGTGTTTTTTGATTTTTTGTTTCCCATTTGCTTGCAGCACCTGAGAAGCCCTGTGGTGAGTAGCAGTGTTGCGCTAATCACTCTGCCCAATTAGCAGTGCTTCGCCTTCTGAGAATATAGTTCCAGTATGTATACAGGGTAGGAAGATGCCTGTGTCTCATATGACCTTGTTATTTGTACTTTGACCTTGACCTTGTTATCCTTGCGAGATGTTTCAAAAAGTGGTGGGGACCTGTCCCACCAGCAAATTACCCCTATCCCTATATAGCTGTTATAATGCACAGTGGTGTGCGTGTGAGCTGTGGTTGAAGATCAACTGTCTCGTCATTGATGTTACGCAGAAGGGCATACAGTGCATGATTGTATTTTGTATGAATCGGTGTGTGTGTGGTGTTACGGCGAATGGGGTGGGAGATCATTACTGAAGGCCCTGACTGAAACCCCATGGTATGCCACTGAATGAGGAACGGACAAGGCAAGAGTGAAAATCTCACTCTAATTAAATGTAAATCGCCCTGAATTAAAATGTAAAAACAGATTTGCGATATTGTTTCATTTAAGTTCATAATTATTCTATAAATGTTATTTAGTTTAACAGCAGCACTGTAGTTCAAGATTTATTTGAATTTTAAGAAAAGAAAGAAGAGACGCGTTTCACAAATCACATGCATTACATTTAACAACTGATACCACTCTACCTCTACTACTCAGCCCAGGGAATCCCTGCTGTTTTCGTTGCATATCTATTTGCAAACTTTTGTTTACCTGCCTTTTGCCCGTTTGGTGGCCCATTGCCTTTGTTTCATTAAAGACTGCATTCGCTCTTGGGTCCTCTGTTCACTCCGTAACAGTATGACTTTACTCTTAAAACTGTATACTAGAACAGTAACTATATCTCCTTTATCCATGCATCTCCTAGAAAACCCATTCAGCTGGAAAAGTTAAACCTTCACAGTTATACGCTGGAAAGAACGACATCTTTTTTACACATCGTTCAAAACTGTTATGTGCAGCTGATGTGGGATTCTCTTATAACTCCCAAAAAGAGGATCCAAAAATTGCGCCTTTGGAGCATATTCTAAAGACCAGCTCACAATATGAATGGGTAAGTACATTTTATAACAAAATTATGTATTTGAATTTAAATTGATGTATGATCTATTTTAAATGGATGTAATTCACACATGACCTAATTATTAACAGAGATCCCCTAATAGGAACTTTAAGGGGAGAAACCTACTTTTATATATATATATATATATATAAATAAAAATTACACACACACACACTGTAAAGGGATGCCAAAATTCTCAATATAATGTTGAACCAATCTGAACTAATCTGTGTGTGCCCTCGCTGAAGTAAATATTCATTAGGGGCTGTTTAGCCACCCTTGCATATTTCACACTTCAACAGAGCAGTGAGGCTGCATTACACCACTGTCTTTCAAATCTGTGGTGTTGGGTGTGCGATTATTATGATTTTAAAATGTCTCCAATCTGCTTTTGAAAATTTCATGAAAAAAACCAACATTACATTTTAAATGTCCATACATGTCTTTGAAATGAACCTTGTGTTACTGAAATTGAAAAGAACAGCTTTAACATACTCTATTATACTAATCTGTAAATGTCTCCTTCAATAGGTATTACTCCATGTGAAAATTGCTCAGCAAGAGAGTGAGGGACACAATGTCATGAGGGATGGAACTTTTCTTGCGAAAACCATTTACATAGTATGTGACAACAACTTCTGCAGAACTCAGTCTGGGGCGAACACTGCCTTCACATTGAGCAGTGGTATAGTATGTCAAACGTTTTAGTGAGACAGTATGACCACAAACCATGTCTCAGTATGACAAAAGACACGGAATTTACAAGCATTCCATCTAAAGGCACTGCAATTTTTGTTCCCACCACCTCAGTCACTCAAGACTGAAATAATTGCCGCATAAATAACAAACACTTACATCTGTCTGTTAAAACATCTCATTAGTAACATATCACTATCCAGTTCATTAGGTGTGTCTAATGGTCTGGATGCGTCAAGTGTGGTGTGCTGTACGCTGTGTGCTTATCACATTCAGCTTTCAGCCTCTACCGCTGGTTAGCGTATGTGAAAAGGGAGCCGAGTGCGTAAGTCTCCCCTGCCAGTACATAGCCTCTCCACAGACAAGCCCTATGTAGTGCCTCCGCGGGGCGACACACGTCAACTGAGCACCTAGTGGGCTTAGGCTGAACTACAGGGGACTCGGAGGTGGTCTGCCCCCAGACATGCGGCATGTCAGGCCCACCGTCGCGTGGATAAGCCCTGATGTCCATGAACAGCCCCCCAGCTATGGGTCAAATAGTTACACACCAATCAGACAATGGCTCATTGCCAGGCCCACCGGCGCGTGGAAAAACCCTGATGCCATGAACAGACCCCAGCTATGGGTCAAATAGCTTGGCTCCACTGCTTTGTGGACATCTCCGGGAGGATTAAAGGCTAAGGAGTAAACCCGACAGAAATCCAGAGTGGAGCCCCTAAGGTGGTAAGAATGACTACTTGTCACCTTTCCGGCAACTCCTGCAGCCAAGCCAGGTGCCAAATGTCGTGCTTTGCACTCCTTTGGACCCCACTAGCGAGGCCGAGAGGGGGATTCTGACTAATGGGCAGCCCAGAATCTCCATACACCATGCCCAGGCTATGCGTCCTGGAGAGGCCACTCCAGTATCGCTGCTTGCAGCGACAAAAACAACACGGGAGGGAGCAGATACGAGTGATAAGTCAAGAGTAAATTGGCGTACGCTCAGACGCTACGGGGTGTCTCCGACACTGGGAGGGATTATTACAATCCTAATGGTCAGCTACCGCCCGCCTCAAGCTGGGCAGCCCCCAGCCAGTAAGGTGCTGACCCCCCACAGTCTGCCTGCTTCAATGGGTGCTTGGAGCTAAGGGAACAGACCGACAAGCAGACTGAAAACTTTGCACCAGGCAAAGAAAGAAAAAAACAAACCACCAATCTTGCGACTAGCAAGCTGGAATGTCAGGACTATGTGCCCTGGCTTCTCCAAAGATGTTGATCAGGTTGATGACTCCAGAAAAACAGCAATCATCAATCGTGAGCTCTTAAGGCTGGACATTGACATTGCTGCACTACAGGAGACCAGACTCCCTTCAAATGGCAGCATCAGGGAACAGGAGTACACCTTCTTCTGGCAGGGAAAGGAACCAGACGAACCAAGACTGCATGGCGTTGGATTTGCAGTCAGAAACTCTCTGCTATCGTCAGTCGAACCGCCAGCAAAATGTACAGCCCGTTTCCTCTCCCTTCTCCTCTCAACCTCCACAGGCTCAGTGAACATCCTGAGTGTCTATGCTCCTACACTCAGCTCTCCAGCCGAGGCCAAGGAAGAATTCTACGAGGAACTCGTGACCATCATTAAAGGAATTTCCCCCACCGAACAACTGTACATGCTTGGGGACTTCAACGCCCGGGTGGGAACTGACTGTGACTCCTGGCCTCGCAGTATTGGTCATTTTGGCTTTGGCAGAATAAATGAAAACGGACAGAGACTGCTTGAGCTATGCTCTTACCATGACCTCTGCATAACCAACACATTCTTCTCCACCAAGCCCAACCATAGGGTATCCTGGCGACACCCAAGATCCCATCACTGGCATCAGCTGGACCTCATTATCACCAGAAGACCCTCACTGAACTGTGTTCTCATTACACGCAGCTATCACAGCGCTGACTGTGACACCGACCATTCACTGGTCTTCAGCAAGGTGCGCCTTAAACCAAAACGAATCCACCGATTGAAGCAGAAAGGACGCCCACGCATTAATACAGCAAGGATAACAATACCAGATCTGTATGAGCGATTCGCTGTCTCCATCACAGAGGGCCTCAGAAACTGCCCAACGAGCAGCGCAGAAGAAAGATGTAATCATATCCGTAATGCCATCTATAACTCTGCCATGGATATTTTTGGGAAGAAAGAGAGGCAAAACCCGGATTGGTTTGAAGCAGGAATCCTGGAACTTGAGCCAGTCATCACAGCCAAGAGAGCAGCTCTGATCAGCTACAAAAGGAAGCCATCAGAGAAGACGCTCGCGGCTCTCAGGAAAGCCAGAAATTATGCCCAACGGATTGCTCGACGCTGCGCCAACGACTACTGGTTGAATCTTTGTCAGTCCATCCAACTCTCAGCTGACTGTGGTAACATCTGTGCCATGTATGACGGCATGAAGAAGGCCTTCGGCCCAAGCGTTACCAAGGTCGCACCCCTAAAGTCCTCCTCAGGAGACATTATAACAGATCGGGGCAAACAGATGGAGAGATGGGTGGAACATTACCAGGAACACTATGGAAGAGAAAACATCATCACCACCTCAGCAGTTGAGAACACCAACCTCCTGCCTGTCATGGATGAACTGGATGCTACCCCTTCTATGGAAGAACTTTGTAAGGCCATCGACTCTCTAGCTTGTAACAAAGCACAAGGCAGCGATGGTATTCCTCCAGAGCTAATCAAGGCTTGGACGAAGACCGTTCTTCTTCATCAATTGCATGAGCTCCTGTTACAGTGCTGGGAAGAAAGAGCAGTGCCCCAGGACATGCGTGACGCCACCATCATCACTCTCTACAAAAACAAAGGAGACCGTAGTGACTGTAACAACTACCGTGGAATATCCCTTCTTAGCACAGTTGGAAAAGCCTTTGCCCGGGTAGTACTAAACAGGTTACAGTCACTAGCAGAATGCGTATATCCTGAAGCTCAGTGTGGATTCAGAGCAGGGAGATCAACAATTGACATGATCTTCTCACTGAGGCAGCTACAAGAGAAATGTCGCGAACAGAGGCGACCATTGTTCATCGCCTTTATCGATTTGACTAAGGCATTCGACTTAGTCAGCCGGAAAGGCCTCTTCACCCTACTGCAAAGAATAGGATACCCCCACAAGCTCCTGAGGATCATCATTTCTTTTCATGATGATATGCAAGGCATTGTCTAGTACGATGGCTCTTCCTCTGACCCATTCCCTATCAGAGGTCGAGTGAAGCAGGGCTGCGTACTCGCTCCAACACTCTTCGGCATCTTCTTTTCCTTGCTGCTGACCCAAGCCTTTAGCAAATCAGAAGGCGGCATATATATATATACATACTCGAACCGATGGAAACCTGTTCAACACCGCACGCCTCCGAGCAAAAAGTCTGTGCCTTGACTGCACACTCTGAGGAAGCTCTACAACAACTCATCAACCGCTTTACGGATGCCTGTAGAGATTTTGGCCTCACCATCAGTCTCAAAAAGACCAACATAATGGGCCAAGATGTTAGCAGCACCCCAAATATCTCCATTGCTGACTACACCCTCGAAGCGGTAGATAATTTTACCTACCTTGGCTCTACCATCTCCAGCAACCTCTCCCTGGATGCCGAGCTAAACACTCGGATTGGAAAGGCAGCAGCAGCTATGGCCCGCCTAGCAAAGAGAGCTTGGGATAATTCCATGCTGACAACCCACACCAAGATGAGGGTGTATCAAGCTTGCGTGCTCAGTACTCTACTTTACGGTAGTGAAGCATGGACCCTGTACTCCCGGCAAGAACGCAGACTCAATCATTCCACCTGCGCTGCCTCAGGAAAATTCTGGGCATCACCTGGCAAGATCGTGTCCCAAACAAGGACGTCCTGGCCCAGGCTGGAATTTCAAGCATGTTTGCATTACTCTCCCAGAAACGCCTGCGCTGGCTAGGCCACGTAAGTCGCATGCAGGATGGTCGTATACCCAAAGATCTACTCTACAGTGAGCTTGCTACGGGCTCCAGACCAGCAGGAAGGCCTGTTTTTCGCTACAAAGACGTTTGTAAACGAGACTTGAAGGCAGGCAACGTCAATCCAGCAGTCTGGGAAGCAGCAGCTGCAGATCGCTGCAGATGGAGGCAAGCTGTCAAAGCAGGCATCAAGGTGTCTGAGAAGAAAAGGGAGTACGAGTGGGAAGAGCAGAGAAAGCACAGACGGCAGAGGGTTGCATTAGCAGATATAGCACCAACAGACCCAGGCACATACTACACCTGCAGCAACTGCAACAGAGCCTGCCGCTCCACAATTGGACTGTACAGTCACAGCCGGCGCTGCAAACCAACCACAGAGACTCCTTGACGCATATTCCACTGTCTCCAGAGACAGACGGATGCCAATAACTATCCAGTTCAAAAATACTGTGTCCAAAATGTCAAACCCAATTCAAATCAACTGCAATAGAAGTTAAAACCTATGGAAATCTAACAATAAAATCTACCTCTGGCAAAAACGTTGTCAGCACACTTGTAGATGTAAAACATACAGCAGATCTAATGATGATATTGTTGATTGTCTGCCTAAACTACCGCAAATGAAAGTCCCGACACACAATGACATTATCATCAGAATTGAACCTATCTATATTGCTTCACTGGAGACCAACACAACTGCAATCACTGAATGTGACAGTACAGATGGTGTGAAAGAGACTGAAACTGAAAGAGCTAGACACTCTAAACAAGACGTTGAAGATCTGGAGTTTGATCAAACTTTAGTGGAAATGCATACACCACCACACACAACACATCCTACATCCACACACACTTCTCCTTTTGCCATCCAGGAAACAAAAACTCACAGACCTATAGAGCAACCCTCTAACTCCACACATGTCCAAGAACAGAAATGTACGGACACACGTTGTGATCTGTACAACAAAACAAAAAAAATCCCCTTTCCACTGTGAATATGTAGTTTATATTTCGATTAGTGGTCTCCATGTTATTATGTAAAGATATTTTCTTTTCTTTTTGGCATGTGTAAATTGAATATTGAAAAGATTGCATGGAAAATCATGTTTGTATTTTGTTGTTGGCAAATAAATATACTGTCCCTACAATAAATTTTGCTCATTCTTGTAAAGCATCATTACTCAAGTCTGTAATGTCATATGATCCAGAATTCATTCAATATGAATATATTAGAATCAGGGTTGTCTTCGGAGTGTTTGACATGCCTCGTTCCACTGTCCACCGAGTCGCTGAGGAGGTGGTGGCCATTCGCCACCAAGTCATTCACTTCCCCAACACCCCAGAAGACCTGGAGGCAGTTTGCCGTGGGTTTGCTGGCCAGACACAGAGCTTTTTCGAAAGCTGCCGGAGCAATCGGCGGCTGCCATGTCCACATCAAGCCTCCAAGCGGCCCTGATGTTCAATACTACAGGAACAAGAAACTGTTCCCGTCCATCATCCTGCAGGCTGTTTGTGACCATCAGGGCCGCTTCATTGACCCCTACGTGGGCTGGCCTGGGTCAGTGCATGACGCACTGCATTCACACAGTGCACACACAGTGCATTCACGCACGAATGAATGTCCATAAAATGGGTTTACATATTGAAATATTTTACGCTTTGAATTGAGCAATTGAGGTTAATTTATTTTATTCTTCCCTCTTTTTAAAATGATCTCAGTGAGATGGCAGCCGTCGATTGAGTCAGCCCTGCAAACCTGATGGTAGACAATGCAGTGGACAGTGGAAATATGCAGTCAAACACATCCTAGATGACGTCCCAGCGGCAGAGAGGCCTTAACGGGGTCTCTATTGTGGAGCCCACCCCGGTCCAGCAACTCCCCCAGGGTCTCCCTGCTCAGCTCAATTCTTGTTTTATGTACTGTGTGGTGGAAAATTTAAACTGAATATTAAGCTAACCATGTTTTAACATTTGACCTTATTTAACATGCTAAATATCTGAAACAATGTTCGAAGACATTCTGTATTTTAGGTGTGTGTGTGTGTGTGTGTGTGTGTGTGTGTGTGTGTGTGTGTGTGTGTGTGTGTGTGTGTGGTGTGTGTGTGTGTGTGTGTGTGTGTGTGTCAAACCCCTGACTGTATAAATAACAAATATGGGAAATGAAACTAGACAGATGACTAGTTTAGAACTTGTGATCAATGAAGTAATCTCTGGAACAAATTCTTCTCTACCCAGTAACAGAAGAGACTGTAAATGAATAAACAATCAAATTAATGTCATTATGTCATACCTTCCTATTCTATAAAAACTGTTGTTTCCCTGTTTTCGGTGGGATTCTCAATGGAAATTGTCTGAGAGATCTTCCGGCCTTGTTTTTACTTGGGAGATTCTCTGAGTATTGCTCGAGACTCCTGGCCGTAATTAAAAGCATTGAAAGGACATTTACTGAAGTCTGTCTGATATTACTGCTGCGCAGCAGGTCAGTTTAGGGAAGCAAGTAAGTTAGAATTATAAAGTTAAACTGTAGACTCGCTGGAGTATAGGATTAGACGAAAAGGCTGTAGTCGTCTGGAGACACGCCGAAGGGTTAACATAGCTGAAGCTGTAGTCGACTGTAGACTCGCGGAAGTGTAAACTCAGCTAACGTCAATGTGTAGACGCGCTGGAGTATAAGTTATTCTAGGGTAGGTTAGGTTTAGGGAAAAATCCATCACAACTGTTAATTTAAATCATTTTGTCAGATGATTAATAAGTTATGTTGTAAATAGTTTTAAAATGTTATTTATATAATTATTTATTTTCATTTTCAAATGTTTTTCCCACCAAATTGCAGACCTATTTCTTTTTATTTCATATCCAGTGGCGGTTCTAGGGGGTGGCCAGGGGGGGCCAGTGCCCCTGTGACAACAAGCTTGGCCCCCCTTGTGGCCCCCCTAAATGTGAAGTGTGAAATCATTTTTACAAAACTGTTTTTTTTTGCTATCGTTGATATCGTTGTACGTATTATTTTTTATTATTCTATCTTCGTGGATTTGCCTTTTCACGTGACAATTCGCATCACATTCGCTGGAATCGCGGCAGAACAATGTCTCCTGCACGTGAGAGAGGAGAGAAGGAGAAAGCTGCTAAATGTCCGTTCAGTTGTAAGTTCATTCTTTATGTGCGTATGGGGTGTGCGATGTGTATTGTCTATTATGATATTGTAATCATTGTTTTAACTATGTACGAGGCACTGTGAGCTGACATCGCATTTGTCTATAGTCCTTTCACTGCTGTGTGCAGTTAGGCATGTCCCCAAATTAGTTTTTGTCTTATATTTATATCATATTATGTTCTTATATTAGAATATCACATCAGCAAGAGTGCCGTTTTCCCTTGCACAATTGCAACTGTGATATTTGTTATACAATAGTTAAATTAACAATAAGCATTGGGAGTTACTTTTTAGACACAATATTGTCAATATTGTTTGTTTTCCCTTTATTTCGCCGACTAGAATTTCAAAATGAAACCGTAGCAGAGTCTCAATGCAACACAGCGATGATTTATTGACTGAAATCCGCGTTTTGAACGATTAGCTTGCTTCTTTCTTAAATCAGCCGTTTGAACAAATCGGTTGCGGTTTTAGTTTCATATTTAAAGTAGGCTACCCTTTAATTAAAACTTTAAAATTAGAAATCATTTCATATTTAAATATTGATTTAAAAAAAAAAAATCTCATAGCTTTATTTGTAAATAAAGTGCAAATATATTAATGCCGCTTCTGTGTCACCTCTGCACTGCAAAGAAGGATTTTGATTGAATTAATTAATTTGACTGGTAACAGTGGTACTGCATAATTATTGTATAATTAAGTATTATTGTATAAATAAGTATAATTACTGTATAATTTTAATATTAGTATTTGACATAAAAGTTGATGCATAACTCTAAATAAGTTTAGAAAAAAATGTCCATATATAGGTGAAAATGCCGCTGGAAATCAGTTTAAGGTTGCAAATATTGCCCCTTAATTTCTGTCACTGCTGTGAACTGACCACTGCATAGAATATGAAAAATATGAATATCTTCTTGAGTCAGCTGTCAACAACAGGCCTAAACCAGCCATGGCACCAGCACAAAAACACAATCAGTAAAATATCTAATTATTATCAACAAAACGTTGAAAATATTTAAATATATTTTTGTCAATATTGCACACCCCTAATGTACAGTATTAATTTTGATTTCTTCAGATCTTAAAAAGCCTTAAATTTTACTTTAAAAAGTGTGCAGGAACCCTGTAAACGGTTAGACGTATAGTTACCTAGAAAGTCAGTAATTTTCAGTAAATTAATTAATAAGCTTCTTGGTCTCCATTGCTTTTGCTCTAGTTCTCAACAAAATGAAGAGAAAGAAGGACATAATGCCAATTACAGTTACTGTGACTAATACTGAATATGTAATGCAAATGGAAAAATATAATGGAAATGCAAATACATTGTTGAATGATTATAAACATGGTATTTTGCCTGTTAATGCCTGCAGTAGTGCAGAAAATGATATGACAACAATAAGGTCTAAATGTAACTGGCCCCTCTAACAGTACAACTGGCCCCAGCTTGCCCCCCCCAAGCTCGCTTTTGAATTAGGGTAGCCTTCATCGCACCGCGATGACGCAACCAGCCTTAAAATACGGTCTTTGAAGGATGCGGAATTGAATTGGGACAGCCTTCATTGCGCCACGGTGACGCAATCAGCTTTAAAATGCGACCTTCGCAGAGTGCAGCCTTCACATTGGGACACAGCTCTTATAGAGCAGTGTAGCGTCTGTTTCCATGGTGAATCATAGATGCGTTGCTCTGTTGAGAATGTCTTGTGTGTTAACAGGAAACAGGTAGCTACTCTAGGTAGCTTACTCCCAGACATGGAAACAGCATACCAGGGGTGCTTCTCAATATCTCTCCTCGCTCCTTCGTCCTCCATCCTATGACCCAAAAACCGATCGAGCTCAGTCATCTTGAAGGACATCTCAATTCTCGAATTGCACCACGGGTATCTTGCTTTTTATTTATTATGAATTTCTTAAATAACCAAACTTCAACAACATAAGGGCAGATCCTTTGAGCGCTGCTGATGACACTGAAGTGACGCTCGAGTGATCAAGTATTCCAATGAATAAAAAAAGCTTCCTCCGTTTCTTTCCTTGCAGCCTTCCCTCGCGTCCTATAGGGGGTGGAGCTGAGACGCAAGGAAAGTAAACGAGGATGCACAAACAGAGCTGCCAACCTTGAAATTGATACTATATGATACTAAATCACACCGAAAAAAGGGGTTTTAGCACATATTAAACAGGACACACATTAACTGAATAAACGTTAGCCAATACAAACATATTTATAGAAAATAGTTGACAATGAATAGACAGGAGTCGTTTCTAGCAAAACGAATCACTTATTCTAAAAAGAATATCAAGTATAAGTTAGACGAATCCGACATATAATGAGGGCTGTGTTAACGGTAAAGCGTCCGTCATTTAATGAATTTTAAAAACACGGATGGATAATTAGGGCTGGTATTGACACAAATTTCACAATTCGATTCGATTTCAATTCACAAGCTTGCAATTCGATTCGATTTCGATTCTGATTCGATTCAATATTGATTATTTTGGATATCAGTTACAATAAATGGCAAATTTTCTCAAGGAAATCAAATCTCTTAACTAATTCTGTAAACTATGCGAGTCTAGTTGTAGCCTACTAAGCTTCATTAGCCTAATATGAAGGTAATAATTAACTGTTTTGTAGCTATAGACCTTATGCACCAGAGAAACGTGGGCGCCGTCATCTTTAGAATATTGTCTTTGAACTTCCGTTTTTGCGGTCGCTCTGTATATTTCTATGGCATCGCTGTCCAGGAGTAATTAACCGTTTGCAGGCCCCTCCCCCAAAACGGCCATTGTCCAATCACACATCATAGCAACCGTTACTATGTGAGCAGGTCCGTCAAACATTGACTCCAAGCAAGCTGGTGAAGCGGTTCGCCCACGGCGTTTGTAAATCGGAGACTAGATACCCCGAAAGATTGTCTGGAGGAGTTGTTTTCTTTCCATTCCCAAAGCCGAAAACACAACGTGAGCGGTGCCTACAATGGATAAAACAGTGTGGACGGTGAGATTTACACTGAGATTTACTTAGTCAAAGAAACATGGAGAAAGCAGATCAAGAGGATCCACAAAGTAAGTACGTTTTCTAAAGGGTTGTTGCAGGGTGGCTACAGTTATAAACAATTTAAATTTAAGACTTTTTAATACCACATCTAAATTAAATTTAAGACCAAACTTACGATGGAAATATAAATTAAAAGTGAAAATACAGTAATATTTCCAAGTAAACACACTGTCTGTTCAAAATGAACAGTATGGTAAAATGACAATAACCAAGTGTCAATTGCGTACGTGCGGTCGCCTGCGGAGTACAATGGAGTGAAAAGAAATATAGAAGGCATTTTAATAAATGTGTTAAGCCTTGTATGTTTTAAACAAAGTATATTAATAAAGGCTTAGATTTAGTTTTATTAATAAAGGTATAGAACCAGTTTATTTATAGTGTACTGCTAATAGTTTCATATAATTAGTTTATTAATTAAACTAATGAAAAGATAAAAAGACTTTGAGATATGTTTGGTAATTGTCCCTTTTAATTAATAAATTAAAATTAATTTGCTATATTTCAGATCAATATATTTGTTTTCCTTAATTTTAATTAACCCTAACTTTATTCTCATTATAATAATTATAAATAATTGATTTCTGTATAAAATAATACCACAAACACTTAAAAATAAACAGATTAGTGCTCTGTTTTGAGGACAAGAAATGAAAACCAATGTGATATGATGAATGTCAAAAAGACAGAACTCTGTAACGGCCACCTAGTGTTCAGTAGTGTTCATGACATGTTGATATGCCTTTAAGATGACTTCTTCTATGGCGTTCGTTATTGTATGCGTGATGTTGTTATGTGAGCGCGCACGCTCAGTGAGAGTGAATGCTCGCGCAAAGAGGAAGATGATCGATCTATCGCGGGCTGTTGTTTTGATAATGTGTTTACTTCCACTTTGATTTGTAGCGTTTTACAGAGTGTTTTCTTTGTTAACATCCGCTCTTTCGACATGTATGTGAAGAATATGCTTAACTGAAAGAAAGCAACTATAAAAGGACTCGTGGAACTACCAGTTCGTTTGCACTGTTTCCTATTATTCATCTGGGCAGACTTCAAACTCGGACAGACTTTACAACCTTACAACACGACACGCAGATTGTTTTAAAAAGGGGTTGGATAAATATGATTTGCTTTTAAAACTGTGTTTTAATGCGAGTTTAGGCCTACACATATACAAGTAAACACTCTGCAGAGTGCAGACTGAATGTTGTCCTGTATGAACAAAATGACGGATGTGTCTCTACTGTTCGATCGCACCCGCGTGTCTCTAACACACACACACTATTTCTAAGTGACTATCAACCATTACCTGTAGCGAAATTACAAATCCCGCCACGCCAAGACCCGCCCACGAAGCAGCTCGATTGGTTAAGGTTAGGTTAGCCGATTGGTCAGTTGATAGGTCATGTACAAATGAGGTTACGTTACCTTGTAGAAAATATTCGACCTGCTGGCAGAACGATGCATCTTTGCGGTGACATGACAAACATATTTAAGACCTATCCAATCTGAATTTAAGACAATTTAATAATTTTTAAGGCCTTATTTTTAGGAAAATGGATTTAAGACTTTTTAATACTTTTTAAGGACCCGCGGCCACCCTGTGTTGTTAACATGATATTTTCGGGGGGAAATGAGCAGCAGTCACTAGCAGTGCAGCACCTGTAGCTAACCTGTAGCTGTTAACGTTACAGTTTAGAGGAGCACGCTCGCAACGGGGAACGCATGGCGCTTACTTGACAACATCAGTTCATATATCAATATCGTAATGAATAGAAATAACCTTAAATAATGTATGATTATCTGCATCTTTCCGTCTCTTATGTATAGTTACTTTTTAAACACAAAAATCGCATTCAGCATGACACGCAAGCGGTTGCCGTGGTAATAAACAAGCCGCTCGTTAAAGCGAATGTATAGTCTGGTATCTGAGGCAAAATTACTAAATATGCAGCGTGAGTTACATATTTCTAACTCCAAACAATTACCCACTGAACCAGCTTATAAAATCTTCTTCAAGGCTGTGCTGGTTGCATTTGAAGTAACGTTACAGGTCGGGTTTCTCAGATTTCGCTTGAGACCGGTAAGCATTAACGTTAGCCTCGATAGTAGTCGTGTCTCCTTCATTGCGTATTTTTATATTTTGAGTATATCCCTCCACTGTATACTGTAACCCATTGTGCCTCGATCTGAAGGATATCGCGGAGGTATTGCTCCAAAAAAGGGTCACTGACACGCACGGGTATACCTCTTCCCGTCATGGCAATCTGTGGCGCTGGTCGTGTTTGACCATTTGTTTGACGGGCGTAGCAACAATAACTAGGGGGCGTGGCTTTTGCGAACGGTCAATTAGCTGGTGAAGTGGATTTACTTATTGTAGAGTTAACAAAAGTTATCATGAGCATTGTAATGTTTATCATAAGCATTGTAAACCAGATGTCTTAACAAATGTCGACCGGGAAATTTTTTACGAGCAGTTCATTCATACCTATGCAAGATCGTGAAAATACAGACGAGCGCAGCCCTGAAAAGGGGCGGGGCTACATAAGGTATATACAAACAGTACTTCACAGTTCACAGTCTTTGTAATATGTTTTAGCAATACATTTCTAACATTTATAATGTGTTTAGCATTTTTTTTAAATTGCCTTTACAGGGACTTTAAATTACACTTTTATTTATTTTTATAATAAGAAGATTATATGAAATATAAACATTTAAATGGTGGCTGTCATAAAAACTTGCCAGATTTATTCAAATATGCATTAAATATTGAAGAACATTAAGATTATAATGCATATGTAATATTGTGCATATATTTAGCAAAATGCTCCTCTCTAAAGTTATTTTTTCTAGCTGACTAACGAGTTTATGGTCACATGTGTTTTTTCTGAGGTAAATATGACGATCCATGACATTGATTACAAGCTGTTTAACTGACGTCTTTCCACGGTTGAAAACACTGATTGAGCGAATCAATGTGACATGATACAGATTTCGATAAGTTGTACTCTACCTTTTAACACACTTTCAGGTGCTCATTCATGTTTATTTTGCGCTGTATTGGTATTATTAAGCCGGAAGAGAGATCAGCGCTGCTGCTTCTCTTGAGCTGCGCCAGAGCGATCTCACGCCACAGCGGCAAAACGGTATTTATGTTTTTGAATTTCAAAAGAAAATGGATGTAATTTGAAAATTCACACTGTTTCATGTCAATAGTAACAAAGGACAAAGATTATTGCGATGTTTTGGATGCGTGCTACAATGTTTCATTCATTCAAATGAAACAGGATGACTAATCGATTCTTGAGATTTAAGAATCGATATCGGTTCGTAAAAATGAGAATCGATTAATATCGAGAAATCGATATTTATTACCCAGCCCTATGGATAATACATAATGCTTTCTGACATTTTGACAGAAAACAACACAACCTAGAACAAAACTTAACCCTCTGGGGTCAGCAGTCTCGCCGGCGATACCAGCTCACTTTTTTCCTTATCAGTGCAAAAGAGGATCAAATTACTCTGTTGATTTTGATCTTACATTTAAGTGTTGTACATCATTAGATCCTGTTTAGTGTCTATTTTTTTTTTTTGTGGTTACTCACAATAAAAACAAAGTGTTGTGCTTTTCGTCAAATAAAGAAAAATAAACATGATGCGCGTTTTGCCTTCTCTCGGTCAGTGAAGTCCATTCTGAAACGCGTCCGAAAAAATAACTGTAACTCTGTCAATACTTGTCACAGAGATACGAGATTTCTCTTTATGAAGCTGAAATTCTCTTCTTTTAAATGGGTAATTTATTTAAAAAATTTTTTTTCCAGTTTATGTAATCCGTTTGAAACCAAGGAAAGGTACAGTTTTTTCATTCTCCCTTCATTATCTTTAATTAGCTGAGGTCACCACGCCCCCAGAGCTGTTCACATGGTAAATAGGCGATCTATGCATAGCACACGCGGCACGCCCCTGATCAATGCCATAACACGAAGTTTCTTCAGATTCACTCACTGATAGTTCATCGCGTTTTGAGGATGGCACAGCACGCTACTCCTTCAGAGGATTCTGAACAGCGGGGACGAATTCACAATTTCCTCAGAGAAATTTGAAACTTGGAAGACGAACGGCTGCATTTTGAAGAACGAACGGCTGCATTTTGAAGAACGAATTGACCCCGCCGAGGATACAAGTTCGGAGTAAGTTGTTTAGTGTTTGTAATTCCTTTTGTGATCATAGAGCTCAAATGAATTTTCAGACTATATTTTGCCTAGTTTTGGCTAGCTTTTGACATAGGAAATATTACCTAACAATATCCCTAACATTCGTGTAGGCTTATACGCTCGTGTAAACACTTTGAATAACTGCTTAGGTTATAATGATTTAGTGAAATATATCGTTCCGCATATTTTGTTTGAGTACTTCAGTGGTGTAGTTTCAGAGGTTACTGGTTCGAATCCGCCCTCGGTATAGTTTTTTTTTCTCTCATCAAAACCGAATGTTCATCAGTGGTTACAGTCTATATCAAGCACACACGTATAGGACACACGTTTGTGTGCATTTTATTTTGTGATTTCACCGGAAGAAATAGTGTCCGCAACGGTGATAGATTGAAGAGCGCGTCCGAGTGAAGACTGCGCGAGCGCCGCCACAAGAGACTGTATCCATGACACTGATAGCAGCAGACACGAGCGCTCAGCTTGAGTTCAAAAACAAAACATTTTAGCACTAGATCTCTTATTTAAGAGCGGACTAATTGAATGCTCTGCTAGTTAACTGGAGTTGTTTTATTTGTATTAGGTACATCCGTTCATTGGGTCTCATTCATGAAACATTCGTAAATATACGAGTAAATATGTGAGTGATTTGCGCGTAAAGAGATCTTCCCGAAAACTCTTCTCCTGATTCACAAATACTTCGTAAACGTCAGATGTGATAGTGAAACGTGTGTGTGTGTGTGTGTGTGTGTGTGTGTGTGTGTGTGTGTGTGTGTGTGTGTGTGTGTTAATGAATTCCAACCAGTCGTAAATGGGATGCGCGTGCACGTTCATTCTCAATTACCATACATCCCGCCCATTAAATCCGACTGACAGCTATGGGCAATGCATCATATGACATGAATGCGAATGAAAAAGAAACATTTCTCAGATGCAGAAATTGAATCAGAAGATCATTCAAAACGCCACATTTTATTTTCAAGCGAATTAGTTCACTTCGGAAAAATCGTATTCAAACTGGAGGAGGACCACCACCGAAGATGCTATTACTGGCTCTCATAATAAAATTAAAAAGAAAAAACGTATGTAATTACTATATAATATTTTTTCCAAATGCTGTGTAAATATGTACCCGATTAAGGTGAATTAAAATGCAGCCTTATTAATGAGAAAAACGTTCGGATGGTAAGCGCACTCTTTACGCGTGACTGGAAGCAGGTGTAGATTTCTTGCATACCAACTAACATTTGGAAAATACGAACATTTTATTGAATTCAAAAATTTACGCCAGAAGCACTTTACACACGATTTACACAAAAATTCGTTCTGCTCGTGTTTCATGAATGAGACCCATTGAGTGTATCAGTTGTAGCACATTTAGGGTGAATCTGAATAATTAAATATATTCTGGATAACTAAAATCCTAAGAGCCTTCAAAGGCCGGGAAGCTTCCAAACCAGCGTTCCCCACCCCCAGGACTCAAAATTAACACACACAAACACATTCCACCACGATCCCCTCACCCACACACACACGAGGGAAACGCCTGTTACGAGACATCGGAATGTTGCAGATGTCTCTGAACAAAGAGACGGACATTTCTGTTGTTTAAAGAAAAAAAAAAACATTAAATATATGTTGTTAAATGTATGTTTTTCCCCATGTCACAGTGAAATATCTTTGTTTGGCCGCGGCATAAATAGACATTAGAAATACCTTCTTTATGCATTTTAAATACCTTTGTATTTTTCCTTTGACTTTCATTTGATGTTTTTGACACCTCTAAAATGCTCATGTAACGGGCTATCTGAATATGCACAGAGATATAAAGTAAAGTGTATTTTTAATATGTTTTACCGCCATTGAAGATTCAAACTGTTAAACTGTACATCTATCGAACACGCCCCTGTACTACGAGGGGCACGTTCTCCCCAAACAAAGGACAATAAACCGCGAGTTCCCGCGTGCAACAGCCATTCTCCGATTGGCTCAGACAACGGGAAGGGGAAGGACTTCTCAGAGGTGATAAAGAGGGCTTCCCAACTCCTCCCCGTTTTAGCCCCGCCCAGAAAATCCGGAAAATAGCAATGGTGAAAAACTGTTTAACGGTCTAACTCCACAATTCAGTACTTCACAGTTCACAGTCTTTGTAATATGTTTTAGCAATACATCTCTAACATTTATAATGTGTTTAGAATTTTTTTTTTAAATTGCCTTTACAGGGACTTTAAATAGCTGAAATAAGCACAAATGTCAGGGCATGTCAAAACATCTCAAGAGCCCTGAAAACACCTCAGACCCCAGAGGGTTAAACTTAGAGCCTGTCAATTTTCATTTTACAATTATCTTCTCTCTCTTTGTGAGAGAGAGCGCTGCACTGATACAACGGTACTTTTTAATACATAAGTAACTAACACGCTAGTTTTCATACAAAATAAGTATGTAACATAATTAGGTACTTTAGTTATTATTAACACAATAACACATGCAGGCATTTCTCAACACTGAGAATGAATAAACGACTGTTTCTCCAGACTCACTCTTATCAGTAATCCACACATGACAGAACTTTCATAAATCACTAAGCCATAGCGATTTTAATTTCATTTTATTTAGATTTATTGTTCAGCATTACTTAAGCATTTGGCTGAATGATGTTTTCCTCTTATCTGAGTAACCATGAATGGAGTATTTTAAGTAGGGCTGTCAACTTTAACGCATGCAATTAATTTTTGTCCAGTTTAACGCGTTCAAATATTTAACGCAGCATCCGTTAATTTCTGTCATCCTTTGACTAGCGTTGCATTATATCCTGCTCTTATTCATGCAAATGCTTTTAAACCATTAGAGTGTGACAGACAAAAAATACCGCACTGCCCGTGAGTGTCCAGACACACAAACACACACGAGCGCGCCACGCACACACACACACCTGAATACAGTTCTCTTTCCCGCTTCAACCATAACACAAACAATTATGCCAAAATGTCAGTTTTGTCGAGTATCCTCATAACAAAAGAGCAGTCTTAAATGAGTTAAATAAAGTCTTAAATGAACGTGCAAACTGCAGAGTTATGAGAGAATGAGGAGCGTGTGAGATCCACAGCAGCTGCTGCTCTTAAAGGGACAGCGAACTAATTCTGTCTGTCAGTAAATTTAATCACAGAACAAAGGGAACAGAGAAAATCACTCACATCTCCTCACTAAAGAACTTTTGTAGCTTTAATAAGGATTAGTCTATTTAATTGATAATTTATGCCGTGCAGACTGTTTGATAACTTTATGTATTTTCTCTATTCCTACCTGTGAAGACAGGAAGGGCACAGGTAGGCTAAATATGACATTTATGCGATTGCGATCACTCTTGTGTGATCATCGAATCCAGAGGATTAAGTTAATACAATATTTCCACATCTATCCCAGCCCGTTTACCTTCAGGAGTCAGAAGTACCGTGACTACTGTCCTCGCTTATGAACCACAGCGGGGCGTGGAAGTGGAAGGGGGATCGAGCGGGATTCTTTATTGCTGCCGACTTTGTCTCTTTTTAATGATAGGCCTTGTGCATCTGTCAATCATCCTCAATTGCTATTTGGGGAATGAACCCAGCGCTATGATTGGTCGAACTCTTCGTTTTCTGTTGCTTGATTTGAGGACTGCGCGTGAATAGAGGCGCAACACCAGGTTTTTGCTTAGTTTAGCATAACAAATCGTACCAGCGTACTCTGAGGTCAAAATGCGTATCCGCTACGCAAAATGCATACAGGTTGGCAGGCCTGCACAAGTAAGAATTCAGAATCACCCCTGAAGTAAGCAATGTTTAGGTTATTCAACCGACAGTTCAAGGTATACGTGACTAATGTAGCATCTGGACCAATCAGACACACACAAATTATTCATAATATTTAATGAATAATCCAGCAACCTCACACTCCCAACAATGGTCTATGAAACTTCCCCATAATGCTTGTAACTCGATTATCGATTATAGCGATAGTGTTATAGCGTTAGCGATAATCTTATCCTAAAAGAAGCTTAGCTGTGGATGAAAGAATGGTGGCAAGTAAAGCAAAACAGGAATGAAAGTACATGAAAGCCAAGCCAACTAGGTGGGGCTATAAGTTATTTGTCCTTGCCGATTCATTAAATGGATCCACCGTGGACTTTTCTGTGTACACAGAACAAAAATAAAACTTTCCCACTGGTCATGGACTGTCATATAATGCTGTGACGTCTCTTTTGGACTGTAGAGTTTTATGCTTTGGGTACCATGTAAACAAGGACAATTTCTAAAGACGTCCAAAGCTCCTGTCAGAATAGTTTGCCTTGAAGTTTGGGGCTTGTGAGACTCTGGGAAGGACTGACCACAGGATGCAACCAATTCACTCTCAAATAAAACATCTGCCAGGGGAACTCAAGATGGACCTCTTGAAGTGGATGGACACATGAGAGGTATCTGTCTGCTTACACAGGTGAGACTGTGCAGATGAGGGTGAAATAATGAAGGACAAAAACTGCAACTGCAAACTGTGACTGCATACAACCAACACAAGGGGGTGCTGACCTGTCTGATCTGCTGTTACAGTACTACATGACAGCACAAAACAATGAGGTGGTACAGACAGATCTTACTACACTTATTTGAAATTGCTTCCACCAACGCTTTCATTAACCGCAAAGAGTTCGTGGAACAGCTTATTATAGAGATCTGAAGGATAGGATCACTGAAGACTGGAGTAATGATGCTGAAAATTCAGCTTTGATCACAGGAGTAAATTACATTTTAAAATATATTCAAATAGAAAAGTTATTTTAAATTGTTAAAGGATTTCATAATGTTACTTTTCTGTATTTTGGATGAAATAAATGGTGCCTTGGTGAGCAGAAGAGACTTTTAAAACTCTTAACCTAGAACTTTAGGTCTAAATTTAAGTGAAGCCTTAATTTGAAAAGAAAAGTCAATTAATTACTTTATCTACAAACACCACGTTAAATCAAGTCTCCTCACATTCAGTCTTCTAGTTCCCTGTGTTACATTCATTGATGGGCACATTAGGGAAGGGGCTTGGTCTCCTCAGATGTGCATCAATATTCATGATCATTCATGCCTCCTTGCATATGGTTATATTGTTTTGTATTAATGAGTGATCAGGATGGTTTTAACATTTTGTTGCAAAAACTATAGGCAACAAGTTCCAGTTCTCAAAACTATCATGAACAAATGTTTTGAATGTGTTATGTGGCCTTATTTCAGGGAGTTTTCCAAGGTTTTTTCTTCTTAAGAATACAGTCATGCTGCACGCCTATCGTGCCCTGTTTGTGCTGAAGACAGTGTTATGATACTTTAGTCTAAGTTCTCATAGTTTACATCGATCTATATTGCGTTTGGGAACCAGGATTCGCTTCTTTTAACGGCTGGATGTGCTGCTTGAGCATTGCATTTTACATCAGCGGAGCAAAATTAACGGAGAAATCAAAATAATATTTTGCCGATAAAATGTGTCAAAATCAGGGGCTTGTGAAACCGTAACTGCTGGACTTGGAATTTGAGGTAAAGTCTCAACTTTTGGTGGACATGGTTTTTGTAGGAAGGCCACTCCCATAGCACAGATCACTAAACACTGAAGCTTGACTTCTTTTCAGTGTCCTTTTCCATCGTCCCTACAACGTTAAAATGTGTGAATGCCCTTCTGGCTTGAATCACTCAGAACTCACTGAAAAGGGTGACACGGACTCAAAAGTTGTCAGAGGCCTTAATTTTAAGATCATAGGGCTTTAAATGTATTCCTTGTCACCAGAAGGATCAGCATCATTAACATTCCTCTCTGAATCAGTTGCAGAAATTTCTGAACAAAGCAAAAAGTCCAGCCTCAATTAAAATTCAATCAACTTGGTTTTAAAAAATATTTTTTTTTTTCAGTAAGGATCTAGAAATATGTTCTTAATTACTCAATATGAAAATAGTCGTCTTTACTAACTCAAATTGGGCCATCTTGGTTGATTTCAAGAATCAACACTAGTCTTTTGTAGATCACAATATCTGACAGATAAATAAATTCAGATCAATCTCTTAAAGCCAAATCAAGTAACTTCTTTTTTAGTGGAAATAATTTTAGTTACACGTGACCCTGCTGTATACATTTCTTGTAAAGAAGAGGTATAACTTGATGCCAGGATGGACGATGGGTTGTGACAGTCAAGTAGTGGTGCAAGCTCTTCCCTAAAGAGTGAATGGGTGTCTGTGCTAAGAGGGATTTGTCCTGGAAGATTCATTTTAGGAGCATTCCAAAGATTAAGAAAACTCTTCAAGATGAGACTTAAAATGGTGTTAAATCTCAAAACTCAACTTCACAAGAGATTAGCCAACTCTTCCCATAGTTTCCTCCATTTGTCTAAAAGAAAAATGACACAGGCCTCTAAAAAGTTTTCTTTATATCAGTTCTCACTTATCAAGACTTTTCGTTTTCTAAATCCTTTTATCTTTCCATTTAAAAAAAATAATCTTACACATCGTTTTACAACCACATTCACACACTACACTCAAACATTCCCTCTTCCCTTCTTTCTTAAAGTTATAAACTGAGGGTTTATATAAGGCTTCTTGTAACGACCAACACCTGTGATCACTAATTAACCCGGTCAACACAATTCAGCCCATTAATGGGTTTTCCTTCCATATTAAACCAGCAGAGGGGGATTGACATATGCAGGAAATGTGATCCTTTTGGAGACATTTACACCTGGTTTCAGACACACACGTTTTTTTTTTCAAATGTCCACAAATAATTGAATGGCTCAACTCCAATTTTCTGAAACCAAACATATGGACAAGAGTGAAATTATTACTGAAAGTCCATCGCTTACTAGCAAAATTCTTACTGACTTGGCCTGTGATATTGCTGGTACTCTCATCAAACCATCCAGTAACTCTCTAAAGCAGTGGTTCCCAATCCTGGTAATTTCAGAACATTTATATTGCAGTTTTGCACTAGGCCACTGGCTGCAACATCACACAAACAATGTGGTATACATTACCATACTTTTGTTTAATGTACTGCACCGATGTATCGGCCAATAATCGGTTTTTGCCAGATACATCGAACAATCCAGGACAAACCAGCTTAAAAAAGAAGTCATGAGACTATAGAACATTCCCAATGAAGAATGCATGCATACAATCAGTCACAATGCAGACTGCACACAGATATGAAGTGGTTAGATTTGAACACAATCACAATTCCGAACAACAACCCCCACCACCACTCCACACAAATGCAAAATAAATGGTGAAACCATAACATAATTTTGAATCTGTAACAGCATCTTTTATTCTAAAATAAAATAAGCATTTTCAAATATTATTACATTTCAATTTTACTATGACAGGACTTGAAGTCAAAGATCACATCTAAAGTAACATATTGCCCTCTCTATAAGTCTTACAAGACATGATTTATGGCCATTTTAACAATGTCGAAATCATATCCAGAACATTGGAACTAATTGAATGTGTTTAGTGAATGTCAGTGACTGCGTTTACATGCAGCCAATAACCCGTTCAAAACCGGGATATTAGCAATAACCCGGTCGTGAACGGCCATGTAAACACCGGCAAAAACCCGGATATGCTCATATCCCGGATTTTAAAAACCGGGATATTATACCTGGGGTACCCCTTTTCTAACCCGAATTTTTGGTCATGTAAACGCGTATCGGGATATCCCCATAGTGATTTGTGTTCTGCGCATGTTCTATTCGCAAGGAATCTTGGTCTTTTGAGTAGAGAAACTTCTAGGCGCATAAAAAAACCCGCGTGCAGTATACCGGAAGTAAACATGGTGAGACGCAGCACAGCAAACTTCTGGAGCGAGGTCAGTAACGTTACCAGCATCAAAGCGCAAACAAAGGCGATCGCTATCTGCCCCGAACTATTCATGATCCACATGCTGCTGTTGTTGTTGTCTTTGGGTACAGGAAGAAGAATCGGAAATGATGCATATTGCGTCTTAAGGTGGTCCGTACGTCCAGACGTTAACCGTGCGTCGCTGTTTCCATCGGGATATTGCAATTCCATGTATACAGAAGAAACTCTCTCTGCTCACGCATGTAAACGGGTTATTCCTAATGTTTCAGAAACCCGAATAGTGCCCTTAACCCGACCATAACCCGAAAATTGGCTGCATGTAAACGCAGTCATTGAACTCAAACATATAACTCCTAATAGAACAACTGGCAGTCTATTAGTTTGCATTTACACTAAATACCCACATCTATTTTGACATCAGAATTTTTAGTCATAATCTTTATTCACTATGTTCAATATCAACTTAATTTGATTCAATCCAGCATTTAAATTTGTTCGTCATTTCTGAAATTTTGCAGTGTATATTTAGCGTGAAACTAAGGTAATCAACATATTCAGTCATTTTTAAACTTTTTTTTATTTTAATCTGTACATAATACCGACGTATACTTTTTTTTTAGAAAAGTATTTAAAATAAATAATGAAAGCTTGACCAAAGTTTCCAAAAACAGTTTTACTAATAAAATACATAACTTGAATTCACGGCAAGTTTAAGTTCACAGAAATTTGACGTCATTCAATGCAAAGAAGCAATAAAGAAGCAAAATATTAAACCATTACACAAGACATTGACCGCTTCCAGAGGAAGTGCTCAGAGGTTCATCTATACATTCATCCACAAAAACACATAACTCTATTCATCTTGGAAATATTTTAGTCGATTATAATTTGTTGTGCACAGTATGGACAAACTAAAACTTTAACCAGTGTTAAATTCTTGGAAAACATGCAAACATATTTTTGTAACTGATTTTATGCCGTGCAATGCTGTTTCATCATATAGGTCATCTAAGAATTTGTTTAATTTGACATCTAAATATCAGAATTTGCCATGTACGTATCGAACCTGCCATGTAAATCTTTCTCTAAGTAAAGAGTTGAACTGCACACTGCAAACTATTATTTCAGACACCATACATGACAAAAACCCACATTAAAAACATTGGTCTCAACGTAGATTTTGGTTTGAGTTGTTTCTTATAAATAAGATCTAATTATCTAATTTATATCTTAATGCCGTCAATCTATTAAAAAAATTAACTTCTTAACTAATCGCAATTAAAAACACTTTTATACTTTTTTCATATATTTTATAATGTAATAATTTCACAGTTATTATCCAAATTAATGTGGAAACAACATAAAGCCAGTATATTTAAAATACTTGTTTAATGGCATCTTTTGTATGAATGAAGGCCAGTATCACTGATACTAATACAGATATTGATGTCTGGATAAAAATGTCCTCACACAATACCCACATAAACTTAGCCTGGGAAAACCCAGACAACTTCCGGCAAATTTAGATTTGCTCTGAAAATTAGTCTGGCAAAGAGCTCATTGAAGTCCATAATAAATGTCATATTTACCTGTGCCCGTCTTAACAGGTAGGAATACAGAAAATGCATAAAGTTATCAAACAGTCTGCACGGCATAAATTATCAATTGAATAGGCTAATCCTTATTAAAGCTACAAAATTTCTTTAGTGCTCTATGCCCAGCAATGGTCTCTGGATGCCAGCCAATCAGCGGTTAGTGTAATTGAGCGTTTGTCGAGCGTTTTCAGCTTTGGGCCAATCAGCAGCTCGGATTATCAAAACGTTTGAATAATTTGTGAACGTCAACGTCAGGCGTCCTGTTTACACATTTAAACCATATTTACACTTCAAATTTAGACTCCAAACCGTAGTAACTACATCTACGGGGTCTAGGGAAGATAACCAGGTAGTCTGATCAAAGATTAAATACATTTTGAGTGATAGCTAGCATGTAATGTAATGCAATGCTTTGCCTATGGCAAGCACCACTAATTAATGGGACTGTAGCTAGGATGCTTGTCATTGTAGAGATGGTTTTTGCAAATTTTAAAAGGACGGCTTTACAGCAGCTTATCCTGTGGGTCTCTGATGAGGCGGTGGACTTCATCGCCGCTAAGGGGCCACGCGGGACCGCTGCTGCTGCGAGGGCCAAGAAGCCGGAGGAGGTGGAGAAGGAGGCCCAAGCCCACGTCGTCTCCAAGGGCGGTGACCCTGGTAACCACATGCTGGTGCTGGGCTGCCACAGCATCCAGTTTGGTAAGTACCAGGCTCAAATGTTCCGTTGGCTCCTGGAGAACAACGTGGGCTACACCACGCAGTTGGTTGCCAGGCACCAGGGGAGTGGGAGAAAATTGCCTCCGACAGCCTCCTTATGGCCAACAAGGACACACTCGCCCGGTATTCGTGCGCCCACCCTGCTTTTGCAGAGCAGCTGAGGTACCACAGGGTGCACGAGGAGGCCCGGGCTCGCGCCACTCAGCCCGGGTGTGAGGGTGAGGCGCTTGTTGGCTTTGGGGACTACAAGGAGGCCACCCTGAATGACCTGTACAACTCCAAGGAGAAGCAACACCCAGACGTATATCCTGTTGTGGTGAAGGGCAGTGGACTGTTGACAGGGTGCTGTGACTTGTTGATATACGTGTTAATCTTTGATCATTGTCTTGCAGCTTTGTCAAGTGGCTACGGCAGAAGACACCGCAGCCTGGGACCTCGATGGACGCCGCCAGGAAGTACATCCTGTACCGTGACAAGGAGCGGTCGACAGAGGCGGCTGCTACCCCCCCACCTCCCACCAGCAGCAGCAGCACCCCCACTACCACCAGCAGTGGCCCCAGCAAGGCTGCTGCTTCCACCGCGCTGCCGCTCCTATGTTCTCAGCCCTACTGGGAAGGCATCCAATGGCCCCAGGTGAGTTCCAGGTGGATCTCTTTCTTTCTATTTGATCATTGATCTTTGTACACTGAACACAGCAGAGGTTCAGTGTACATGTTTAACTAACCATTGCCCTCACTCAGTGGAGTTGACTGTCAAACTGCCTCCTTACAGTGTTTTTTTTTTTTTTTTTCCTCACAGTCCCAGTTTCCTGAGAGCTGGCAGACAGGAAGAGCAGGAGTGGATCGGCCGGGAGCTGTTTAAGCCAGACAGCAAGGGGAGGACCAAACTCACCACAGAGCTCAAGCTGTGGTGGGACCCCCCTAAGACCCGGCCGAGTTATACTCAGCCACCCGCCTCACCAGCTCCCTTCTTCGCGTGTCGGCTGTTCCTCTGGACGCCCCTGCGTCTGTGGGGCGTCTGGCCGACATGCTGTAATAGGGCCCTCACGAAGTGACCCATCCAGAGGGTCCTGGACATCAACGGCTGGTACTTGATGGCCACCGAGTACCTGGAGTGCTGTCGGTGTAAGAGGAAGGTAGCTGCCTGGTCGCAGGAGGTCGTGGGTCAGCTGGGAGAGGGGCATCGCGCCCTCTTCCCGGCAATCCTCACCTACAATTAAGTAACTGTCTGAACACTGTCACGCAGCCCCTCGGTGTGTCTGTGTGTGGCTCTTCTGTAACACATGATGTGCTCCTCTGTAGACTTGCCTGCGACCGGCGGGTAATTATCAGCTGCGGGAGCGTACTCGGGGGAACAGTGCCACGCAGCTGTACAAGAAACTCTGTGATGCACACACAGAGGCCTGGATGTGGGCGGTCTATACACTACCTCAGCGTCATGGAGCCCTTCACATCAAGCCCTTCACATCACGAGGTGCGCAGGTGCACCCCACCACCAAAACCGCCACCCGTGCCCCAGTACGCGTTGCTGTTATTGGTGTACTTTGAAGGCCCGGGTCACCTCCATCTTTGGAACGGTTCTGAAGATGGATTCGACCAAGAAGGTAAATGTGGTGCTATAGCGCAAGTGGAGTATCATGCTCTGGCTATGTGCGTACAGCCTTACTGAGATGCCTTATTCTTTCAAACCGGTGACCCAGAAGCTCGCCGGTGCTGCCGCCCAGACCGCAGCGTGGGCAACGAACGTTGGCAACGAGCATGGACAGATGCTTATGTCCGTGCTCACGGACACCGAGGGTGCTGGCCTGTTGTCCATGGCTGCGGGGTTAATGCGGCAGTATCGGGACGCTGGGGTGGAGCCACCTCAGCTCCTCTACGTTGACCAGGACTGTTGTTCGTCTCACGGGGGATCTAAGACAGCTGATATGTTCAGGAAGTGGGACAAGCTGGTGGTCCGGCTGGACATCTGGTACCTGATGCAGCGCTTCGCGTCAGGTGTCACCACCGAGATTCACAAGCAAGCAAAAATTACATTTTTGCTCTGCCGCGGTGGGTAAGAGTGTGGAGGACTGGCTGAGGGAGATGAAGAACAGGGACCAGGGTCAAGCCCCGGACTGATTTCGCATTCTTGCTGGGGCAGGTGTATATAGTTGTTTGCAGTGTTGTGTGTGTGTGTTTTTTTAAAGGTGCCCTAGAATGTGAAATTGAATTTATGATGGCATAGTTAAATAACAAGAGTTCAGTGTATGGACATGACATACAGTGAGTTTCAAACACCATTGTTTTCTCCTTATTTAAATCTCATTTTTAAAAAAACCCCTGAAAAACAGAGAAAAACTGTAAAAGGACATTGAAGGCAGTATGTGCAAAGGGATTTAGTAAATGGGTGAATATGATTTCATCCAGTACAATGTTCCTGAATCAACACCCTTTTTGATCATGGAGCAATATTCCAATTAGATTTGAGGAATAAGTTTACAGTTAATATCAATTTCAGGCTATAACCAATGCAGTGCCTAAGCTCCAGGTAAACTTTACACAACCTATGAATGTTTTGAGTGTAGGCCTAGTCCATTTATTCATTATCAAAAGAGTTTTCGCAGGAGTTCCATCAGTCGCTAAATAAAAAGAGCACAGGCCTACCTTGTTTCGCTTTGGGGCTGTTTACACCTGGCCACTTCATGCGTTTTCTCAGATCGGATAGATATCCGATTTATCAAAACGATTCCATTTACACCTGGTCACATAAATGTGTTTTTGCGAAACGGATATAAATCCGATCTTCAATTCCCGCGCTATATGCAGATTTAAAGGAGTGCACGTCACCGAAAGCAACAGTTATGAGCTGCATTTTATTGTTCATCGGCTAATTTCAATATCAAAGACAGCAATAAGAGAGAGCGGCAACAGCCCTGGTAAGATCCTTTCTTTTCTTTACTTTTAATGAAGATGATTGTGTTAAGCGTCTGCGACTTACTTTCACTTTGATTTGCGATAGTTTGCACGTATGTCTGTGACTTGATGAATAGACGCTCAGCTGCTCATCTGCGGTAGTGTTGCAGTAGCGTCGTCATATCTAACTATAACATGACATATAGCCTATAACACGCTCTCACACATTTATTTTTTATCATTTTTGGGAGGAATACAATTTACATATGTGGTTTCAACAACCAGATGCATTTACACTTGTCCAGTTTCGTCTGGAATGCGGCCCAGACCACCTCCTGATGTGGTTTGAGCGATCGGATTCAAATCCGTCTCGAATGCGTTTCGGAGGGCATTTACACCTGGTCTTTTCACGATCGGATAGCTCTCCGATCACAGAAAACGCATATTCACAAAATAGTTTTGTTTGTCATGAAGGAAAGAGTGAATCCAAATTGTTCCGTGGGTCAGTAATTATTTTCTATTTAAATGCTCCTCTGCTGTCACCTACAGATTAAAGTGTTCATCTCATCTCATTTTGTTTAAAGTGTTTGTTTTTCCTGCAGGTGAAAACGATGTAGCCGTTTGCTCTTACTGTATTTATCTGGGCTGTCAATTGTTTTGCCTAACTTGGGCGAGATTTTTGTATGCTCTGAACATACTAGCAAAAAATGTGTAGTATGACTAAGCTACATTTAATAGAGTGCTAGGCTTTATAAAAACAGCTCTATTGAATAGTACATTTATTTAATTGTTCAGAATAAGAATAGCAGTAGCCTAGTCCAAGCAATCACAAGTAGGCTACCTAATTTTAGTTTAATATCCAATAAGCGCTAAAATGGGTTCTGAATGGTTAATTAACGCTAGATGCAGCATCTATGAGTGAACTTGAGGCACGCAGACTGCCGCTGCAGAGCATTAACACATCTTAAACTAATGTAAATGATAAGACCCACTTTTATGAATTTGAATAGCCCGTTTTATTTGTCTCTCAGAATATCGTATAATCAAAATACATGACAATAGACTTTTAATAAAAAGTTACATCTATTATTGGGATACCAAATATATCGTACATTAACAAACCTTCAGCATTAATGAAACAAGTTAATCAAATGTAGTCCTACATAAACTGTGCCAAAATAAGATGATAATAATATGATAATGTCTATAAAGTAAATGTATAAGAGAAGGAAAAATAGATAGCTCCAGGCGTATGGCAGACGCACATTGTCACGTTTGTAAACTTAGATTGTGGCAGACGTTAAGACGGACAGACATAACACACGTTAAATTCTAACATGACAAAATTTTGTAGGCTTTGTTAAAAATATCTGAATTGAGAGAGTTCGGGAACTGGATGAAAGCACAAGAAAAAAGGTCAAACTACAGTTTTTAAATATAAAACAACAGAGAAGCAGATAAGTGATAAGTCCGTCTGAAAAAAAACCTGCCGTGTGCTCAACAGAAGAATGAACCGCTGCTCCTCTCAGCCGTTCACTGACCGGGGAGACGCAGTCACGCAGAGAGAGAGAGAGAGAGAGAGAGAGAGAGACGGCAGGGAGAAAGCAAGAGCTTGCGCTCGCGTCGCTAGTCGCTTTTTTGAAAAAATGTCGCTAAAGGGGTCTGAAAAGTCGCTAAGTTGGCAACACTGCCGGTGGCTAGAGCCACTGCCCCTCTGCCCTCATCGGCTGAGGTGCCCCTCCACCTCCTTCAGTTAAATAAAAGTCAGATTTTAGTTTTTCAAAGAAAATGTTTGTTAAATTTCTCATTTATTTTTAGATAACTGGTATTACTCTTAGACAATAGTTTGCCAAGTCTTAGGTTAATGGAAAACCCACTTAAAGTTTTTTTCCACATTATTAAACAGGTCACAGTTCTCATGCAGTATGAGGAATATCTTTCTGACTATGAAAAGCATGAATCTTGCAAAAGGCATGAAAACAAACATCTAATATTTTGTAAAAACTGAATAGAGTTCATTGATTTTTCAAAAGATTTGCGAGTGACTTGGAGCACAGGAGAACTCATTTAGATTTGTAAAAGCTTATTAAGGAAAGCGCTTCACTTCAAAAGACCTTCCTCTTGGGTTCCTTGAGTCTAAAATGAAATTATTATTTTTTTAAATTTAAATCGTAGCTTCATTGTCAGAAACCTGGTAACTTTATTGGTACTTGGTATATGAACACCCCAAAAAATTGGGACAGGATTTGAAAAGTCGGTGGTCGTAAAAAAAAAAAAAAAGGAGCGGCGCGTGAGCAGCAGTGAAGCGGGGGTTTCGGCGCCAGGTCTATTTTTGCTGCCCTGCTGACGTTCAATTAAAGTGAAAGCTCACTTTTGATGGACAAAAAATATGATTTCACACAAAAAGTGCCCGAAATGCACAGAATAATGTTTAGTGAGTTTAAACAAGAACTGGAGTAGGCAAAAAAAAGAAAATGAAGACTCAAAAATATTTATAGAAGATTAGGCTACCCATTTAAATTTGTTTTGCATTCAGTTTGTGTGAAAGTATGGTGTACCTATTATAAAAAACTAAAGTAAACTAGCCAGAAAATATTCTATGTAAACTTTCTTTTAGTTTATGTAATACACAGACAGCTACATATACACTGGCATAAACCCAAATCAAACAAGAGTGTGTGTTTTATTTGCTTGTTTTTAGCCGCGGACTTTGCAGTCTTTGTAAACATATCGAAAGTATGACTGAAACGACAAGATTGGGGCTGTTTTCTGTGTTGTTTTGTTGTTTACCATTTAAATATGCGAATGTTGTACACCTCCCTATAACAAACTTTCAAGACTATCAATTTTATAAATGACCAACTTCTAAAAACAAATGTATAGTTGTCTTTGTAAAGAATTGCTCGCTTGTATATGTAGCTTTGGAGCCGCTGCTGTGACACTGTACAAACGCTTCCAGTGTGAATACTCTTGCGCGTCTGCTGCTGCAATGATGGTGTAGTTACGCTGACGCGCTGCTCAAGCGCCGCTCACGCTTGCGGTGTGAAACGGGCGTTAAACCCCAAGAGTGCAAAACAGACACACAAAAAAAAAACATACACACAAAAACACACAAATGAACACGTGTCATTCCAAAGGCTAGTTTTGTGAAATAAAAGAATGAAAGCATGAGACTGTAAGCCAGGGCTATTCAATTGGCGGCCTGCGGGCCAAGTGCGGCCCGCCAACCATCTCCATCTGGCCCGAGGGCACCCTAACCTCCCTCCTCCTCTTTTCTAGTGGTGCGGATAAATTTGGTTAGATATGCGCGTGGTCGAGTTCCGTTAAGTGACCAATGGAGTAAAGACGTGACTCTAGGGGCTCCTGCAGATACTTTTTATAAAGACTATCAGGGTGTCTTTATAAGACGTGGTGTGTACAGATTTTGAGATCATAGAGCTTCTTTGATTTTATTAAGTGCTGATATGCCTCCAAAACCCAAACATACGGATAACCAGACGGCATCGAGAGCACGGCCTAATGCAGGGGCTACATCCCCGGCCCAACGTGATCCTGTCGGACCACCGTCACAGCTTTGAGTATGGCTTCTGCGGACTTTAAAACCGAACTTCTGGCTGCTCTCCGAGAAGAGATGGTGGGCATTTATCTACTATTTTTGTCTTCTTTGTCTTCTTTTTTTGCCACCTCCAGCTTGCCACCTCCACGTCTCCGGATTTATTAAGGCGGCGTGTGGTATTGAAAACAGAGTTAGACTTGATCACTACTAATGAAGCAGAGCGGTTACTTTTACATTCTCGTGCCAAGTACTACGAATATGGAGACAAATCTGGAAGATTACTAGCTCACCAATTGCGTCGTCAAGCAGCCTCACGTTTAATACCCCGTGTTAGAGATGAGTCAGGGATGTTGGTGGAAGAACCGGACCTTATTAATTCAGTATTTTCATCCTTTTATAAATCTTTGTATAGTTCTGAATTTCCATCGGACTTGACTGATATGGATGCGTTTTTGCAAGACCTAGACTTTCCGGGTATGAGCACGGATGCAATTGATCAGTTGGACTCTCCACTGACTACGCAAGAACTTACATTGGCTCTACAAAATATGCAAAATAATAAGGCACCTGGGCCAGATGGGTTCCCGGTCGAATTTTTCAAGGCATTCCACAATCAACTCATTCCGTTGTTACATGCTGTTTATGTGGAATCTCTATCAAATGGCTCTCTTCCTTTCACTTTGAGACAGGCTTCTGTTAGTGTTCTTCTGAAAAAGGGAAAGGATCCCGAACTTTGTACCTCTTATAGACCTATCTCTTTGATGAATGTCGATACCAAGGTTCTCGCGAAAGCTTTAGCACATCGTCTGGAGAAGGTGCTTCCAACAATTATATCTCAGGAGCAGACAGGCTTCATAAAAGGACGTCAACTTTTTTATAATGTCCGTACTCTATTAAATGTTATCTACTCGAAAGGAACCGCTGCCATTCCAGAAGTTGTAATATCTGTTGACGCAGAAAAGGCGTTCGATAGGGTTGAATGGAGTTACTTGTTTGCAGTTTTGACGAAATTTGGTTTTGGTAATGTCTTTATATCATGGATACGCCTTCTATATACATCACCCTGCGTCAGTATCACAACTAATAATAGTCAATCTAGTTATTTTTCTTTAAATCGTGGCTGTAGACAAGGTTGTCCTCTGTCCCCCCTCCTCTTTGCTCTTGCAATAGAACCTTTGTCCATTTATTTGAGGTCTTTCCCCATTTTTAACGGCATTACACGTTCCTGTGTTGAATTCAAACTTTCTTTATATGCTGACGATCTGCTATTGTATGTGACAAATCCTGTAGGTGCGTGCCCTGCTATACTTTACTTTTTTCATAGATTCGGTTCGTTTTCAGGATACAAGATCAATGTCTCGAAGAGCGAATGCTACCCGGTCAATGCCCTAGCAATGCAGCTCTCTCAATCTGATATTTCCTTTAAACTGAGTCCTTCGGGATTTAAATATCTGGGGGTCCATGTGGCCAGGTCCTACAAATCTCTTTATGCTGTAAACTTTTCTCCCCTATTGACTGAGATTAAGGCTGATTTTCAAAGATGGGGTTCCCTCCCCCTTTCCCTGATTGGTAGAATTAACATAGTTAAAATGAACGTCCTCCGAAAATTCTTGTTTCTGTTCCAGTGCCTACCTATATTTTTATCTAAAGGTTTTTTCAAAAGCATTGATTCAGTTATATCTCAATTTCTGTGGAACGGTAAGACACCTAGAGTTGGGCTAAAAGTACTTCAGAATTGCAAATTTGACGGTGGCCTCTCTCTACCAAATTTCAAAGTTTATTATTGGGCTACGAATATAATTAAAACTATATTTTGGCTAAAATTGGTCAACATACCTTGGTGTCAGTTGGAAATACAATCATGTCCCTCATCCTCATTGCTGGCGATAATGGCTGGTGTGGCTTCAGTCAACCCCTCTGGCTTTACTAGCAACCCAGTGGTCATTTCCACGTTAAAGATATGGTTTCAATTTAGGAAGCATTTTAAATTTCTTAATCCCACTATATCAAGTCCACTGTTGAGGAACTATGCGTTCAAACCTGCATTTACTGATTCTATTTTCACTTTATGGCATGATAAGGGTCTGAAATGTTTTAAGGATTTTTATAAAGACGTGTTTTTTTGTTCTTTTAAAGATCTAACTAACGAGTTCGACCTCCCATCTTCACATCTTTTTGAATTTGTGTTCAGTATAATAAAAACAATTTCTAGTAACTTGGTCAAAAAAATTACTTTCCGGGTCTATATCTCGTTCCTGCATAGTAATTGTTCAATATAATCGCAAACTTTCTTCACAATCTCACACATCCTGATCGATGCGCATACACACCAGAGAAAGTGATAATAGAGCAATTCGTCCAAGAAAAATCTAACGGCAACAAAAAAAAAAAAAAACTTTTTTTTTTAGAACATATAATATTAAGTTCCGACAGGTAGGCATATTCCAAAGGGAAAGTGGGTTCAATATAAGTCTCTGGAACACAAAGAAAGGCACTTGGAAAAACAGTAAGTCAGCCATCAGTCTCAACCAAAAAGGGAACAAAAATACCTTCATAGTTTGTAGCAAGGTTGTTCCAAATAAATATAAATCTGCTCACCACCACCAAGTTGGATTCTTTATGTCTGAAACAAACCTCTATCAGATATATCTGGGCCTCAAGAAAATGTTCTTGTTGGCTAGACAATGCCATATTTCTCCAGGTCTTTGAGGTCCCGGATTAACAGGACCTTCATCTCCTCACCAGATAAAGCATTTGTGTTTATCCAAATTTTACAGTCCCTTGTCCAAGTTGAATGGATTTTCCTTTGTTTCTTCAGTGCCCTTGCATGTTTAGCTATTTCAGCATTCCTTTTCGTGAGATGTTCATTTACATACACATGCGTGTCCTTCAGCTTTTTTTCCTTGTTTCAAGAGTTCTATTTTCTGTTTTCTGTTTACAAATCTCAAAATGATGGTTCTTTCCATTTGTCCGTTCCTTTTGGGGAGGGTGTAGCAACAGCGCCGCCGCTCCCACCACGCGCATCACGCGCTGTGCGTAGGGCACCAAGTGCTGAGGGGGCACCAAAAATAGCCTAATGAATATCAATCATCATACTTCTTGTTATAATCAGATTCAGCACGTTCCTCATCTTCAATCCGCAGCGGCGCCGAGCAGAGAGCAGAGCACGTCAGATTCAGAGGACAGGGTGTGTGTGTTCATCTTAGCCTCATTGGTCTGTCACTGCTCGTCAATGTCAGAATATTTGAGATGACCAGTCAAATCAAAGTAGTAGGCGGGCTTTATGTTCACAGACGCTGAGCGCGAATTTTAACAGTGCAACTCGACACTTCAGTGTACGGTCAAGTGTGAGATAAGATGTAAGTAGCTAAACTTAACTTTATACTGTATATTTGACAGTTTTTTTTAGGTCATAAATGTTAAACTAATGACAAAAAATAATTAGGCAAACTATTATAGTTTTGTCTATTTTCGCCATTTTGAACTGAAAATAGGCCTATGTAACAAGTAGCCTAGTGTAATAGTTTAGGCTTCTGTCATTGTGAGGGGACAAGAAACATGAACAAAGCCGTTTTCATGTAATCATGTTAGGCACATGATTAATAATGAATGTGTACATATTGAGAATAAAATACAAATTGTAGCCTTTAGTAAATTAAAAAAGCCAACTTTAGGAGGGGAACAGACAGGGCAAGATAAAAACAAAGAGAAAAAAGAGTGTGATGCTTATGAGGAGAGAAAAATAATCAGCTGCCCACTGACATGGTTTTAAAGCTGTTGTTTTCGATTTTTTTTTTTTTTGCCTTCACAACATCTTAAAATGCACATCTGTAGTTCACAGAAATCCAAAATTTTCTCAGGGAAACCCCGAACCCCCCTAGCTAACCTGCCTCAAATTCGGAACACAGTGATTATAAAACCATGCCATTGCATGGTAATGAAACTAGTTAATAGTAAGCATTAGACCCTAAACTAGAGTGTTACTTTTTATTTTTTTTATATAATTCATACCCTCATTGAAAATCCTCAGGAAATTTTCAATTTCCTCAAATTAAAATCCTATAAAGGAATTATGCTTAGGGCACCAAAATGGCTAGCAGCGGCACTGCGTAGCAAGCAGCGATACTCTCCTTGTGAATAGAGATATCCCTTCTATTGAAGAACTTGATCACCTGCTCCTCCAGCGTCTGTTTTTCTTTCTCTGTTGTCAACTTCGCTGCTCTCCCCTTGAGTGACATTGGAGTGCGGTGCGGTGTGTTGTTTTTAGGCCACTAATGACCACATCTTCTTTTCTTGTATATTGCTCCAAGTCATCAACTCTTTTCTCCAGCTCTGCAATTTTCTCATCCTTCTGTGCAAGTAGGTTGTTTAGTTTCTTCACATCCTCTACCAAACCGCTTATAGTCTTGCCCACATTTTCAGCCATTCCATCAATTTTCTTTGCCAGTTCTCTCAGAGCTTTCTTGACATCCTGTCAAGTTTCAATCCCTTAGAAGCCTATGGAGGAGTGATCCAGCTCTCAGATTTAATCAAAAATATCTTAATTTGTGTTCCGAAGATGAATGAAAGTCTTACGGGGTTGGAACGACATGAGGGAGAGTAATTACTGACAGAATTTTCATTTTTGGGTGAACTAACCCTTTAAGCTGAGCCATTCATAGGACAAACAAAACAAACCCTAACAATTGATAAAATAACACGTTCACGCATGATAATCTTATTAGATGATTAGATAATTGCATTTGAAAGATCCGTGGAGACGGGTTTCGAATTGTTTCGAAGCCTCGGCACAATATGACACATTTGATTCAACTGTTTAAGTGTTTCACGAAGCCTCGATCTGCCCATCACTAACAGGACAGGGAAAGCAAAAACAGCTACAAGCAACAACTACCGACAAACAACAACTGAAGCACAGAGGTTTAAATACACCGGCAAACAAGCTAAACAAGCTAACAAGGGGGTGGGGCCAATTAGAAAAACTTCGAGAGACTAATAAACAAAAAACTACAAAAAAAAAAACATGGCAAAGAACAGGAAATAGCAAAAGTCCACAAGACAGGAATCACAACAAAACTGGTACCAATAGCTAATCTTTCTAAGCTTAAATCACCCATTCGCGTTGCAAAGGTAAGTTCAGTATTTTTAAGCCTTTAAGCGAGTAAAATGGATAACTATAATGTACGGCGGAATAGCACTTTGACTCTGCACAGTAATATCTTCACTTGTGAAAAATCCTCTCCCCCTCTCCCTCTTATTTCCGTCAATAGAACCAACGCACGTCTGCACCAGTAGTAGTAGTTTGAGCAGAGTTGAAGTATCAGGTTGTAGGAAGATAGTTTGTGAACAATCATGGTTGGTTATAACGTGGATCGTAAAGACTTGTTATAACAAGCAGAAGGTATATAATGCCGTCATGTTTCACAGAATTCCAACTCACCAAAATGGCAGAAAGCTTGGTTAGCTGCTTTGAATATGGATACAACAACACCGGTGGAGATTCTGAATTGCTGTTTCCCCGTGTTTTGCTCCGGTCTGTTCTGGTTCATATCTTTCTTCCCTCTCACGGTCCATAAGAGCTAATTCCTCTTCCATGTACTCGGGTTCAAACAGATATGGCTCTGGGTCTGCTACAAACAAGTCATAATCATCTACAAAGTCCGCCATTGCAAATGATCTCTTGCAGTTTGCTAGTAGCACAGGTAGAAGTAAGTCACATTGGTTCTATTGACGGAAATGAGAGGGAGAGGGGAGACGATTTTTCAGGAGTGATGATATTACTCAACCCAAGTCGAAGTGCTCTCAAGTGCTATTCCGCCATACATTATAGTTATCCATTTTACCCGCTTAGAAAAGCGCCACGTTTTATTTTGTCACCATACTTGGTCGTGTAACTACTCATGTAACTGTATTTAAATAGGGAAACATGGAGGTGTTTGGTCGCCTATAACTTCATCTCTGTTTGGATCCTAATGAATGAACTGGGCTAAGCTAAGTGCTATCAAAGTGTTCTTTGGAGGTATAATGTTCCAGGAAGTCTTCTTGATCAATTACCAAAGAAGCATGACAAAATTGTTCAGGAAAATAAGATTTTCTTATCTTATAAGTTATAAAATGTGTTGCAAAAATAAGTACACCCTCCTGAATGTTACTCCTAAAAAGTACTGGTGTCAGTTCAAGAGAATTTTTGATCAAAGTTTGTTGAACCACACCATTTAAAGAGAAGTCATTTCTTGACACTATGGTACCACTTGGGAGAGAACTGTCAGTAGACTAATTTTTTTTTAGCACAAAAGTGGACAGTGTTTTAAGTGTGAAAATATAGTAAAATGAACACAGAGATAAATAAAACAACGGACTTGTGACCCTAATATAATCAGGCCTTCATTTTAAGCTTTCATTTAGTGATTTTTGCTTGACAAACGGCAGGAGAAATGTAAAGTGAGTGTTTCAGAGCAAGCAAAAGCTATGAAAGGAGTGTGTTTATCTCACAAAGTTAGATGCAGCCTGCTGAAGTTTTATGCATGGTTATTGTCCTCACTGGAACTACTGACTGTAGCTAAAACACAGTCAATTAGCCTTTTCCCAGCACCATATTTACAAAATATAGACTTCTGTGAATCCTTACTCGGGTCTCATGAGACCAAGTCAATCATTTTAGATCTAACAGCATCCAAAATGTTATGCTATTGCTGGAGGTGGAATACAGGGAGAAGTACTGGTTCCCACAGTGAAGTTCAGTGGTAGTAAAGCTCCTATATAGGGGTGTATGAGTTATGAAGGTGTGAGGGAGTTGTGCTTTATCAATGCTGTCATGAATTCACACATCTCAGTGTGATGAAATACAAAAACTTAAAACATAAGATGCAACCCTCTCCTCATTGCTCATTCCCTGCGTTGTTGGGCATTTTTTTCAACATGACAATGACGTGACATTCTCCCAAGGTGAAAACCTTCTGTGGACATGTATTTCACCCAATCTTATCACACTTGAGCACCTCTGAGGGATTTTGTAGAGACAAGTTGAGCAACACTCCCCATTAAAGATCAGGGCATTTAAGGAGGTCATAATCCAGAAGTTCAATAGTACAAATGTGACAATTCTAGATCAGCTTTCAGTTTATTAACACACACATTTGGTCCACAGGCAGTGGATGGAGTGTTAGGTTTAATCTCAGAGTCTAAAATGAAAGCAGAACAAATAAATTTCAAATGCAGCACCAAACTGTTTGTGAAATGTTAAGTTTGTTAAATCTAATTGAATCAGTAGGGGTCTTTTATTTCTGTAAAATACCCTTATATTGTGTTATATTAATAATTTTGTTAAATCAATATGTAAAATAAGTTTCTTACATCTTTAATATGTGGAATAGTTAATGTTTTATTGGATGAATAACGTATCATTCCTTATGAACAAAAACAGAAACATGCCACATTGCAATGGTACTGTAACTGTAATAATTAATAATAGATCTAAAATATCAAATTTACATTGACAGAATTACTTTTTTTTTTAGCACAAAATGCATCACATTAAAAACATTATTGTTTAGAAATTTACATCAACACAAAACATTTGGCCACACTAAAATTAGCTCTTCATTTGTTACCAAATTTTCATACAAGGTATTCTGCACCCAATTCTGTATTCACGTTTTCTTTCATTTTCTTACTTTTGGGGGTTATCTCTTTCTTCTTTTAAACCCTTCTGAATTAGTGTCAGAAATGCAGGTTTTCTTGGAAACCTTGGAAGTCTTTTTTCTGTTTTTTACATTGCATGGGAAGAGTGGCTGTATCTTCCTTGAAGTGTCATTGGTACAATGCCTTTTTGACAAAAGACTTGTCGTCTTGTTGAACGTGAACAGGTAGAACATTGTCAGATTGATTCACAGAACAGCAGTTTTTTTCATTAATGGTCATGAAAAACAACTGTTGTGTAGGCTTGGACCGCAGGATCTAAAAATAGCAACTGTTACGTTCGCAGATATTCTGTGGGCGTTTGTGCTGGTTTTCTGCTTGCGCTCTCTCTCTCTTTCTCTCTATCACTTTCTTAGGTCATCCTCCTCCGCTTGTTGATTGGCTCAGGAAACTGTCAATCATCATCAAGGGATGTGACGTGGACCTATCCGCTGTCTAAGATGTCCTCACTACCAGTTTAAAAGACACTGTAAACAGACTGGAAAGGAGTCCCGTTTTGATTTCCGATCCTTTTGCTGCCATTGTGATTTTTGTTTTCGTTTGGGACTCGTTTGATTTGTTAATTTGCTTATGCTAGCTGTGTTTCTTAAGTTTGTTTTTGTTACTTTTGTTGATTACTTTGGATGACGTTTTGTTTCAACTTGTGTAGAGCTTGCGCTCTTGACTTACCCTTTGCTCCAAGGAACGGGGATAGGGAAGATGTCGTACGACTTCCATTGTGCAAACATCTAGATTAACCTTTGTATAGAAACACCAGGTAAGAGGTGAACGCCACCCTTGTATGTTTTGTTTTTGTGAGCTAGAGTAGGGAAGAACATGGCGCTCTGTGCTGAAGAAATGTCTGTGCTTTTCTGTGCTTTTCTTTCCTTTAATTTAGCTAGGTAATAGGGTTGAATTTAGTTAGAATTGTTTTCTTTTGTTTCTTTCTTTATTTTGGCGTCACTGTAGTCCCCTTTTTCCTTAAGGGAAAATTGTTGCTTACTTTCTTTTATTTTATTCATTACTTATTCTTGTTTTCTCTTTATACAATTGTTTACATTGCTGGAGGCTTTTAGCTTCCTTTTTTTGGTGCACTCATTTTATTATTAATTTGTTTTTCCTTATATATATTTTTTTTATAATAAAAATCATTATTTTCATTGGCAGTTCGGTTTCGCTTATCGTTTCTTGACACACACTATCATTTCCACAGGTTTATAAGGTTTTCTTTAATGTTACTCCTCTAGCCCCTAGACCAGTTTAGAGGAGTCGTAACACAACGGTATCAGTTTCAATACCGTCATAGCATAATAAAAAAAAATCCAATGCACTTATAAAGGAGACAAGGATTAAATATTAAATATAATTTATTTAATGCCTTAAAATGCGTATGCGTGGTTGTCATCACGTGACAGCGTGGAGGAGAAAGAGAGAGAGGGGGAAAGATGGCGAGTCGCGCACAGTGGATGGAAACATTTCTCACAAACGGCCATCCCACATTTAAATAGTAAAGTTAGAGACAATGTTCAAGTATCAGCAGCAGACAGTTATTCCTTAACAACTGACATGTGGTCTTCAGTTAACATGACACCATATATGTCCCTGACTGTCCACACTATTACACCTGACTGGAATCCAAATGCCTCCAAACTACGTATTTTCCTGAGAGTCATACGGCAGACAATCTTGCTGCTGTGCTCAGAGCTGCACTTCAGGAATGGCAACTTGACGAGAATTTTTTTTCAACCATAACCACTGACAACGCTGCCAAAAATTTCTGCCACAATCAGGTCCCTGCATTGGCCGTGGCTTAACTGCTTCGGTCACAATCTAAACTTGGCTGTCACAAATGCATTGCATGACCAGAGGCAAAAAAAACAAACGCGCCCTTGGACTATGCCGTAATATTGTCGGGAAGTATGTTGGAATTATGCTGCAAAAAAAGCAGATGCAATGGCAGGTCCCGTCGGCATCAGCATCGTAGAGCAGTGGTTCTCAATCCTGGTCATGGGGACCCACAGCTCTGCACAGTTTGTATCTCTCCCTCATTTAACACACCTGATTCAGATCCTCAGCTCATTAGGAAAGAGCTCTATGAACTGAACTGGGTGTGTAAGATAAAGAAGACATATAAACTTTGCAGAGCTGTGGGTCCCCAGGACCAGGATTGAGAACCACTACCGTAGAGGACCGTAGTTGGAGCTGAAATAACAGCCTACTGTTTGGAGCCAGTTACTCAAGGAGACGAGGACCCACTTCTCGCCTGGCAGCATTTTTCCACCAGAGAAGTGGGTCCTCGTCTCCTTGAGTAACTGGCTCCATACAGTAGGCTGTTATTTCAGCCAGATGTGGCACGAAAGTACATCTGTGCGTCTGTGCCACAAGCACACCATCAGAGCAAGTTTTCAGCACCGCAGGTAAAGTTGTCGGTCTACAACGTGCCCTAAAGCCGGACAAAGTGAACATGCTGGTGTTTCTAGCGAAAAATCTTGAGTATATTTGATGCCACTTGCCATTTGTTCCTATGCCCACTGTGTTTATTTTTATTTATTTAAATGTGTGTGATTTCATTTAATTAATTTCTGTGCGCGTCTCTGCGCGAAAAACAGTTCTGTATGTTAATGTTAATTTAATTATGTTTGACTGTTCTATTTGCACTTTTTAATTAAGCTGCTATTTGTTGCTAATAAAAGTTGTTAATATTGTTGTGCATGTTATTTTGTTATTGTTTCAGTATTAGTGTTTGGTATTAAATAACATTTAACAGTAAAGTCTTCACCCCGAATGGTGTCATTCGTTTTTGCAGCCAACTCTTTCCAGGCTCTGCGTCTGGCAAGTTCATTGTGCAGCAGTCTGGCATTCTAGCGCACCTAGTTGCTGGTGATCTCATACTGGCAGATAAGGGGTTCCTGATCTCTGCCATTGTGCCTGCAGGTGTCATAGTGAACATACCACCCTTCCTCATTATGGGAAGGTTCACAGAGCGTGAAGGCAACAAAGGCCAAGAACCGCATCCATGTCGAGAGGGCAAATCCCAGGCTGAAGGAGTTCAGGATTCTGGTCCTGATTCCTTCGCACATCCGGAACTCTGCCAATGTGCTGGTGCAACAGGTACTGACAGGAAAAAACGACAGGAACACTGATCCAGTGTCTCCCAAAGAACTTGTAAAAAAAAAGAACTGATTCTATAAAAAAAAAAAAAAAAAATCAACTATTTACACATTTACATGTCCTCCTCTCTACTGGCCAACACTGGGAGCATGTATTGGGTGTAGAAGTTTCAACACCAGAGGAGAAGAGGAGATTTCAACACCAGGCAGAGTCTTTGAGGATGGACAGGATGATTGCTTCCTTTGTGGTCCACACCACAAAGTAACATAACTCACGGCCAGTAATGTAGAGCTGTCCTTGGACCTGGTGCCAGTATGGGTGATCCTCTTTCAAGACGTATGATCCACCCTCCATACGTAGACAGAAAGATGATGACTGGACTGCCTCTGTGATGGTCATGTTCCTCTGGCTGCGTGGTCACTTAACTTCCAGCAGGGCAGATGACTCCACAAGTCCATCGGGGGATGCTCCCAGGATACCTGACTCACTCACAAAGAGACCAGACTCGAGCACATCCAGCTGACAGGCCTGCTCAAAAGCTCTCACCCCTTCAGCCTCGTTCACTACACCCCAGTTGACAGCCATCACTCCATCCAGGTTGTTCCCCCCAAGCACCCTTTTCATGAGGGATGGGCATGGAGTTGATGAGCGTTGTGACAACAGCACAGCACCAAACTTGCTGACTGTCAGTCTACCCTGCCTGTGCAACTGCCACTGGGGATTTCACCGCTGTCCCACGGTGGCTTTCTGGATGGCAGCTTGCTGGTCCTTTGTCAGTCGCATTAAAGCTAGAATTGCCTCAAGCCACTGACCCCTAATTAGGGTTGGGTATCGTTTGAATTTTAACGATTCCGATTCCAATTCCGATTCCTTGTTTCGATTCCGATTCTTTTAAGAGGCAGGGTCAAAAAAGTTTAGAATATTTTAAATGAGCTAGCTAACCAACGGTCTTTCTGAAGGAAATAGTCTGACCTTCTCCATCAATTTTAATTTAACTTTTAACCTTTTACTTTTTATGAACTTTACTATGAATTTCTCACAGGGCTGTGTATAACTACAATATAAATATCAAATCTATGAACTTGAATATAAATATTATAAATTATGAATATATTTTCACAGGCGTACACTTTCCTCAAGAGAGCTTTATTTTTGAAAACCTCATGAAAGCACATTTACACATGATGTATGATGCTGCAGGTACTTAAACATGTTACTGTGCTTCCACTGATGTGCTAACCTGGTACAGAATAGCAAATAAACAATAAGAAACAACTTGTTAAAGCTTTTACAAGAGAGAGAGAGCAACCAGCGAAATAACAGTCGAGAGCACTTTTGGAACATATCCATGCCTTGGTTTGATGCTGCGTTCACACCAGACGCGAATAGAGCGTCTGGCACGAGTGATTTCAATGGTAAGTCAATGCAAAGACGCGTTATGCCCGTAAACAATTCCTGTGGCGCGAATGGGGACAGGCCCGCTTTTTTATAATAAGTTTATAATGTCTGTTTTTATAGACGCGAATACTCCTTTTCTAAGCACGTCATTTCGCTCTTGACGCACGAATGGATTCAAAGTGTTCAAGCGTATAACTAGACGTGGTAGGCGCGAATTTGACGCGCTATTCGCGTCTGGAGTGAACGCAGCACTCTCGAGTTGCTTCGCTCGGTTATGCCAACACTTCTGGTGGACGCTTCTTCATTGGTGTTCAGCGGTTTTTTCTTCCGGGTCGGCGGACACATCGGTTGAACTGATCTCCCACATGGCAAAAATGACCAGTGCTGCAGCAAGGCTACATTTAAGCTCTCCCCGTGCACAATCACAGGCAGAGCTAATAATAGTGCCGTCATCTCCCATGCAGACCTGTAAAAATAAAATAGCATACCATTTCTTAGAATGCTGTTATATATTTAATTGGCAGCAAAACATGAATGGGCAGGATATATTTACCAATTAGTGTTAGTGACGTTTGTGTATTAGCTGTCTCTGAACAGCAAATGATACACCATTTAACATTAACCCTCTGGGGTCGGCAATCAAATAAGCTTTTGTTCGCCAATTTCTGCTTATATGTTAAATATATAGTATGGGATGTTTTGTCAAAAATAAAGTAGGTATATTGAATTATAAATTACGATGTTATTATAGTGTTTGTTCCAATATTCAAACTAATGAATCCTTACCTTTTAAATACGTATGATAAAATGTATACTTTTTACAAAGAAATATTACACTTGAAATATTGTAAAAATGTTAATTGTTGTTGTAATTGTAACCTTTTTAATAAAATAGCAAAAAATATATATTTACAAGGTAGTAGGCTTGCTACGGTAGTCGGTGTTACTGGTGTTACACGGTGTTTAGTCGCAACACCGTTTTCATCACTTGCCTACCGCGACACCGCAAAAAAAAAAAAAAAAATATATATATATATATATTTATATAGCATAATTTATATATTTAACGCAATTACTCAGTATCCGTTTTTTTCTGTCACCCGTTGACTAGCGTTGTATGATCACGCTCTTATTAATGTGAATGCTTTTAAGCGCGACAATACTAAAGAGGCCGCGCTGTCCTGCCAACACACACACTCGCAGGCAGCCCACAGAAAAGACACGGGTCAGTATCGAGTTCTCTTTCGGGCTTGAAAAAACCCTAACACACAAAAATTATGCCAAAATATCCGTTTTGTCGATTGTCCTCTTAAGAGCAGTCTTACATTATTTAAATAAAGTCTTAAAGGGTACCTATCATGGAATTTTGAAAATTACCTTTCATGTAGTGTGTAACATAGATCTAAGTGAACAAAAACATCCTGCAAAGTTTTAAATATGAAAGTTCACCGTATACAAAGTTATTGTCTCTCAAATGTAAGAGTCGACTCCGAGTCGCTGATATGAATCGATAGACAAACGATGCTTTCTCTCTAGCTTTCGTACATCACTTGTACAAGTTATTTGAATTCGACACGCCCACTCAGTGCGCGCGCCGAGCAGACAGAGAAACCTGACAACATCATGTCGACGAGACGCTGTTCTGAAGTGCGAATCAAAAGCAAACTTTTTTTTTCACTGCCCAGGGACGAGCATGTGAAGACTCAGTGGCTAGAGTTTATATTTACAACTATACCACACAAGTATAGCCACCTTGAGCTGTGTTCGCGTTATTTTAATGACGATCGCTTCACAAACACAAATGCTTTCAAGTGTGGATTCGCGAGTCGGCTGATATAGGAATACCAAGTTTATTTAGATCAGCTTCCTCCTCCGAATCACAACCTGTAAGTACTATTAATAATTGTTGCTTTTATGTGTGTGTGTGTGTGTGTGTGTGTGTGTGTGTGTGTGTGTGTGTGTGTGTGTGTGTGTGTGCGCGTGCGTGTGTGTGTGTGTGTGTGTGAGAGAGTGAGAGTTACGCTCAGCAGCTTCTAGGTCTCCAATGTCATTTTTTTTGTTTTTTGAAATATGTGAAATTATGTGAAGCGTATTGTAGTACTGCAGTGCTTTATCAATATGTTTAAGCTTTGGGCTAACGCAAAATATAACTGACTGCGTCATCTGACCAATCACCGCCGATTAGCGTCACGCAAAGGAGGGGTTTGGACAAATGAGTCGTCAAACGAATCATTAGGGAGTCGGTTAGCAAATCAGGTAAAAATAAATGCATATTATAAGACAACAAAAGTGTATTTTGTCATTGCATGCATGTAAAACTGTTGTTGGGGACTCCCAGAACATTATTAGGAACATTTTAAATGCCATAATAGGTACCCTTTAAATTAACGTAGAGATTTGTAAGAAAATAGGACGCGTGTCATTAAAGTGTCATTAAAGTTAATCAAAGAACAAAGGTAAGAAAGTAAATGACTCACTCAGAACTGGAGCCAGGAGGATTATTAAACCGGTAGCCTAATAATCATGAATGCACTCCGCTATCTTTTAACACATCTCCAGCGAACGGCGTCTTGACGCAAAAGAAAAACTCTTCATGAAGCGCAGTGATATTCAGCGACCTATATTCTCTTGGTCGGCATTACGTCACAAATCATGTGACCTGCATAGCAACAAGCCGCCACCGTGTTTAAAGGGTAAAACAAACCGAAGGCAAAGCCCGAGGCAAATCAAAAAGGTATCTATTCACAGAAGTTTTGCTGTGGATTATGTCAGTTATGGATACTGACGGACTACTTTGTATTAATGATGAATGATATCTGTGTATGCGAATGTCGGTGGTGAGAAGTGAATGTAATAAAACACTCATGTAAAGCGCGTTGTGACTAGTAAACGTTACATGTCTGTGAAAGGCGCTAGCAGCTATATGAATACAGATGATCTTTTTCTATTACAGAATGTCTATCTCTTTCTATTACAGAATGTCTTATGATGAAATATATATTTCATCACGGCCAGATGAATACGCTAAATTATCCAAATTGACAGATTGTGTTAAAGATATAAAAGATTGGATGACGCGTAACTTTCTTTTATTAAATCCAGACAAGACAGAGGCACTACTTATCGGTTTGAAAAACTGTCCGGAAAACCTCTTACAACACAACTTTAACATAGTAGGATGCCCTGTTACTTTATCCTCTACAGTAAAAGACCTGGGTGTTATATTAGACTGCAACCTGTCTTTTGAAAAGCATATTTCATATGTTACAAAAACTGCCTTTTTCCACCTTAGAAACATTGCTAAGCTACGTAACATGCTATCAGTCTCAGATGCAGAAAAGTTAGTTCATGCATTCATGACCTCGAGACTAGATTACTGTAATGCTTTATTAGCTGGTTGTCCTGCATCCTCAATAAACAAGCTACAGTTAGTCCAAAATGCAGCCGCTAGAGTTCTTACTAGATCAAGAAAATATGATCATATAACACCAGTTTTATCATCACTTCATTGGTTACCTATAAAGTTCCGTATTAATTACAAGGTATTGCTTTTGACCTATAAAGCTCTAAATGGTTTATCTCCAGTCTATTTAACGGATCTTCTATCGCCTTACAATCCATCGCGCTCTTTAAGATCACTAAATTCGAGGCTTCTGGTCATTCCTAGGATATCCAGATCCACCAAAGGAGGGAGAGCATTTTCACATTTAGCTCCGAAGCTCTGGAATAGCCTACCTGATATTGTTCGTTGCTCAGACTCGCTCTCCCAGTTTAAAACTAGACTAAAGACGCATCTATTTAGCCAGGCATTCATATAAATTTTTTATCTTACAGTTACTGTAAATTCGGCCTCTAGTTCATAAACGCCAGAGGAGAACTGGCCCCCGACTGAGCCTGGGTTCTCCCAAGGTTTTTTTTTTCTCCATTGGGTGATCTGATGGAGTTTTAGGACACCATTGGGTCACTTGATGGAGTTTTTCGGTTCCTTGCCACTGTTGCCTTTGGCTTGCTCAGTTGGGGATATTCAAATTAATTAAACAATCATACCATTGATCAGCTCTACCAAACTTGGATATCCTTTTTGGATGTCCAGTAATAAACAAACATTGTTGAGTTGTTTTGATTGATACTGTAAAGCAGCTTTGATACAATCTGTATTGTGAAAAGCGCTATATAAATATATTTGACTTGACTTGACTTGACTTATCAATATATAGACAGTCTCCTAGTGCCTGCATTGACCAGGTACCACAGAAAGCTGTCACTTGTAGGTTTAACATTACAATCTTGTCCCTATCAGCATCCAACGGAGTCCTGGGAGAACAACCCAAAAGCATGGCCCAGGCTCGAGTATCCAGACATATACAATTACCTCATCAAATCCCCTGGTATGAACACCATGTGTACATACCATGTGTCCTACACTTGCAGTCATGTTTAAATACCCATCAAGCATCAATTACATTAACTATGTAATCGATTTTTTTATTCATAAAAAAAACTGTTCATTCAAAAGCACTGTGTTACAAAGTGGCAGTAATGAGCTCAGTTTGTCAGTGGCACAGCTTGTACAATGTCAGTGAGGGACACAGTTTTTTCAGAAAAGCCAATAAAGGCTAACTGCATAAATGTATCTTATTCCCCACACAACTAGTGCATTTCATTGTTGCTTATCAGTGTAGAGCTGCCGACCATTATGCATAGCAATGTCATAACATAGCAACAGAAAATTGAGTGGCCATCTCTGCATTGGTATTATTTTGTTATTCTTTGACATTCATTCCATTCATTTGAGATAACATTTCTATTTAGATTTAAAGTAAAATGGTATGTGCATACCCTATATTCACTTTTTGCATTAACCAGTCATCAGATTAAATTTGATTGAATTTAGTGTCTAACGACCGTAATGGTAATCTAGGCCGCCATAGCTTTGTGCTGTGTGAACTAACACCTCGTCCAATCGCCTGGAGCCATTTCTCTCTCCTTTCTGGCTCAGTTGCCTCGCTAGGTATCATGTAAAATGAGAGGTCACTCCTCTTTAAGCTGTTGTTTGTGCAAGTAACAACACAACAGTTTTTAGACATGATTCTCGGCGCTTGTTTATCTTCCGCTTTCGTGTTGCTTAATGGCGGGCGCTTGTTTGTTTTACCCTTCGCCACGTTGCTATGTGCTCGCAGTGCATTATGGGAGCAAAAGTCCCGGATGTCCGACCTTGAGAATGGCGTTTCCTGATGGATCGAGGTTGTTCGTTAACTTCATTGTATACGTGCAACTCACGCAGCCTATAAGGACACTGACAACGCACTGACAGACAGGAGCAGGTAATTTAATATGAAACAAAGTCTCAACTTTCAAATTTGGTCAGTCAAAGAAAATGAATCAATAAATAGGCCTACCGTTTTGTGGCTCTAAAATGTGTCGTGAGAGATTGCCTCAGTTAAAGGAGAACTCCGGTCAATTTTAACATTGAGCTAAATGTTTTTCTGTTTATCCTTTAAATTGCATTTTCTTGCTTGATGATCTAATGATGAAACTTTACAGGCATGTTATTTTTTTATTGTGACAGATAATTTTTAAATCATGTGATGCATTAAATATGTGTTTTTAATTGTATGCAATTTAATTGTATTTTCATTGAAAATGTATTTTAATTAAATGTGTATAGTGTTTAGTGTATATGTGAAGTTAATTTATTAAATACGTGTTTCATAGTCCTGTGGCTCGATTCTGTAAACCCTGTACAATATAGGCCTGTATTTTTAGAGCAGGGGTAGCACAGACATTTGACGGAGAGTGAGAACAGTTTCACGATCTTCATAACTTTCACTTTCTATTAGCTACTGTGAACGCGCAACTAAAATAACAGGAAAAAAATTGTGGGGTGGGGCCCTTTGAGATAATTGGCCCCGGGCCCTTGCAAGTCATCATCCGTCCCTGACTATATCTCTCTAGGTAGAAAATGCTGTGAGACGGGAAAACCGTGCGTGTCTGCACAGACAGACAGAACCAGTGGAATGCTGGGTCTAAAAGAAATGCTGGTCAGAGGAAGATGAAGTATGTGCACTTCAAACGACACAACAGGAAGGATCTCTACCAGCTGCCACCAACTACACAGCCATCCTCTACCACTCCAGAACCGGCACAGGAGGTGACACTCTTTAGGACTCATGAGGAAGAACGCACTTGCCTCACCAATGGTAGAACTTATCCTCCTATAGCCTCCTGCGGCTCTGCTTTAATGCTAATACCTCCTCCAACATTGAGCCAACACCATGTCCAGGCCTCCATCTCCTAACCCATGATGAGCACCACACACCACTGGCTTGTGTAAAATGCAGAACCTTCTATGATAAATACATTAACATGTCCACAGCCCAGCTTGAGGAGATTGAGAAGGTTACAAAAGCACAGAGCAAGGAACAGGTCTGACATGATGCTCGGTAAGTGCGCGTCACAGCGAGCACGGCTAGAAACCACGGCGCCTGACAAGTTTTTAAATAGGCTAGTCCAAATTGAGAATGTTTTTATAGGTAGATGCCTACAAATGTTATTCTGTGTACCCATTTAGTGTTACAAACATTCTGATTCCATTAATATATTCTGATTCTACTGGTTGCAGAAAGTCATATGCCTCACCCTTGTTAAAATTTCTGCAGCCACATTATGTGTAGATATTATGTAGGTGTAGAAAGTAACACATATAATGTGGCAAATATGCAAAACAAATGTGGACTTAAGTTATTAATAAGATCTATAAAGTCAATAATTTAACATGTAACTCTTTTTAGTTGACGTTGGGTTGCATTCTAATGTGACATCAACTAAAAAAGATCTTACAGGAGAGATATTTTGAAATGAGGCTGTGCTTAACTAATGCTAACAAAATGCTTTGAGATATTATCAATGATCATGATTACTGCACCACAGCTGTGATTACTAGTTCTAGGCATATTGCTTATACTTCTAGCCTATGCCTCACTAACTGATAACATATCATAACTAGATACCATAGAGACTCTTAATGGAAATTTGTATGTTTTCTGTTAGCAGCATTGACAAATACCCTGGACTGGCAACTTAAGTGCTGCCACTTGTGTTTGAGAGACCATTGTTCAGGTTGATTACAATAATAAAAATCAAATACATCTTATGTGACACTGCCCTAGACTAGAGGTATTGAAATTAATCAAATAATCGATGCATCGAATTGTGGACATGGACGAAGCTGCGTCAATAATCCACGGGCCATAATCTATTATTTCTGTTTCCAATTAAATGTATGCCTTACAACATTTCTCTTTACATATTCTGTTTTGCACATTCAGGAAGTGCCATGTGCTTAGTGCTGTAGTTGTATGTTTCCATTGTATTTTGTATTAGAGCACTGCGGAATGTTTTGTTTTTGAAGCTCGAAAAGCTATGAAATAAATATCCTACATGACTTTAATAGAAAAAAGTATTTGACGCGTCGTGATGCATCGAGATATAGAATCGCTGACATGATAATCATAAAAGAATCGGGAGATCAGTGAAGATTCACACTTCTAGTAGAGTCAATCAAAGATGTTCAATATGTCCATGACGTTAGCATACTCAATATCTGCAGAATTATTGGGCAATCACAAAATTAATCATTTTTATTAATCTGTTCTTTTTCAGAAAATGGCTCAGAGAAACACGCCGGCCAAAACGAGGGCGCAGAAGCGCCTCCACTCCTTTAAGGAGAAGAGTGCCGAGTAGACAAAGGGGATGAGGCGCAACAGGAATGTCAGCCATTTTCTACATGACATTGAGGATACAGTAAGTAACTTTTTCTTGAGGATACATGCATGACACATATCCCTGCGTTCTGAGAAAATCAGCACCAACATCTTGAGAACAACATGAGATGTTTTTTTATTTTTACCTTTTCTTTTTGACCTTAATTTTTTTTTTTTATTATGTCATCGTCAAACTTGCTCTATGAATGAAAGGGTAGTCAGTCACCACCAATGTAAAGGGAGTGCTAGAGAGGGCAGAGATTTAAAAAAAACAACAACAACAACATTAGGACACCATTTTTGTCTTTTTGTTGTTTTTTCAGAGTGCGACATACATCCCTATGCCGATGTTTTCGAGGCATGGAAATTGTGGCGGGTCATTTGTGACAAAGAAATTTCTTTTGGGATTAATAAAGTATTTCTTATCTTATCTCCTAATTTTCCTGGAAGTATTTAGTCAAGCTTTTATGGGTTTTAAATAGGGCTGCATCTAACGATTATTTTTGTTGTCGATTAATCTATCGATTATTTCTTCGATTAGTCGACTAATCTAACGATTATTTTTCCCGGTTAATCTAATGGTTATTTTTTGGATTAACTGATTTATCCATTGGCAAACTTCCCAATATATAAGTACAACTTCTACCATTAGTATTTCAAACTTTTATTAATTCATTTTCTGAAAAATACTTTAAAATTTCCCACTATAAAAATAAAGTGGCAGACTGCCAAACACTGCAACAAAAAAAAAAAAAAAAAAACATTAATATGAAGGCATTAAGTAGTTTAAGGGAGTAAAGTCTAACATAAATACTGCCCAACCTAAACGGTGCAAAAAAAGTTATTTTTGTTTTTATTCGCTTATTATTAATGAAACTGACTGGACAATGAATCTTTTATAATATATACACTTTGTTTGCTATAATCAGTTGATTTGCCAGTATGCAGAATTCAGCACTGATCAAAAAGTCCATTTTGAGCGGTGAGGGGATTTTATCTTAAATGCATCTGATTGGCCATTGCGTTCAAGAAATCAACACACATGTCTGTGATTGGCTACATTGTTCAACGCTGCAAGCACATGTTATAGAGACTCTGACCTGTAAATCGTTTCTATTTTGTTTTAGTTGTTCTTGTTGCTATTGTGCAACAGATGAATGACAATTTATTCATTTTAAGATGTTCAATTTATAGATTTATATTTTGCGGGAGTCCCGCGAATCGTTTTATTCTTCTGAAACCAGCACACACACACACACACACGAGTGCATTACCGTCCGCGCCCGCACTCGGCCATCAGATCTATATTCCTGAGCCGCACTCGTTGCGTTGGGTCCCGCGGGAGTGCAGGTATTTAGTCTACATGCAGACATCCCAGCGTCTCCCTGATGCCCGCAAATTAGTTAAAATCTCCCGGAATCTATGCAAGCATAACATAGCACGCGCACGCACACAAGGGGGAGTGAGCGAGAGACCTTGCGAGTGTTTCACACATGTTTTGCGCGCAGTATACCTAGCACACAAGCTGCCGACAGCGTCAGCTCTAAATAGACGTCGATGCGTTTTTGACCGAAACACAGCAGGTATGACCGCAACAACTCCTCCAAAAACCTCACGGTAATAAATAGCCTACTAATTCCCAGCTGGCTCGTCGTTTTGAGTTCGCAGAGACAGAGTCACAGGATGTTTCCTTTTAAGATGCTCGTTCATAGTGTTGTGCTGCCATGGTAAGCCATTTCAGCTTTGCATAATGAACAAAGCACCTTTCTGTTCAGCCGTAGTTTAAAGTATTCCCATATTTAATGTTATAAAATATTTATTTAAACGTAAATAATTAATGTGACGCGTCGACGCATTTCATGCGTGTCGACATATTTTCATAGTCGACGTAATCGATTACGTCGATGCGTCGTTGCGGCCCTAGTTTTAAACAAACTCTGACACACAATCAGAATGTAACTACAGAAATCGAGAGTCATCAGACAAGGAAACATTTGCCCAATCTTTTATTGACCAATTTTGCTGAGCCTATACAAATTTTAACATCGGTGTCCTTTTTTTAGCTTGCAGGAGTCACATCTAGTACGATCTACTGTTGTAGTGGCCCATCTTCTTCAATGTAGATGTGTTGTACATTCAGAGATGCTTTTTAATGCACCTAGGCTATGACAAGTGGTTATTTGAGTTACTGTTGGCTTGCTATCAGCTCAAACTAGACTGCCCATTCACCCCTGACCCCCAGCATCAGTGGGCCATTTTTCCCCCTGAGAACTGTTCCCTGCCAGTTATTGCTCATTGTCAAAGTGTAATGCCAAAGGTATATACATAATAAAAAAGACATATCCCCCTCTCCCACTGTTGAAACCTCATTTGCACGTAATGAACAAGACAAAAGTATTCCATGTTCTCTGGTCTTTCCTGGCTTTGGTCTGAAGAAGTGTCCCAGTGCCTGTTGCTGATTCTGTGGTCCTGTTCCGTGAGCAACGATAGGCTTGAGTGCGAGTGACATCCTTCTAGTCAGTGTTAGAGCTGAACGATTTGGGAAAAAAAAATTTTAAAAAAAGAATTTTGTATTGTATCCTCTTTTTTCCCCCTAAAAACATAATGAATTATTTAAATATGACCAACACAATATTAGATACATTTAGTGTAAAATGTTCTTTCCCATAGGCTGGGCCTATTTGTTAGAATTAGATTAAAACATGCATGACTTGAATAAGACATTTTTATTTAACTGCTCATTACAGAAACATCTGTGGCTTTGCCACTGTGCATTTAAGTAATTTAAACAAAGGCATGCACTTTGTAAACACTGTGCAAAATTTAAAGTCTTAAGAAAAAAATTATTTAAAATTATATGTATCTTACTGCTCCCAAGTCAGTAACATTTCACATAACTGAAACATAGAATTTGCTTTGAAAATATTTGTAAAATCAAAGTAAATAAAGTTATAAATAAAAAACGAAGAAATGCACTTTTAAATTAGACAATAAACTATTTGAATATTATAATATAGAATAATCAACCTCACTTATCTCAAGTAAACAACAATAACACACAGATGAAAGTTCACTACGAGTATGGCACTGCCAGCCATAATGATCCAACAGTTTTGTTCTTCAGTGGCTCACAGGTTTTTTGCTAAGAAAACCAGAATATTGACTTTTGCTGGCTTCAAGGATGAGCGAGTGCAAGTCACAATATTTCCTCCTGTACTAAAACGACGCTCTGAGGGAGCGCTTGTGGCAGGTACACAAAGATGCTTGCGGGCCATGGTGCACATAGTTGGGTAGTTGGTCTTGTGCACCCTCCACCAAACCAAGGGATCCTCTTCTCCATCGATGGTAGGAGTCATCAGGTAATTGTTTACCTCTGCGACATCTTCAAGTTTTACAGGCAAAGAAGGAGAGGCTGCACTGGTCTTGAAAAAACTGCCAAGAGACCTCTTCGCCTTTTCCCCCAAGGGCTGTGCACTTTGAGGCATCTGAACAGTTTCAGTACAAGACCTCTTCTCCTATTAGATGAAAACAACAGCCATTAGTTTTCCAGTTAGATTTAACAGTAAAATTGTGTTTTTGTGAAATACATAATTATCATTTACCCGATGATATGTACGTTGTGCTAAGTCTACCATCTCTGTCTGCAGTCGGGTCTTGATAGCAGGGATGTTGTCAGTACACTCTTCATCAATAAAATGGACGGTAAGACTCTGGTAAGGCTCAGCTGTGCAGCTTGACCACATATCAGTAGTGCTAGCAAAAAACTCAACCGTTTTAAGCTCCGCGGCGACTTTGTCTTTGCACTTTTCGCACTGGTGCTCTGCATTTTGGACATAACAACTGTAATACATTGATTTGTGATATTTTTGAAAATGCTGGAACAAGTTTGTAGTGTTACCCCGTGAAGTAGCAACAGGAGCACAGCATGCTCTGCACAACACCTGACGTTGCGCAGCATCTTCTTTTTTGAAACCAAAATAGTTCCACACCCCCGACGTACTGTTCCTCTTCGAGATTAAAGTCTCAGCTGTGTCAGTTTTTGACTGTTCCGTCGAGCCAGAAGCCATTGCTGAACAGGTTAAAGGGCAGCATGAAAAGTTGAGGCAGCCGAGTTCTCCATGCTTAAGCTCGCGTCACGTGACCACCTTGTAATCGCGCAAGTTGCGATTAGAGAATCGTGTTTTCTCGTATCGCGATATTATCGCAAATGCAATTAATCGTTCAGCCCTAGTCAGTGTGCTATATTGCTTAACAGTTTGGTATATTAGTAAATAATGTGTGATTGGACTGCAGGCATACCCTCATAATTTACAAGGTTATAATTCATTTACATATTCTAATTGTCTAAATATTTCTGTCATATATTTATACTGCATCACAACTTTAACTATTGTAAAACCAATATGTCATGTTTGAGGTTGGTAAAATGTATTTTTATGGCTTTGAACTAGGTATATCCCTTACCAACCCCATTGTCACTTATGGCATATTTCTATTCTATAGTATTTTCAGACTACTCACATAGATTTTTCATCTATGACATGACAATGAATGATTCTTCACCTCTTTCAGATGGAGAAAATGAAGGCACCTGGACTCAGACCCCTTTTATTTTATGGGGTCTATGATGATAAAATGTCAAGATACGACACAAAGGTCATCTGCCCATACAACATGTCAAATGAGACAGAAGTGATGCTGAAAAAAATGAACATGCTGTACAATGTTCTTTTACAAGGTACGGTTTCCTTGCCAACGCAGTGGGTGCTGTATATGGGAATGTGCCTAAAACTTGCAGTTTATATATATATATTTGTTTTTTTCTCTTTTCGGAGGTAATCTTGCTTTGCCCTCCAGTCTCTGTGATAGTCACGTGACTGTGCTCTGAAAGCACTTCGTAGGTTCCTGCAGAGGGTCGAAAAAAAAAACGAACAGAAGTTATTTTTTCAGAAGAGCTTGGCGTAACACACAATCGCAAGGTAATATAAGTCAATGGAGGCCAAACGGCGTTGACAAACATGCTAAAAAGCGATTATGCGTCTTGATAGCATGCCAAAATGGCATACAAATTGGCGTGTTATACATACACCATTTCATGAGATGGCTACACACTCAACTTCAATCTGTATGTGGGCAAATCACACACAACAAGCGTACATGGACTGTTGTATGATGCTGTCATGGACCTCATTCAGCCATCACATCTTGGGACAGGATACCATATTTATATGGACAACTTCTACACAAGCCCGAAACTGTTCCTTGGTTTGGCTAATATTAACTTTGGAGCCTGTGGTACCTACAGGAACAACAGTATAGGGTGTCCTAGTAGCAGAGCAAATGCCCTCAACAAAAAATCCAATAGAGGCAGCATAAGATGGATCAGAGAGAGCCCCCTGGTCTTTGTGAAGTGGATGAACATGCGAGAGGTGTCGCTTTGCTCCACAATCCATCCAGCGTTTTCTGGTGAGGCTGTCCAGAGAGTGAAGGGTGGAGTTGGACACTGGGCAGGAAAAAGACATTCCCTGAAACTGTTTTGAGGAGTGGCACAGATAAAAATAAAAATAAACTAGCTGTCTGTGTAATTGTACATTAATTGTTTTGTAGAGTTTCTAAGCAAAAAAGAACTTGTACCTATTGCCACACCTGCTTTTTGCTGTATATAGTTTGATTTTATCTCAATTTTACATTTTTTAATGTTCTATTTGCACTATTTGGGAACCCTCATACTCTGGGACTGCAAGGCCTTAAATATAGCTCTCTGTATAATTGTGTGCATAAACTGTTTTAAAAAGTGTCAAAGCTAAATAGAAAAAAAGGCTATGGCTACACCCGCTTTTTTTGTAAATCATATTTTTGTATATAGCTTGATTATATCTGAATTGTACCTGTATATGTTGACATTTACAACTTGTGTTTACATTTTAAACCTTTTAAAATGCTTCATTGAGCATAATTGTGTTTTTTTTTGTGTGTGTGTGTGATTTTTGGTCCAGTATGTTGATACAGTACATCAAAGTGTAAAACTAATTGTCTGGTCATATAGGTAATGTTGTGCTGGGGGAAAAAAATTATACCAAACATTGATATGGTAAACATTTGTTTATGTCGCAAAAAAAGAGTACTCAAAAACGGCCAAAATAGCCCAAGACTCCGAAGGTTTAAGAACTATCTCTCTCTCTTTTTTTTCTACTGTGTCAAAGTCATATTTACATAGGTATATTTGTTAGGTTATTAAATAAATTATACCAGACCTACATATTATGTGCTAGTTGAATTTCAACAAAGGTCCAAAATAATCTTTCAAAACTAACAGTCAATGGTCTGCTGTCTTCTCTTAGAGTGAACCACTCTCAGGCCGTCAACATGACCCCCACACAACCATGGATGGTGGTCCATGATGATGGGACAATTTGAGTGGCCCACTGCACCTGCAAAGCAGGACTGGGCAAAGCATGCTCTCATGTATGCTGTCTTAGCAGCGGTAAATCTAAAAGATGGACTGTCCAGTACAGAGATGCCCTGTGCCTGGGTTCTTCCAAGCAAAACTGGCAAGGTGCAGTACGAGGAAATTATCAACATCTCATTCATGAAGAAGACGACTGTAACATGCTCACCACTACCCAGCATTCCTGTCCCTACAGAAGAGTATATGGAGTTCTACCAAAAGCTTTATGAATGTAATGTTCAGGAAGAAGTACTAAGGGAACTGCTATCTTGTCGATGATCGAAATCCACTCTCACATGTAGAAACCAAAAACCCTTCAACTGAATTTGCCAGAACCACTTTCTAAATTATATTCAAAGTTGCATGCGGATTTCTCGTCCTTATTAGTAGAGAGTGAAACCATCTTTTACGATCTTCTGATAACAGAGCAAGAGACATGTACTGACAAATATGTATTGTCTTGTACTCTAATATTTTACATTTTTTGACGAAGTGTTCTTCAATTATACATACAAAAGAGTAGAATAATTGATTAAAACTAGGATTTTGCCATATCTTCTTGGGAAATATTACACAGTGTCATGCTTGGCACGCACGTGATTCACAACAGCCAAAATAGCGCTGTATGACAGATGTAGCACTTTTATTTCTAAATTTTAACAAACTTGCTTACCATGTCATCAACTATCTTCTATTCCGATTCTCAAATACATGTAAGAGTTTGTTTTGTCGTTTAAAAACCTTTAACGTTATAAAGGATTTTGATCTGTAACGTGAGAGGTTTGTTTAGGCCGCAGTTCAGAGATTCCTGTCTGTTGGATTTATTACAGCACGTGAATTCATCAGTTTCTCTGGGAGAACTGGGAGAAGAACAGAGTAAACTTTATAGTTACACTGTGTATCTGATATGAATAAAACACCTCAGCAAATATATTTGAATGAATTGTTATTGCTGCTTCCATAGACACCATTGTGTATTTTACAAACTATAAATGTATTGTTTTTCTATAAATTATATGTATTTAAATGTCTGAAACCTAAAATAAACATGATGTGGTTAAAAACACTTGTTAGCTGTGATATACGGTATGACACACTGAAAGTCTTGAGCTCAGCGCCAGCCATAGCCCGAAAGCACAGTCTGAATCTGGCAGTGATGTCGCGTCACTGTACATTCGCTCCTCAGTGCTCAGCTGATGCAGAGCGGGCCGAGATCGATGATGAGATGTAGAGGAAAATATTTTGTGGAAAATGAGTATGTTACGTTATGTCATGAAAGGCACAGGAGATTACCTATCATAAACACTAAATTTCCCCCGGCCTTAATTTAAGACCGACATTTATTTGTATATGTGTTGACCCCGCCCCCGGCCACTATCAGAGACCCGGCTTTTAATTGACTACCGGTTTTTATTTGAGGAATTACTGTATATGAAGTTAGTTCAGATTCCCTGTAGTGTTGTCCACACACACACACACACACACACACACACACACACACACACACACACACACACACACACACACACACACACACACAGTACGGTAGACTGTTACTCCTGGAGAATAAGGCTTTATGCTTCAGGTTGTATTAGTTCATTCCCTGTAGTCTTGACAGCACACACGCACACACATTAGGGCTAGGCAATATATTGATATTAGATCGACATCGATATATGAGGCTAACATTTTGAGTATCGTGATATGACACACGTGTTGTCTTTTCCTGGTTTTAAAGGCTGCATTACAGTGAAGTGGTGTAATACAATAACATACTTATTGTTTTATAATTTGCCATGGTATCATTATTGTAGCGATGCAGTTGAAACATGGGAGGAAGCAAGATTCACATGCAGGAGTAGTATTTCCTAGACTCAGACTAGGGAACAGAACAACCAACATACAACATCAGGAACTCATCAAGACTGAAGACACAGGGCATAAATACAGAGGCAAACATGCTAAACAAGATAACAAGGGGGTGTGGCTAATCAGAAACACCTGGGGAGACTAATAAACAAGAAAAATTACAAAGGACTACAAAACAAATTTATTATACTATACATTTCTTGATGGCTGCAAGCCACTGATGGCGTCTTTTTTCGCCCTGAGGTAGCCTGTAAAAGGATATTTTGTGGTCTCCACCGCACAACATTTTGAAGGCATAGCTAGCTAGTGCCTTTGCGACTGACTTATCGATCTTGCCGAATCAGGTACTCAAGATGGCGGCAGACAAGTTTTAGAAGAGAGTGACGTCAGTGAGGAGACATTGGTGAATGGGTTTAGGATTGTTGCATTATTCCAAATAAATAGATTGAGATTCACAAACAAATGTAAAGAGATTAACAAAAAATGATAAAATTCACAAATAAATAGATTAAGATCCACAAATAAATGTAAAGAGTTTCACAAAAAATTATAAAACTCACAAATAAATAAAATGAGATTGGCAAATAAAATAAAAATATATACAAATGTGTTTTATATCACAAACACAACTCTGCCTGGTATTTATTTGTGAACCGCTTTCTGTGCATTTGTAAATCACTGCACGCATTTGTTTGAATCTCTTCTTGTGCATTTGTAAATCCCCCCACGCATCTGTGGATTTTTGAAGACAAATCCACAAATAAGTGGACTCCACCCACCGTTTCCTCAAGCCAATCAGATAACGGCCACATTGAGCTGACCAATCGTAGCACGTTCTCGCTACAACCAATCACATTAGGCTTTACACTCGGGCGAGAACTGGATCTGATTAATTTTGCAGATATTTGCACCCCTGAAAGGAGCTGTAATGGGCGCTTCATTCAAATTGAGCTGTTTGTGTGGTTAAAGCAACACTATGTCATCAATCAAATTGGACCATACAATGGGTATTGTATGGCTGGACTCAGGCTAGTCTTGGGAAATTTCATTAAAGCAACACAATGTAACATTTTTTACCTTAAAATAATGTTTCCAAAATCTTATCAGTGGTTCATCAAGTCGTAACAGGGTGAAAGGCACTTCTGCCATAGCCTGACAGAGTCTGTATCGCTTTTAGTGGCACTACGAAACTTCGGGGTTCGGGTAGTAACCCGACCACAAAAAGAACTACAAAATTTGACTGCTTTACATCAAGCAGTCATTATTTCGTTTTTCTTAGTTTCTGATGTCGCAATACATCATCCTTTCATGAAATCATGCAACATACTCTACCTTGTCTTAATTTGTCTTACGGGGTTAGAACTACATGAGGGTGAGCAATTACTGACAGAATTTTCATTTTTGGGTTAACTACCCAGATAGCAATGAGTCGGCGGACCGCCGGCGGCGCGCCGGAGGCAGTAGAAGCGTCAGAATGGCGAAATCGCAAACACGTTTGACGGCGCACCGCCGGCGGCAGCCGCTTTTTAAAAGCGGCAGCCGCCGTCCTACCGCCTTCTTTCCGCGGCCGGCCCGCAGGCCAGCCGCCGTTCCGCCGAAGGCGGACCTTCCGCGGCCCGTCGGAGGCAAACGCTATTTTCGAGCGAGCTGCCCCGCCGCTTATTGCATATATATATATATATATATATATATATATATATATATATATATATATATATATATATATATATATATATATATATTTAATATTTATAGCATGCAGTTTATCAAGAATAATGATTGATCAAACCAGACACATTTCCATTTGGCATTTTAATTCCACATTTCAAAGTACAGTAACTGTCATTAAAACAAGATGTCAGATCACTGAAATATAACAGAAAAATACAAACACACACACACACACTAACATGCAGGTTTCCAATTAAATTTTGGTTAAAAAAAAACACTTGTAAAAAACACTATTGTAACACTTACAATACTTGGTAATAATATAAAGAGGTCAGCTCTGGGATTAAAAGAATTACCAGTAAACTCAAGTAATGAGGATATTTGGTACAAAAGTAAGTGATACCAAATAATTTGAGGTATAACATCATATTTACAAGTCATTTCTAACAATAGGTGAATTGGTAATAACAGAGTAAAACCTCTGGAGTAAAATATACCATTATAACTGCAATGCTGACCTGTGGCACAAGGATTTAAAAGCTATATTTAACAATAGAATAACAGTTAAGCACTGTGACGGAATGAAGTAGAATATTTAGTACCAGGTAATGTGCAATATCAATTATCAGAGATATAGCTTGGTATAGTATTCCAAGCTATTTTTAATAGAATAACAGTTAAACGGATACTCCACTTTTTTTTGGAAATAGGCTCATTTTACAACTCCCTCAGAGTTAAAGAGTTGAGTTTTACCATTTTCAAATACATTCAGCTGATTTTCTGACATTTAGAAGAATATCAGTAACCAGACAGTTTCTGGTCCCATTGACTTCCATAGTATATCTTTTTTCCTACTATGGAAGTCAATGGGACTAGAAACTGTCTGGTTACTGATGTTCTAAATGTCAGAAAATCAGCTGAATGTATTTGAAAATGGTAAAACTGTTTAACTCTGAGGGAGTTGTAAAATGAGCCTATTTCCCAAAAAAAAGTGCAGTATCCCTTTAAGCACACTGATGGAATGAAAGTAGAATTTTTGGTACTAGTTAATGTGCAATATCAAATATCAGGCATAAAATAGGATTTACAAACTATAATAGAATCGTTAAGCACTGACAGAATTAAATAAGCCAATACTGGTCACGGTAAGTAGAATATTTGATACCAGATAATGTGCAGATATCAAGTATTAGATGTATAATCTAGGATTTACAAGCTATATTTAAAAATAGAATAGTTAAACACTGTAACAAGGTTTAAGGGGTCGGCTGTGGGTCCCTCTCAGCGGTGCTGCGCCTTTTTCCGCCTTCACAGTCAGATGCTCCTTTCAGGTAACGCATAACGTTAACCTGGATCTCCTCATCAGTGGCATCCTGGGTCGCCGGGTTCTTCCGGATGGCTCCTGTAGAAAATACAGATCTGTCATTCTATTTGAATAGCATAAGGTCATACACATCTACTTAAATATTAAAAAAAAATATCCAACTTACTTTGAACAATGGTCTTCAGGAACATGTCTCTAAAACATGCTTTATCCCCTACACCAGTCCAGATTGTATTGATGGAAAGGTGATTAGAGAAGATACTCTGAATCATTCGCCACACGGTTGTCTTTAGGTCCCTCCCACATTTGATTGCCAAAAACCGAAGCTGAAAATACAAAAAAAGTGTAACAAATTACATTTCTCTGAAGCTTCTCATAAATTTAAAATGTAACAGGCTGTGGATTCAGACTGTAGAATATGCAGTGTATAATCTTAATTTTACTTTTTAGATTACCCTATGGCGTTATAAATGAAATCAGAACACTTACAAATCGTTCCTGAAGCTCTTTATCCTGCCTCATACTGTTGTCAAGTAACGCCAAATCTTCCTGGGTGTCTAGGGGGAGTAACGGATCTCCTGGCAGGGATAACTCCCCAACAGACACATTGGCACTGAAAATGTTGCAGCATAGTGTCCATTTTGTTGTCCATGCTACGGGGTCAGCATTGGTGTCTGATCTGCACCTACAGGGGTTCCCAGAATAAAAGAATAAAGTAGTCAGTCCTGGCCCCTCAACTACTAAACTATGACAGTTATATCTAGGTCTACTACATGTACAGTTGGCCCCAGTGGGAATTAAATCAACGCCTGCGTTGTTTGCAAGTTGTACCTGATTGCCCAGTGCGAGCAAACATCTTCAACATTGTCCCAACTTGCTTCACCTGCTCTCGAAGTGAGCCGCTGTCATCTGAAGCTACAAAATAAAAGGCATATGGTAATTTTGGACACGCACACAAAAGTTAAATTTAAGAAAGAGTGCATGTTCTCACCTGCTGGTGCATTGCTTTCCCTCAGGGCTTGTTTTTCATTCTGGAGTCTCTGGAAATCTACCTAAAAAAATATATAAAAAAATATATATATATACACACACAACTAAAGGCACTATTTTCAATACGTTAAAACACTGGACACTAAGACATAGGCCTAGAATATACCTTCATAGCAGAAAACTTCATGCTGTACACGAGGTGCCAGGGGAGTCCAAGGGCCAATAACTGAGCGATGACTTTCTCCCATTGTTTATTCAGGCACACAAGGAAGTTTTCATATGGGAAGCATGAGATGTTATCAAGGACACCATGCTTACTGGCATCTTGTATGAGCTGCACCAAACCAATCCATGCATGTTGTATGTCACATGTTCTTTTCCATAAAGCTTGCTGCAGTGATCAAAGAGAACCAATATTAACCACTGTAGCTACATTGTGAAATGAACTAGCAGCATACTTGTGCGGACAAACAAAATAATTTATTACACAACCTATATACATTATTATGTTATGTTTTGTTAGAAAAAAAAATAAGTTATACTTATAGTCTTTATAGATGTCAAGCTTTGGCTAACTACTGTAAGTAGCTAATTACATTTCTACATGTAACGTTAACCTCATTGTGTCCTGTAACAAACGCAAAACAGCATGTGTTGTTAGCTAACACTTGCTAACGTTAGCCACTCTAGCTACTGGACTAACCTAGCAGCATACTGCAAGAACGAAGATTACTAACTTGGATATTTTAATATAAAATATAAACTAAAACAATGTAAACATAATATTGCGTTACAAAAAAGGGAAACATATACTTACTTAAACGACGGTAGTCGATGACTTTGCTAGCTAGCAAACTGTAGCCTGTAGTAACTTCAGCAATCTTCTTCTTCTCTTGATTAATGGCGGATTGTAAGTTGTAACCAACTTGTAGGTGCATACCGTCGGCTACTGTACAGGAGTGTGTAACACCATGCTATTTAAGTGTTTTAATCTAACTGCGGCAAACCCATAACCAAAGTCCGTCAACTGATGCGCAATGTGCGAGCCACGAGCCAGCCTCAGGGGCTCCTCTAGTGCGTCATCGAGCCACTGTTTTAGCCCCGTCCAAAAAATCCTGAACACACCAATGGTGCAGAACTGTTTAACGGTCTAACTCCACAATTCAGTAGGCTACTTCACAGTTTACAGTCTTTGCAATGGGTTTTAGCAATACATTTTTAACATTTATAATGTGTTTAGATTTTTTATAATTGCCTTTAAAAAATAATCTGCTAAATTGTTCATACCATGAATTAAATATCTATTTTAAAATCTAATCAGAAAGATATTTATTGCCAAGTAAGTTTTATTGCAAAATAATTTTTGGTTTATTGCTGCATGTCTCAAATGTGCATCAATCAAAGAAATGTAAACAATTTTTACCTGCATAAAATAATTAAATATATTTTACATAGCCTATTATTGTATAATCTTTAGAGTTTCAAAGTAATTTAAATGTCATTTCCTAAACCTTATAATGGAATCAAGAGTCAAATCTGTTATAGCCTAAAAAAACCCAATAGCTTTGGAGCAAAAGAAATTATAATAGCCATGGCTGGTCGATTTTGAGAGTAAAAATACTTGTATTTCAAAGCGGCTTGCCGCCGGCCGGCCGCGGTCCATTCAACGGAGGCAACCGCCAGAGAAAATGAAGCCGGCGGCCCGCCAGCTATTCGCCGGCGGCATCTCGCAAAAAATGGGCGTGACGAATTCGGCGGCAAACGTAAGCTCCCCGCCAGCGAGACGCACCTATAGCCGACAGCTTAGGGCCGGCGGCAAAACGAAGCCGTGCCGATATTTTTTGCTATCTGGGTAACCCTTAACACTTTTAAACATACCAATATTAAAGGGTACCTATTATGGCATTTAAAATGTTCCTAATGTTGTTCTGGGAGTCCCCAACAACAGTTTTACACGCATGCAATGACAAAAAACACTTTTGTTGTCTTATAATATGCATTTATTTTTACCTGATTTGCTCACCGACTCCCTAATGATTCGTTTGACGACTCATTTTTCAAACCCCGCCTTTGCGTGACGCTAATCGGCGGTGATTGGTCAGACGACCCAGTCAGTTATTTTTCGCGTTAAGCCAAAGCTTAAACATATTGATAAAGCACTGCAGTACTACAATACGCTCTATTCTTTATGACAACTCCAATAACAACGACAAACATTTTACATATTTCAAAAAACACACACACACACAGCTTGGAGACCTAAGCGCTGAGCGTAACTGACACACACACACACACACACACACACACACACACACACACACACACACACACACACACACACACACACACACACACACCACACACGCAGCTTAGGTCTCCAAGCTGTGTGTGTGTGTGTGTGTGTGTGTGTGTGTGTGTGTGTGTGTGTGTGTGTGTGTGTGTGTGTGTCAGTTACGCTCAGCACTTAGGTCTCCAAGCTGTGTGTGTGTGTGTGTTTTTTGAAATATGTGAAATATGCTCAAAAATATTTTTGAGCACTTCCGTTCCTGACGCGCAGACTCAAACCGACTCAAACTAAGCTTGATGACGTGAGCAACCTGTCTGACAGACGGAAATCTTCTAGTAGCTGTGCGTGAAAATTGCCAACGTTAATGCTCAATAAGTGTGTGTGTGTGTGTGTGTGTGTGTGTGTGTGTGTGTGTGTGTGTGTGTGTGTTGAGCGTAACTGACACACACACACACACACTTATTGAGCATGCTACAAAACCCATAAAAGCAACAATTATTAACAGTACTTACAGGTTGTGATTCGGAGGATGAAGCCGATCCAAATAAACTTGGTACTAAACGTTCCTTCAGTATTAGGCGGCTCGCGAATCCATGAAAGCATTTATGTTTGTAAAGGAATCCTCATTAAAATGACGTGAACACAGCTCAAGGTGGCTATACTTGTGTGGTATAGTTGTAAATATAAACTCTAGCCAGATTCTTCACATGCTCGTCCCTGGGCAGTGAAAAAAAAGTTCGCTTTTGATTCGCACTTCAGAACAGAGTCTCGTCGACATGTTGTTTTCACTGTTTTCTGGCGCGCGCAATGAGTGGGCGTGTCTTATTCAATTAACTTGTACAAGTGACGTACGAAAGTTAGAGAAAATGCATCGTTCGTCTATCGATTCATATCAGCGACTCAGAGTCGACTCTTACATTTGAGAGACAATAACTTTTTATACGGTGAACTTTCATATTTAAAACTTTGCAGGATGTTTTTGTTCACTTAGATCTATGTTACACACTACATGAAAGGTAATTTTCAAAATTCCATAATGAGGAAGAGTGAGAAGAGAACAAGTGCGTCTTGCCTCACCAGCGTCCATTTGCAATCTGAAGCTGATGTAACCATAGACAGTATAAGAAGTGGACAGAGCCATCTCATTGAAACTCAGTTGAGACAGTTGAAGCCCATTTTTAGCGATTTTTGAGCACTTCCGTTCCTGACGCGCAGACTCAAACCGACTCAAACTAAGCTTGATGACGTGAGCAACCTGTCTGACAGACGTAAATCTTCTAGTAGCTGTGCGTGAAAATTGCCAACGTTAATCTTGCAGAGACGGGGAACTTGAGCAAAGAGTTCTTTGGCGTGAGTGAGCAGGAGTATTTTGTCCCGGTGCTTTTATGGACTCATTATCTATGGGCTTCTCCCTTGACAGGACGTCCCCCCGATTGCCTGCGAGCTTCTCCTCCTGTCTGTACGGTCATTTCTGTACAGCGCGACAGAGAGTCGACTGGTTATGACGCAGTCGTTAGCCTATTTTTACAAAAACAGTTTCTACAGGGCCATAATGTATTTTATTTTTTACAGGGATGAGATGCCACTGATGAGTCCTGCTGACTTCTACATTCACAGGAGACTGTACATGAACATGGTAAAATGAAAAATCAAACACCTTGGAAATGACTGGTATGTACTATGTTTCAGGAGTGGGACAAAGTTGTGTGACTGTTCAAGCCTCTGTCTTTAGATCAGTGTGTTTACTAATGTGCTTTTTTGTCCTTTGTTGTGTATCTTTGGATTATGTTGTGTTGTAAATAAATCCAAACAATCTAAAAGCCATTCTTTTTTAAATCTCCTCATTCTTTGTGCAAGGCTCCTCATAATGATATGGCCTGATAGCACCTAATAGGGTCATTATGGGAGGGTCTTTGTCTTTCTCAGGTGTGAAATGCATACATTTCACATATTAATGAGATCACGCCTCCTTCGCATAAAACTTTCTCACACAAAACACATCATACAAATTTTTAAAAGACTTTATTGTCTTATCTGAATGAGTAGTCAGGATGATTTTCACATAGTTTTGGAGCAAATATTCTAGGCTATGTGATACAATTTTCAAAAGTCTTGTGAAGAAATAATCTGTATGGGTTTCATGACCTTATTTCAGTGACAATTATTTTTAGTTTTTTCACAAACCACGCATATACGTCATTATCTCAAAACTACAAACTTTTACCTACATGCTGCTGACATATTATTGTAGCAGAGTTTGTGCTGAATACAGTGTAATCAGACTTTACCCAGATAGCAAAAAATATCGGCACGGCTTCTTTTTGCCGCCGGCCCTAAGCTGTCGGCTATAGGTGCGTCTCGCTGGCGGGGATCTTACGTTTGCCGCCGAATTCGTCACGCCCATTTTTTGCGAGATGCCGCCGGCGAATAGCTGGCGGGCCGCCGGCTTCATTTTCTCTGGCGGTTGCCTCCGTCGAATGGACCGCGGCCGGCCGGCGGCAAGCCGCTTTGAAATACAAGGATTTCTACTCTCAAAATCGACCATATGGCTATTATAATTTCTTTTGCTCCAAAGCCATTGGGGTTTTCAGGCTATAACAGATTTGACTCTTGATTCCATTATAAGGTTTAGGAAATGACATTTAAATTACTTTGAAACTCTAAAGATTATACAGTAATAGGCTATGTAAAATATATTTAATTATTTTATGCAGGTAAAAATTGTTTACATTTCTTTGATTGATGCACATTTGAGACATGCAGCAATAAACCAAAAATTATTTTGCAATAACACTTACTTGGCAATAAATATCTTTCTGATTAGATTTTAAAATAGATATTTAATTCATGGTATGAACAATTTAGCAGATTATTTTTTAAAGGCAATTAAAAAAAATCTAAACACATTATAAATGTTAAAAATGTATTGCTAAAACTACAAAGACTGTAAACTGTGAAGTAGCCTACTGAACTGTGGAGTTAGACCGTTAAACAGTTTTGCACCATTGGTGTGTTCAGGATTTTTTGGACGGGGCTAAAACGGTGGCTCGATGACGCACTGGAACCCCTGAGGCTGGCTCGTGGCTCGTGGGTCGCACATTGCGCATCAGTTGACGGGCTTTGGTTATGGATTTGCCGCAGTTAGCTTAAAACACTTAAATAGCATGGTGTTACACACTCCTGAACAGTAGCCGGCGGTATGCACCTACAAGTTGGTTATATCTTACAATCTGCCATTAATCAAGAGAAGAAGAAGATTGCCGAAGTTACTACAGGCTACAGTTTGCTAGCTAGCAAAGTCATCGACTACCGTCGTTTAAGTAAGTATATGTTTCCCTTTTTTGTAACGCAATATTATGTTTACATTGTTTTAGTTTATATTTTATATTAAAATATCCAAGTTAGTAATCTTTGTTCTTGCAGTATGCTGCTAGGTTAGTCCAGTAGCTAGAGTGGCTAACGTTAGCAAGTGTTAGCTAACACATGCTGTTTTGCGTTTGTTACAGGACACAATGAGGTTAACGTTACATGTAGAAATGTAATTAGCTGCTTACAGTAGTTAGCCAAAGCTTCACATCTAGAAAGACTACTTTTTTTTTTCTAACAAAACATAACATAATAATGTATATAGGTTGTGTAATAAATTATTTTGTTTGTCCGCACAAGTATGCTGCTAGTTCATTTCACAATGTAGCTACAGTGGTTAATATTGGTTCTCTTTGATCACTGCAGCAAGCTTTATGGAAAAGAACATGTGACATACAACATGCATGGATTGGTTTGATGCACCTCATACAAGATGCCAAAAAGCATGGTGTCCTTGATAACATCTCATGCTTCCCATATGAAAACTTCCTTGTGTGCCTGAATAAACAATGGGAGAAAGTCATCGCTCAGTTATTGGCCCTTGGACTCCCCTGGCACCTCGTGTACAGCATGAAGTTTTCTGCTATGAAGGTATATTCTAGGCCTATGTCTTAGTGTCCAGTGTTTTAACAGTATTGAAAATAGTGCCTTTAGTTGTGTGTGTATATATATATATATATATAATATATATATATATATATATATATATATATATAATATATTTTATTATTTATTTTTTTAGGTAGATTTCCAGAGACTCCAGAATGAAAAACAAGCCCTGAGGGAAAGCAATGCACCAGCAGGTGAGAACATGCACTCTTTCTTAAATTTAACTTTTGTGTGTGTGTCCAAAATTACCATATGCCTTTTATTTTGTAGCTTCAGATGACAGCGGCTCACTTCGAGAGCAGGTGAAGCAAGTTGGGACAATGTTGAAGATGTTTTCTCGCAATGGGCAATCAGGTACAACTTGCAAACAACGCAGCCGTTGGTTTAATTCCCACTGGGGCCACCTGTAAATGTAGTAGACCTAGATATAACTGTCATAGTTTAGTTGTTGAGGGGCCAGGACTGACTACTTTATTCTTTTATTCTGGGAACCCCTGTAGGTGCAGATCAGACCCCAATGCTGACCCCGTAGCATGGACAACAAAATGGACACTATGCTGCAACATTTTCAGTGCCAATGTGTCTGTTGGAGAGTTATCCCTGCCAGGAGATCCGTTACTCCCCCTAGACACCCAGGAAGATTTGGCGTTACTTGACAACAGTATGAGGCAGGATAAAGAGCTCCAGGAACAATTTGTAAGTGTTCTGATTTCATTTATAACGCCATAGGGTAATCTAAAAAGTAAAATTAAGATTATGCACTGCATATTCTACAGTCTGAATCCACAGCCTGTTACATTTTAAATTTATGAGAAGCTTCAGAGAAATGTAATTTGTTACACTTTTTTGTATTTTCAGCTTCGGTTTTTGGCAATCAAATGCGGGAGGGACCTAAAGACAACCATGTGGCGAATACTTCAGAGTATCTTCTCTAATCACCTTTCCATCAATACAATCTGGACTGGTGTAGGGGATAAAGCATGTTTTAGAGACATGTTCCTGAAGACCATTGTTCAAAGTAAGTTGGATATTTTTTTTTTAATATTTAAGTAGATGTGTATGACCTTATGCTATTCAAATAGAATGACAGATTCGTATTTTCTACAGGAGCCATCCGGAAGAACCCGGCGACCCAGGATGCCACTGATGAGGAGATCCAGGTTAACGTTATGCGTTATCTGAAAGGAGCATCTGACCGTGAAGGCGGAAAAAGGCGCAGCACCGCTGAGTGGGACCCACAGCCGACCCCTTAAACCTTGTTACAGTGTTTAACTATTCTATTTTTAAATTTAGCTTGTAAAGCCTAGATTATACATCTAATACTTGATATCTGCACATTATCTGGTATCAAATATTCTACTTACCGTGACTTCAGTATTGGCTTATTTAATTCTGTCAGTGCTTAACGATTCTATTATAGTTTGTAAATCCTATTTTATGCCTGATATTTGATATTGCACATTAACTAGTACCAAAAATTCTACTTTCATTCCATCAGTGTGCTTAAAGGGATACTGCACTTTTTTTTGGAAATAGGCTCATTTTACAACTCCCTCAGAGTTAAACGGTTGAGTTTTACCATTTTCAAATACATTCAGCTGATTTTCTGACATTTAGAAGAATATCAGTAACCAGACAGTTTCTAGTCCCATTGACTTCCATAGTAGAATATACTATGGAAGTCAATGGGACCAGAAACTGTCTGGTTACTGATATTCTTCTAAATGTCAGAAAATCAGCTGAATGTATTTGAAAATGGTAAAACTCAACTCTTTAACTCTGAGGGAGTTGTAAAATGAGCCTATTTCCAAAAAAAGTGGAGTATCCCTTTAACCGTTAATCTATTAAAAATAGCTTGGAATACTATATATACCAAGCTATATCTCTGATAATTGATATTGCACATTACCTGGTACTAAATATTCTACTTCATTCCGTCACAGTGCTTAACTGTTATTCTATTGTTAAAAATAGCTTGTAAATCCTTGTGCCATAGGTCAGCATTGCAGTTATAATGGTATATTGTACTCTAGAGGTTTTACTCTGTTATTACCACTTCAACTATAGTTAGAAATGACTTGTAAATATGATGTTATACCTCAAATTATTTGGTATCCTTCACTTTCTTTTGTACCAAATATCCTCATTACTTGAGTTTACTGGTAATTCTTTTAATCCCAGAGCTGACCTCTTTAGATTATTACCAAGTATTGTAAGTGTTACAATAGTGTTTTTTACAAGTGTTATTTTTAGGGATGCACCGATACCACTTTTTCCAGACCGAGTCCGATACCGATACTTTAATTTTTGGTACTCGCCGATACCGATACCGTAACCGATACCTGTATTTTTAATTTTCAATTAATTTTCAATTCATGCATTTGTAATTTTTAAATGTAATGGTAGAGAAACCAAAATAATATCAATCATATTATTTGTTTATTAAATTTAAACTTAATTAGTTCAACAAATATATATTTCATGCACTGCATATTCATTACTGTATAAATTAAATATATATGGATCTTTTTGTAAAGTTGATAGAGGTAGCCTATTTAGCCAAGAGCAGAGAGTAATTTATTTGTCCTTTTGATTAACATTAAACAAAGGACAAATAAATTACTCTCTGCTGTGTTAATCAAACAAAGGACAAATACATTTTGAAAAAAATACAGAGAGTAATTTATTTGTCCTTTGTTTGATTAACATTAAAACACAGCAGCAGATTTATTAACCTGCTGCTCCTTTAAGACCGAACGCACGGACGCCATGAATTATACTGTCTACGTTCACTTGAGATATATAACAGACTTTTACTAGGATACTCGCCAATGTGTTTTTACATAGTTTTGTGTGAATTCGTCCGTACAAGCGCAATGCGTGAAAGACTTCCACTCAGTATTCGCGCGCTGTCTGGTGGTTTTCGGGGCGCGCGCTGTGGATGTTTGAAGTTCATGGAAATTCTTGACCTGCAAATGTCCTGTAATAATGTAGGCAACCACTCGTTAAACATAAGTAAGGTAACAGTTCATGTTTTACTTACATATACGATTTAGTTTTAATCCAAATAACACGTGCTGAGTGAACAATCCGCAATCAACAGCATTCAACAGAAGTGCGCTCTCTCTCTCTCTCTCTCTCTCTCTCTCTCTCTCTCTCTCTCTCTCTCTCTCTCTCTCTCTCGTCAGTTAACGTTATTAATAAGCTACATGCCTCGTTTTACTTGATTTTTCCATTGACATCCGACTGAACTACAAACTTTCCACTGACGTCTGTGAAAAAGGGATAGGCTACGCTCAACCAGCTCGCGCGTCTGTGTCGTAGCGCGCTCAATCCTCTGCACGTTATTCTCTTATCAGCGTGCGCACCATATAGTTATATAGACGACGCGTTAATATATTCTGTTTAATATTCCACTGATAAGATACATTTATTTCATATACGGCCTTCTTTTTTTATCCCCATTATAATTTCTGACACTGTACACATGCTGCCTGGTATCGGTTGTTGGTATCGGGGGATTTTTACGAGTACGAGTACAAGTACGTGAGCTCAGTATCGGGCCCGATACCGATACTGGTATCGGTATCGGTGCATCCCTAGTTATTTTTAACCAAAATGTAATTGGAAACCTGCATGTTAGTGTGTGTGTATTTGTATTTTTCTGTTATATTTCAGTGATCTGACATCTTGTTTTAATGACAGTTACTGTACTTTGAAATGTGGAATTAAAATGCCAAATGGAAATGTGTCTGGTTTGATCAATCATTATTCTTGATAAACTGCATGCTATAAATATTAAATAAATATATATATATATATATATATATGCAATAAGCGACGGGGCAGCTCGCTCGAAAATAGCGTTTGCCTCCGACGGGCCGCGGACGGTCCGCCTTCGGTAGAACAGCGGCTGGCCTGCGGGCCGGCCGCGGAACGAAGGCGGTAGGACGGCGGCTGCCGCTTTTAAAAAGCGGCTGCCGCCGGTGGTGCGCCGTCAAACGTGTTTGCGATTTCGCCATTCTGACGCTTCTACAGCCTCCGGCGGTCCGCCGACTCATTGCTATCTGGGTAGCCATGAAAATGTCACAAGTAACAGAAATAAGCACAAATGTGCTTATTTTTGTGCAAAAGCACAAAAAAACACCTCCAGGACCCAGAAAACACCTCAGACCCCAGAAAGTTTTATCCATGGTTGCTAACCCAGTATTAACAGATTTAACAGTGATGTGTTATTTTAGTGAGTTTGAACTGGTGTCACTCTCTGATATTAGAAATGTCATTCTTCACTTAAAGCGATCATTTTGTCCCTCTGATTAGGGATGGGCATGATTAATCGATGATCGATAATTGATCATTAAGAATTTCGTCGATCACGTTAATTTGTTATCGATTAAACTAATACTGGTTGCGTTGCGTAGTGTGAGTGGAAAGTAAACAGAATAAGGTTCCTCGGGCTGGCCATGTTAGCGCGGAGGTACCTGTGCATCCCGGCAACGTCAGTCCTCGAGTCCACACGAGCGCGAAGGTGCACGCGGCAAAAATTACGTCATTGACGACATTCGGTGTTTCATAGGCGAGCGCGTCGAGTATAAACACCTCGTCCGTTTGGGAAGACTCGCGCTGCAGAACCAGACGAAAGTATAAACAAGGCTTGACGGTCACCAGGTTGCGGTCGCGTCTGACCCCAGATCATGTCATCAACATGCTTATCTTTCTCAACGAAAATCAGTAGACTGGTGCAGAAGTTGTATGTGAGTTTCTAGTTATGAGGCTTTGTTAAGTAGTCTAATTTGTTAAGTAGCCAAGCCTAATTGATTGTTAGGTAGGCTAATCTCTCTCACCCTCTTTCTCAACTCCGTGCCTTGGATAGTTTTGAGTTACATTTTGACAAAACCTGTCAGATTTAAGTATTATTATGTTTTTGGTTGAGTTATTGTTTAACTCTCTGGGGACCAGAAACGCGTCGGCGCGTTTTGCTCGTTTATTTTCACATAGCAGAAAAATAGACTTAAAGTACTACCATCATTTCTGGTCATATAGAGTTTAGACATGTGAGAAAATAAACTGTTAAATGTCTACTTTTTTATGTGCCCACATACAATCGAAATAAAATATTGTGCTTTTGTAAAATAAAGAAAATACACAGGGTGTGAGTTCTGCCTCCCCTTCTCCGTCAAATTTTTTTCTGGAGCATGTCCAGACTCTAAACATAAACAGAACTCAGCTATTACTATTCACCCAGCCATAAGCAATATATCTTTTAAATCGTTTGAGTTTGTACTTTTAAATGATCCGATTCAAAACTAAAATAAATATTCTCCGTTTATGTCATCTATATAAAAAGAGAGACGTGTCAGCCTTTCTAATTATCTTTCTCTCATCTCATTATCTCTGTAATGTGACACGCCCACGGAGAGCATGCGCTATTCAAACGCTAATGATCTGAAGCAACACATTGAGACGCGTTAACGCCCACATAAACTCTGTGAACACACTATATTTTTTAGTCAGATTAATCTACTGTCGCGTTGCGCGGCTATATGCGGAACAATCCTGGGATTATTTACCTCAGAACAAGTTCTGGTTTATTTTCACTTCGAGGAGCGAGGAGGATCCAGCTGAGAAGTGTAAGTGTTTTGCTTGTGCTTTGTTCTAATCGCGATATAGAATAATGTTAGTGTCTGTAAACGGAAAAATAGCATACTGTTTAAATTCAATTTCAATTCAATTCAATTCAAGTTTGTTTGTATAGCGCTTTTCACAATACACATTGTCTCAAAGCAGCTTTACAGAAAGTGCATTTCAGAAATGGACAAAGAAAAATACAGTTAGTTAATCATGTATAAATTTAGGCATAACATATCGCCGGTGTTTAGTCGTCTCTTCACAGGCGTCGAGTCGTCTCTCCACAGGCGTTTAGTCGTCTCATCACAGGTGTTGGGGCATCTGAAGTCTCCGTGAGAGGCTGGATACAAACTTGGAGCTGACGAACGCTATTTACCTCGGGACTAGCGTCCCGAGATAACTGCAGAAAGACAGATGGGAAATAATTAGCATAGCTGATGTTCATAATATTAATGCATTCGAACTGATTCAGAAGTAGTATAAAAGGTAAGCATTAAGAGATGCGTCTTTAATCTAGTTTTAAACTGGGACAGCGAGTCTGAGTCTCGAACAATATCAGGAAGGCTATTCCAGAGTTTAGGAGCTAAATGTGAGAACGCCCTCCCTCCTTTAGTAGACTTAGATATCCTAGGAATGACCAGAAGCCTCGAATTTTGTGATCTTAAAGAGCGCGATGGATTGTAGGGCGATAGAAGGTCTGTTAAATACACAGGAGCTAAACCATTTAGAGCTTTATAAGTCAGTAGTAATACTTTGTAATTGATACGGAACTTAATAGGTAACCAGTGTAGAGATGATAAAATTGGTGTTATATGATCATATTTTCTTGATCTAGTAAGAACTCTAGCGGCTGCATTTTGGACTAACTGTAGCTTGTTTATTGAGGATGCAGGACAACCAGCTAATAAAGCATTACAGTAATCTAGTCTCGAGGTCATGAATGCATGAACTAACTTTTCTGCATCAGAAACAGATAGCATGTTACGTAGCTTAGCAATGTTTCTAAGGTGGAAAAAGGCTGTTCTTGTAACATATGAAATATGATTTTCGAAAGTCAAGTTGCGGTCTAGCATAACACCCAGGTCTTTTACTGTAGTGGATAAAGTAACAGGACATCCTTCTAAATTAAAGTTGTATTGTAAGGGATTTTGTGGGTAGTTTTTTTTAGACCAATAAGTAATACCTCCGTTTTATCTGAATTTAATAGCAGGAAATTACACGTCATCCAGCATTTTATATCTTTTAGACACTCTGTCAAGTTAGATAAGTTAGTGTTTTCATCTAGTCGTGATGAGATATATAATTGAGTGTCATCAGCATAACAGTGAAAATTAATTCCATGTTTTCTTATAATATTACCGTATAGATGTGAATCATGTTTCTTTGTGTGTGTCTGTGTGTGTGTGTGTGTGTGTGTGTGTGTGTGTGTGTGTGTGTGTGTGTGTGTGTGTGTGTGTGTGTGTGTGTGTGTGTGTGTGTGTGTGTGTGTGTGTGTGTGTGTGTGTGAATGAACGCACAGATACACAGTGTTACAGACGAAATAAAAGACAAACATTTCGTTGACTAGTTTTGGATAACGTTTTTACTCTAAAATAGACATCAAATAAGCTTTTGTTAGGAGTTTCTGCTCATATGTTAAATATATAGTATGTTTTGTCAATAAACTAATCAACTAAGATGTTATAGTGTTTGTTCCAATGCAAGCTATATCAAAATAATGAATCCTCAACTTTGAAATATGTATGATCAAACTAAGACATGTATGGAAAAAGACAATTTTCTTTTCAAGATGTTTCCAACTCTAACTTTGAACTGAAATAAAACCATGTCTATATGGTGAAGGGTGTGTGATAGAAGTGTCCAGACGTATGCACCCTGTATTTTAAAGAAGAACATTTAATTATTTGCAATACATTATTCATTCACAAAGAATTCAAGGACATTATTCATGTCCCTAAAGGTTGGAGTTTTCCTCATTTTTTTAATTAAGGCATCAATATTTTTTTATTCCTCTTTTTAGTCAACTTTAGCATGGGTGTGTTCACTTATTCTAAGCAGTGTGTGTGTGTGTGTGTGTGTGTGTGTGTGTGTGTGTGTGTGTGTGTGTGTGTGTGTGTGTGTGTGTGTGTGTGTGTGTCTTGTAAATAAATCCAAACAATCTAAAAGCCATTCTTTTTTAAATCTCCTTATTCTTTGTGCAAGGCTCCTAATGATATGGCCTGATAGCACATAATAGGGCCATTATGGGGATTGTCTTTGTCTTTCTCAAGTGTGGAATGCCACACATATTAATGAGAGATCACGCCTCCTCGCATAAAGTTTTCTCAAACAAAATGTAAAAGACTTTATTGACTTATCTGAATGAGTAGTCAAGATGATTCTCACATAGTTTTGGAGCAAATATTCTAGACTATGTGATACAATTTTCAAAAGTCTTGTGAAGAAATAATCAATATGTGTTTTGTGGTCTTATTTCAGCAACTTTCATTTTTATTTTTTTCAATAACCACGCATAAACATTATTCTCTTAAAAATACAAACGTGTACATACATGTTGCTCACATGTCATAGTAGCTGTAACGTGTAGCGTGGTTGAAGCAAGGATGAAGCAGGATCCAACTGCAGCACACTTTAATCAAAAGACTCAAAACAGACAGAGGACTCAGGAACAGGATACAAGAACATGAACATGAACAACCGACACTAGCGTTAAACATTTAACAATCAACCAATGACAACATGACACAACAGACAGGGGAACACAAGGCAAGATCACATGACTAGAACAGGGGATCACATGACAGACAAGAACCAGGAACAAGAAACAAAACCCAAACTGTGACATAGCCCCCCCCTCTATGGGCTGCTCCCGACGCCCATCAAAACAAAAAAAAACACAAGTTCAGGAGGGTGGTGAGTGGAGGCGGTCTTGGGGGAGGGACGGAGGGCCAGGCTCGCACTGGGACCAGGAACCAGGACACAGGGATGGCGAGCCTGGGACACGGAGCATGGGTGGACCTGGCTCGTGAGCGACCAGGGCGGAGCAGGATGTGCAGGCGGCGGCCAGGGCGGAGCAGGAAGCGCAGGTGGCGGCCAGGGCGGTGAAGACCCCTCGGGCGGCCACGGCGGAGAAGACCCTTCGGGCGGCCACGGCGGAGAGAACCCTTCGGGTGGCCATGGCAGTGCGGCCTTCATAGTCCCATCCTGGGCCCTACTGCCCCCCTGATCAGCGGGCTCCGGCGCAGGATCAGCAGACACTGGCTCCGGCGCTGGCGGGCAGGCGATGGGCTCCGGCGCTGGCGGGCAGGCGATGGGCTCAGGCGCTGGCGGGCAGGCGATGGGCTCAGGCGCTGGCGGGCAGGCGATGGGCTCAGGCGCTGGCGGGCAGGCGATGGGCTCAGGCGCTGACGGGCAGGCGATGGGCTCAGGCGCTGGCGGGCAGGCGATGGGCTCAGGCGCTGGCGGGCAGGCGATGGGCTCAGGCGCTGGCGGGCAGGCGATGGGCTCAGGCGCTGGCGGGCAGGCGATGGGCTCAGGCGCTGGCGGGCAGGCGATGGGCTCAGGCGCTGACGGGCAGGCGATGGGCTCAGGCGCTGGCGGGCAGGCGATGGGCTCAGGCGCTGACGGGCAGGCGATGGGCTCAGGCGCTGGCGGGCAGGCGATGGGCTCAGGCGCTGGCGGGCAGGCGATGGGCTCAGGCGCTGGCGGGCAGGCGATGGGCTCAGGCGCTGGCGGGCAGGCGATGGGCTCAGGCGCTGACGGGCAGGCGATGGGCTCAGGTGCTGGCGGGCAGGCGATGGGCTCGGGCTGGACAGACGTGAAGCGCGGGCGCGACCGGGCTGGCGTGAAGCGCAGGCTCTCGCAGCAGCTTCTCCTCCACGCCCACAGTTAACGAAGAGCCGCTCCACAACAGGGCAAGGTCAATATACCATTCTAAAGACCCGTGCGGATCAGGTTCGGGCATCTGAGACCGGAGTGGTTCCGATAATCCCCCGCGGAAGAAGATCTTCAAGCACTGGGTGCTCATTTGCGCGAGATGTGCCAGTTCAATGAAGTCCGCTACGTACTCCTCGATGGTACTGTTCTCTTGACGGAGACAGAGAATCTGGACATCAGGACTCCAGGTAACGTTAGGCATGGCTGCTGGATCTAGGTTCGGTGAGTTCTTCTGTAACGTGTAGCGTGGTTGAAGCAAGGATGAAGTAGGATCCAACTGCAACACACTTTAATCAAAAGATTTAAAACAGACAGGACTCAGGAACAGGATACAAGAACATGAACATGAACAACCGACACTAGCGTTAGACATTTAACAATCAACCAATGACAACATGACACAACAGACAGGGGAACACAAGGCAAGCTCACATGACTAGAACAGGGGATCACATGACAGACAAGAACCAGGAACAAGGAACAAAACCCAAACTGTGACAGTATCCCCGTTTGTGCTATATAGAGTGAATTTACACCTTTGCCATTAACATGTTTATAAATAACTGAAAAAAGCACAAATGTCAGTGCATGTCAAAACATCCCAAGTGCCCCAAAAAACACCCTGGTCCCCAGAGGGTTAACATGATTTTTTTATTATTTATTATTTTGGAACAAACGAGGGTCTCTGTTTAAATTGTGCCAACTTGCAGCTGCAGGTTCTGTTGCGTTAGAGCACCGCAGCGCATATACTGTATATCTTCAAGTTTAGCCTAACCGAACGTCCAGTTTAACAGAATGGCATCGAACCACTTTGCCTTAATTTTCCTATTTGCCTTATTGTTGAGCCCTATCTAAAAAAACAACAACTCTGGACCCATATGAGTTAAAATACTATCAGCCAATTTCAAAATTACCTGGCTTGTCTAAGGTACTTGGAAAAAGTTGTGCTTAAATATCCAATTTCTTAACAAAGAATAATATTTTTGATAAATTTCAGTCTGGCTTTAGGGGTGGACACAGTACAGAGACAGCCCTTTTAAGGGTTGTTAATGATCTTCTTTTTAATTACGGATGCAGGTAATCACGCAGAATTAATTTTATTGGATTTGTCAGCAGCCTGTGACACCATTGATCACCGGATCCTTCTGACTCGCTTAAAATACGCACTTTATTAAGTACTTTATATAGTATAGGTACTTATAATTATTTTAGCTCTGTATGTCTGTTTTTTGTTTGTTTTTGTTTTTTGTTTATTTTTCTATGGGACTACAGATGGAAATTAGCATTGTAATAACATTGTAAATCCGTATGAACATCAACTTATATTGTAAGTTCATCAATGTGCAATGTCCCATCCAAAAAAATAAAAAATGAAGATGAAAAAAATCTCACAGGTGAAATCAGTAGAATTATTGCTAGTGAGTGACGGAGTTCCAATAAATAATATCTCAGTTTTGTCCATGTTGAGTTACAGAACATTTGAATATAGCCAATCTTTTATTTCATGCTTCTATTTTATTATAAGCTGAAGGTGCAACAACATTCAGTGTGGGTTGAGTAGAAGTGAGTACAAACGTGGTTTAAAAAATGTGTTTTAGTTGTGTGCTAATGTTGACTGTAATGCTTTGTCACACTGATTTACAGACACGCCTGTTTTGCACACCACACTCAAACACAGAACCAGGAAACAGGAATCACATGATTTCAGGGAAAGTGAAACTGAAGTGTAGTTGAGCTGTTGTGTGTTTGTGTCTCTGTCTTCATGCTGTAAAATGGCAGAAGCCAGATTTTCTCAGGATGAGTTCATGTGTTCAGTGTGTCTGGATCTCCTAAAGGATCCAGTGGCCATTCCCTGTGGACACAGTTACTGTAAGATCTGTATTACAGGCTGCTGGGATCAGGAGGATGAGAAGAGAGTCTACAGCTGTCCTCAGTGCAGACAGACCTTCAGTCCAAGACCTGCTTTAGCTAAAAACACCATTCTGGCTGAAATGGTGGAGAAACTGAAGAAGACTAAACTTCCTGATGACTGTTACGCTGGATCTGGAGATGTGCAGTGTGACGTCTGTACTGAAAGAAAACACAAAGCCGTTAAGTCTTGTCTGGTGTGTCTGAACCCTTACTGTCAGAATCACCTTGAACAACATGAGAGTTGGTTCAAAGGAAAGAGACACAATCTGACTGATGCCACTGGACGACTGCAGGAGATGATCTGCCAGAAACACGACAAACTCCTCGAGGTTTTCTGCCGCACTGATCAGAAGTGTTTATGTTTGCTGTGTTTGATGGATGAACATAAAAACCACGACACTGTATCAGCGGCAGCACAGAGGACAGAGAATCAGGTATGAACTTAAGAGTCGCATTATGTTCATTTACAGGTTCATAATGTTGTATATGGGGTCTACTAGAATACATTTACATCATTTAATGTCTGTTTTTTAGTTTCAGTTTTTTTAAAACCCGCCTTCTGTAAATCGCAGTCTACTCTGATTGGTCAGCCAGTCTCAGTCTGTTGTGATTGGTCTACTGCTTAGACTAGAGTGTCCAAAAATGTAACACGGCTTACCGTAAACAAAGAGTATCTCTTGCGGAGACGCTGCAAACACTACTGTAAGTACACTAACTGTGGCGTCAGTTTTGCTGTATCAGTTCAGACTTGACTCTCATAATGACAGCCAAGAAGAACAAGCTGATCAACTTGAACCAACTTCGCAAGCATGAATTATGTAGGACGTTTCACAGTGGTGATTTTTTTATTTTATACCTCTCTTACAACTGTAATTTCTCAAGTTCACCTGTCCATCCAGTCTTAATAGTTAATGGTTAATGAACTTGGCTTGCTGTCCTCAACAGAGGCTACAAACCGAGGCTCATCTCGAGCTCAACCCCCCAATAATGGTACTAAGTAGAGGGAGAATGAGAGAAATAGAGGTGGCGATGGAGAAGTGAAGGAATGCTGGAAGAATTGTTGCTGGGATGGTACAATGACTGCTGCTTATATATGCTCATAATGATGATTGACAGGACTGAATGATTAGGCTCCTCACGAACCTACGTTTGTAACTTCATTTATAATATCTGACCTGCAATGAACTGCACGGTTTAGAAAGCAATTGTCATTAAATGGAGGGAACACAAGGAAAGATAGTGGTTGTATACTGCTAAAGAATATGTTAAAAGGACAATTTTTTTACCATCAAGTTAGTCTGCATTAGGAAGGCCATAATAGGGGTTTAGATACAGGGTGGTAAAAACACAGTGTCTCTTGGACATGACGACAACACATTACTAACTACCTTATCTAAAGCTGCAACCGAAATCACATACTTCCATTCTGTATAGTAGGTGAAAAACAGTATGTAACAATAAGTGTGTCTGAATAACACAGTACTCAAAGAATAACAAGCAACAAGTACCCGGATGTCCTCATACTTCCATTGAGATTCTGAAGTGTGGATACAATGGACACTTTACTATCCCATGAGGCCACGGGAGAAGATTTGTTACTGGCGTGACACAACTGACGCTGGTAGGTCACATGATAATGACAACATGGTGAATGTAGTACATCTGGATTACATTCATACTTACATTACATTCTTCAGAACATCTTCTTTTGTGTTCTGCAAAAGAAGTATGGAAAGACATGAGGATGAGTTAAAAAAAATTATAAACATTTCTGGGTGAAATATCCATATAAAGCTAGACAATGATGAAATAATCCTGGCATTAATGAATAAACCTATAATCTAAACCTTTATATAAATAAACTTAAACCTTATCATGCAATACCTTTAACCCCTCAATCGCACCACTTGACTGATACTGGATTCATGTCTGTTTAGTTGATGATTTCTGTGATGTTTCTCCTGTCATTGGTGTGTCCTTTAGCAACAGCTGAAGGAGACGCAGAGGTCGTTCCAGCAGAGGATCCAGCAGAGAGAGAAAGATCTTCAGCAGCTGAGAGAGGCTGTGGCGTCTCATAAGGTGAGTCTGGAGAAGAAGAGAAGTTTGAGACGTCTCAGTCAGGACTCACTGACGCCACTGTGTGATTGTGATGTGTGTGTAACAGCGCTCTGCACAGACAGCAGTGGAGGACAGTGAGAGGATCTTCACTGAGCTCATCCACTCCATTGAGAGAAGCCGCTCTGAGGCGACACAGTGGATCAGAGATCAGGAAAAGACTGCAGTGAGACGAGCTGAAGAACGACTGGAGCGACTGGAGCAGGAGATCAATGATCTGAGGAGGAGAGACGCTGAGCTGGAGCAGCTTTCACACACACAGGATCACATCCAGTTCCTGCAGGTAACAGAGATCTAGAAGAACAGGAGCATAGAAGACTTGAGCAAGAGACTCAGAGAATGAGCCGTTGACTGAAGTGTTGATCTGTGTGTTCAGTTATTATATCATCATCAGTCAGACTCTCATCTGATCTTCTTCCATTGAAAGAGACACGCTTACAAATGCAGTTCAGCTCTGGAAGTCTCTTATTAAATATAAATATATTTTTAGCTTCCAGACTACAACCGTCCAAAACATTTTTAATATCAATTTAATATTTTTTTATATATCAATGTGAAATCCATGAAGTTGATGGCACCAGTTTCACTACTAAAGATCAACAAGAGCCGCTCAGATCTGACAGTAGTGCAGGTTATTGATGAAGTGTGGAGGTGATGAGCTTTGATTTCTGTTTTCTGTAGAGTTTCCAGTCTCTCTCAGCTCCTCCTGAATCTACAGACGTGAATGACAATCCCTTCAGTTCTCTCTCCTCTTTTGATGTCGTGAGAGAATCTGTCCATCAGCTGAGAGTCAAACTGGAGGATTTCTGCAGAGAGGAGCTGAAGAAGATCTCTGACAGAGGTAAAGTCCTGGAGATTCTGCTCTCAGAAATCATCCTCCATCATCTCAGATCATGTAGAAGATCATGTTAGAAATGTCTTAGGAACGGATGCAGGGATCATTTTCTCTCGACATGATTACCATACTCCTCATGTCTGTTGATTTCCACAGTCACTTCCACCAACATTGTTCCCAGAACCAGGAACGACTTCCTACAATGTAAGTCACTAAGAAAACAATCATAGTAACATTAAAAAAAACAAGATTTGAAAACTCTCTCTCACACACACACACACACACACACACAAACACACACACACACACACACACACACACACACACACACACACACACACACACACACACACACACACACACACACACACACACACACACACACACAATTTCTCTCTCTCTCAAACACACTCCTATCTTATATCCTATATTATATGGTAACCATGGCAACTTCTGTTAGAACCTCATTCAGGACCAAATCTATTATAGAATAACATTTATTAAATGTATCATTATCATTGGTTGTAGAGACCTGCGCGGGACGGATTTTTCCGTCCCGCTCCCGCAAGATTTTGTCCCGCTCCCGCAAAAGTATATGTTATTTTCTCCCGCTCCCGCCCGCGACAATCAAGTTTCGTCCCGCTCCCGCCCGCAAAATCCCGCCTAGTTTTTTTTTTTTTCAGGAATAGCATGTCGTTCACTGATGAGGGCTTCAGATTAATCCGTTTCTGCTCCAGTATGCGAGCGACCGCAAATACTGAAAGCCCTCGATGCTGTGCTGGAAGCTGGAATGCACATTTTTCTGTTGTTACATCTTTTAGTGCACTTGACACTTTCGACTGACTTGCCGTCAACGTCAGGGAAGTTTGCCTTTCAAAACGGTGCACACATGACACTTCAGACCTACGTGAGTATTTTGCTGCATTTGTAACAGCTCGCAAAAGGAAGATGCTTTCCATTGCTGTCGCATTGGCCTACTAGGCTACTAAAACATTTCCAAATATCAGACTTTTCTTTGTTTGGTTTAGTAGTTTTGCATGTTCCTTTCTTTAATAATGAACTAACAGACATTTTGCCTCTCTGTGAATAAAAAAAATCGTTTTTATTTTAGTTATCCTTGTTGCTTGTGCATTAGATAAATAACGGTTTATTTGTTTCTAGTTGTTTTGTATCACGCGGGAGTGCAGGTCTCTGCTTTACACTCATATTTAATTTGCGGGAGTGCAGCGTATCCTCCCTCCCGCCCGCACCCGCAAGTGCAACTCATCATCCCGCCCGCTCCCGCAATGACCTTTCAAAATTTGCAATAGAGTCCAGACCTCTAATTGGTTGCTTGGCAACAGGCCTGAGAGTTGAGAACCGAACTCTCATTTTGTAAGATGGATAAGAATCCTAAAAAAAAAAAAAAAAAAAGCAAGATTTGAAAACTCTCTCTCTCTCTCTCTCTCTCTCTCTCTCTCTCTCTCTCTCTCTCTCTCACACACACACACACACACACACACACACACACACACACACACACACACACACACACACACACACACACACACACGTTGGTGCAACAGCATTATGAGGACTCTCCATAGGCGTAATGGCTTTTATACTGGACAAACTATATATTCTGTCCCCCTACACTGCCCATATCCCTAAACCTACCCATCACAGGAGACATGCTGCATTTGTAATTTTTTAATAAAACATTGTTTTTTAAGCCATTTGATTTATGAGGACTTTTGAAGTGTCCTCATAAACCACCCATAAGTTGTAATACCAGTGTAATACACATGTCATTATACAAATTTGTGTCCTCATAAATCACATAAACTAACCCACACACACACACACACACACCACACACACACACACACACACACACACACACACACACACACACACACACACACTGGTAAACTGTAAACTGAGACACTGCTGATATATTGAACATGAAGAGTTCAGCTATAATAAAAGATCAGACAGATTCATAATTCCTGATTCTGAAGTGTTTTCTTTCCATCAGATTCCCATCAGTTCACTCTGGATCTGAACACAGTGAATAAACTCCTCTGTCTGTCTGAGAGGAACAGAGAGATTACTAACACTTTCACAGATCAGCCGTATCCTGATCATCCAGACAGATTTGATGTGTATCAGGTGTTGTGTAGAGAGAGTGTGTGTGGACGCTGTTACTGGGAGATTGAGTGGAGTGGTAGTGTGTTTGGTGGTGTGTTAATATCAGTGTCATATAAGAGCATCAGCAGGAAGGGATCGGGTCATGAGTGTCGGTTTGGATCTAATGATCAGTCCTGGAGTTTGTTAGGCTCTTCCTCCAGTTACTCATTCAGACACAATAACATAGAGACTAAACTCCCTGTAAAGCCCACCATCAGCAGGAGAACAGGAGTGTGTGTGGATCACGGGAGAACAGGAGTGTGTGTGGATCACAGGAGAGTAGGAGTGTGTGTGGATCACAGTGCAGGAACTCTGTCCTTCTACAGCGTCTCTGACACAATGAGCCTCATACACACAGTCCAGACCACATTCACTCAACCACTCTATCCTGGGTTTTATGTTGGTATTGTATCATCAGTGAAACTGTGTGGATGAATGAGAACAGACTGCAGAGAGATTCTACCCATAATGCTTTGAGCTGCATGATAAATCAGTATCAGTGAGATGTTATAGAGTCTCTTATTTTCTCAGTTCAGTTCCACTTTATTTATCCTTAGAAAGGAAATTTTGTGTGCAGCAGGATCTAAAAAACAAACACAGAATAAAAGCACCACCAGATGCCAACAGCATAATACACACAACACAAAACACACACCAACACATCAGTTAATGGAGACACTCCTTCCTCAGAACCAGTGACAAAAAGCAATGCAATACACAAATCATTATGTCATAATGAATAATGACATAAATAAATAAATAATTAAAAATCATAAGACATCATCTAAGCGAGTTCAGGTACCTAATAGCCACAGGAATAAAGGAATCCCTGGCACGCCTGGTTCGTAACATGGCTAGCCTAAAACGGCGACCTGAGGGGAGCAAATTAAACTCCCCATAAAGTGGGTGATCAGAGCAATTTAAAATTTGGTTAGCCTTACCACGAACCCGATCATCTATATATGTTGCAGCTGTGGTAGCTGTACCCCAACCACCTTAGACGCAACATTTACCAGCCTAACTAACTTTTGCTTGTTAATCATTGAAAGGCCATTGTACCACACCACAATACTAAATGTCAAGACTGGTTGAATAAAACACTGAAAAAACATGGTCATAAGAGTCCTACACACGCTGAATGACTTCATCTTCCTCAAGAAGAAAGCCTCTGTTGGGCCTTTTTACAGGCAGCAATTGTGTTGCTCTCAAAAGATAGTTTGTTATCAATGATGGTTCCTAAATATTTGTATTCATCTACAGTCTCAACATTCATCTTCTGAATAACAGTTTGTGAAACATTGTGCTGTGCTCTACGAAAATCGATGATCATGTCCTTTGTCTTGGAAACGTTGATAGACAAATAAAAGTTTTCACACCATGCAATAAAATCATCCACTACAGGACCATGCCCATCCTCATCATTATTCAAAAGGCTCACTATAACAGTATCATCTGCAAATTTCACACAGTGCCTATTCTTATACTTACTTCTACAGTCATTTGTGTATAGAATAAAAAGCAAAGGTGAAAGAACACAGCCCTGAGGAGAGCCTGTGGAGGTAAGGGCTTTTGAGTAGGGTGACCAACTGTCCTGTTTTCCCAGGACATGTCCTGTTTTCATATAACAATATAACAAATTTCTATCCATACAGAGGAGGCATAACCTACTTTAAATGTATTGAAATTAATTAGGTTTCTTTGAGTAAACTTTGAGTATCATTTGAGTAGGCCTATCTGTTTGCCGGGCCGAGTGTCCTGTTTTTTTCAGGACAAAATATGGTCACCCTACTTTTGAGGATAAGACACCATTTACCCTAACACACTGCGACCTGTTTGACAGAAAATCCAGTATCCAGGCAATTAAATTAGAATTCAAGTTAAAAAGAGATTGAAGTTTCTCGGCCAACAAGAAGGGCTGAATAGTATTAAATGCTGAGGAAAAGTCAATAAAAAGGAGCCTCGCATGAGTTTTAGAGGATTCCAGATGTTGATAAAGGGAATTTAATAATGTAAGTATTGCATCCTCAACACCTCTACTAGCCCTGTAAGCAAACTGGAGAGGGTCTAACTGCTCCTCTACCTGCTTCAGTAACTCCTGCTTAATCAACTTATCAAAACTCTTCATCACCAACGAGGTGAGAGCTACAGGTCGAAAGTCTTTTAATACCTTGGGGTTCTTACACTTAGCTACAGGAATAATTGTAGAGTGTTTCCAAATCTTAGGCACTTTTTGCGTCTGAAGTGATAGAGTGAAAATTACTTTAAAAATCTCACTTAACTGACCAGCACAAGACTTAAGGACTCGACCACTGATGTTATCAGGGCCAGGACTTTTCCTAACATTAGTTTGTTTAAATAATGATTTGACTTCAGCTACATCAATATCAAAATCAAAAATACAATCACTGACCAAATTATCACTCATGTGACCGATTTTTTCGCTAAAATCACTATTAGAAAATCGCATATAAAAACTATTTAATTAATTTGCTAGCTGCTCATCAGAATCAAAACCATTTAATGACACAGTGCTAGAGGCTTTGTGTAGACCTGTCATTAATTTCATTCCATCCCACACAGATCTGAGATCAGACTCACTGAATTTAGACTCAATTTTCTTTTTATACTGAAGTTTACCCTTTACTATTTCATCTCGCACAACCTTCCTGGTTTCAGCATATGCACTTTTGTCACCACTATTAAAAACAGTCCTCTTTTCCCTTAACAGATGTTTCAGTTCTTTAGATATCCAAGGCTTATTATTAGGATAGGAAACAACTGTCTTAGTTGGGATCACACTGTCCACACAGAAAGAGATGTAACTGCATACTGCATCAGTCAGTTCATCAATGTTGTTGGATGAGTCTTGAAAAACAGACCAATCGGTGCAGTCAAAACAGCCTTGTAGGGCCATAGTACTCTCCTCATTCCACACCTGTACCAGACGAGCCAGCACTTTGTCCCTATGTAGCACAGGTCTGTATGTGGGCAAAAGATGCACCACATTATGGTCACAAAATCCTAAAGGAGGACCTGCAACAGACTTATATGCGCCCTTGATAGAGCCATAGCAGAGATCCAATAGTCTGTTCCCCCGAGTGGGACAGGTGACATACTGCGTAAAACTGCTCAGCGTCTTTTTACAGTTGACATGATTAAAATCACCAAGAAAGAAGCACGGAAAAGCACGGAGATCTACTGAAAAGATGACATCAGAAGCGGATTTTATATCTGCTCTTGGGTGAATGTACACTACTGTCAGAAATATTTGGGGGAATTCCCTAGGCAGATAGAATGGTCTAACAGACACCGACAACAGCTCGATGTCCGGTAAACAAATCCGCTCGCGCACAGTAGCACCGTTGCACCACTTCGGATTGATGTACAGACAAACACCCCCGCCGTGGTGCTTACCTGTCATCTCCGGGTCACGGTCCAAACGGATCGGAACCCCATAACCATCAATGTTCACCAATGTTCAATGTTCAGTCAGCCACGTCTCAGTGAAGGCCATCACACAAGTGTCCCTAAACTCGCGCAAAGAGGCCACACACGTTTGAAGTTCATCAGTCTTATTCCTTAAGGACTGGACATTGGCCAGCAGTATCGTTGGTAGAGGTAGACGTTTCCTTTCCAGTAGTTTTCTTAGTCGATGCCGCACTCCGCCGCGTTTCCCTCTCTTCCTGGTTTGTTTACCTGGTGTAACCGGACGCCTAAAGCGTTGTATCTGAGCATTGTCACCGACTGAAAAGTCGAAACAATCAAACTCCCCGCGACTTACTAGTCGAGTTACATCCAGGTCCACCACATAATTGCTTGATTTAAGTCCCAGGAGAAAGTCTCTTGTGTATTGGATCCTGTCGGGTTTCACAAACAAACCCTGAGCGATGTTTAACACGATTGTCAGAAGTAGGAAAAAAAATATCTCCATTGATGGGCCCGATAAACACGGCAGAACGCCCATACACAAACTAAAATAAAAATAAATAAATAAAACGTTGTAGTTTAAACATAAAGATGTAAACAATAGGCTTACGGACAACAAACAAACGCAAACACCTGCTACCGGGTCGCCTGCGATGAGCCGCGCCCCCACCTTATATAGAGTTATAGAGTCTCTTATTTTCTCTTCATTACATAATACAGTAATACTACAGCTGAACTTCTGTCAGTGATATAACATGTCAGAATAAATGTATGTAATGAATCCTCATGTAGACAGTAAGATCAGTGTGTTTGTGAGTCACGATGAGTGACGGTGTGTATTTTCTCAAACTTGATTTGATTTATTACAATTTATAATTATACAGATATAAATTATACAGACAAGGAAGATGGCGCCAGTGTGTTGGGCAAGCCGTCAGCCAGCTTCACGCTGCATCTGTCTTTTGTTTGCTGCTGTTTTATTTCTGTGTTTCTGCTGCCGGGATGTAACTAGCCTTCTCGTTTATAATCGCGAAACTTTGTTTGACATCCGAGCGTCCTGTGAGGGCTTGGGGCTGTCTACGGATGGCTTGGGAGAACAGGCTGGAGGCCTCCCCCCATGGTTATCTAACATCCCAGACTACCTGCGCTGTTTCCCGTGTGATCTTTGCCGAAAAAAGCGCCATAGGAGACGTGGAAAGCGTGCCGGAGTGCTTGCTCGCCTCAAGGCTTACCTGGGGTCTTTGGATGTGCCTCGTCCTCGTCTCCTCTGCGGCGGGGGCGGCTGTCGCCCCGCTGTCTGCGGCTGCCGGGGTTCGGAGGTCCCGCGCCTGCGATGGATTCGACCTGTCTTCCCCGGCCCGCCTGCCGGGGTCTCGTCGCTTGTTGTGGGCTTTTCTCCTGCCGACTTGGCCTCACAGCGTCTGCTGGTGGGCCGGGCCTCTGAGTCTGCTGCCTTAGTGACAGCGTCTGGTTCGGGTGCTGCTCCTCCGACGCTGTTCCGCCTTCCTCGCGGTGTGACGCGCGGTGCCCTGGGGGCCGACACCGGGCTGGGAAACCCGGCGTTGGGGAGGAAACTTCGGCCGGACTGTCGACGTGGTGTGAATTCGGCTAATCTGCGCTCACTGCAGCGGGCCTCAATACCAGACAACTTGGACTTAACTCTTCGTATGGCCCTGATTAATGTCAGATCACTGACCAACAAAACATTTGTGCTGAATGACTTTTTTACAACCCGCAAATTGGACTTTATGCTGCTGACCGAGACGTGGCTTCATGTTGGTGAGTCCGCTCCCTTTTCTGAGCTCCTCCCTCCAAACTGTAAATTTTTTAGCTCTCCTCGGACCACTGGCAAAGGTGGAGGACTTGCCACTGTGTTTAAATCCACCTTCCAGTGTCGGCTGTCTGCGTCTGTCACCTACTCTAGTTTTGAGCTGCAGCTGTTTGAATTAAATTCCTCCCTGCCCATACTGTGTGCAGTTGTGTATCGTTCACCGAAATTTAACAAAGATTTTATGCAAGAGTTTGCTGGTTTTATAGCAGATACCAGGTTAAACTATGACCATTTTATAATTTGTGGTGATTTTAATTTACACGTATGCTGTGAAAACAAACCTATGGTGAAAGACTTTTTAAATTTTCTAAACTCCTTTAATCTCACTCAATTGGTGTCTGGCCCAACACATGAAAAGGGACACACATTAGACCTTGTGCTGTCTCATGGATTGTGTGTTCATGTAAATGAAATCTGTAACGTTTGTATTTCGGATCACTATCCTGTTTTATTTACGATCACAGTCCCATGTTCTGTTGTTATATCTCCTGCTGCACGCTGTCGTCGTGTAATTAACAGCCAAACTCCAGTACAGTTCTCTGCTGCCTTCAAAGACTCTGTGCTCTATAACTTGGATGGAGGTGATGCTACTGGTGCTGATGAACTTATTACTCTTTTTAATTCAACCTGCACAAACATTTTGGACTCTGTGGCTCCTTTGAGGATAAAACGCACTAAAGCACTTTCAGAGCCCTGGTTAAACGATACCACCCGCTCGCTCAGACGTGCATGTCGGCAAGCTGAGAGAAGGTGGAAAAAAGATAAACTCAGAGTGTCATATGAAATCCTACAGCAATATTTATCTGACTATCAGAGAGCTGTAAAATCTGCAAAGTCTGATTTTATTTCTAAGCTGGTCACCAACAACTGTCACAGGCCACAGGTTCTTTTCAATATGTTTACTACAATTACAAACCCCCGTAACTCTGCTCCTTTTACACCTACAGCGGAACTCTGTGACTCTTTTCTAAAATTCTTTGTTGAGAAGATTTTTGCTCTTCGATCTTCTGTAACCACCTCTTCTGACCTTGATCCCTCTGTTCCTCCTATGTGCCTTGCAGTTTTAGATCAGTTTGAGCCCATATCAATCTCCTCCCTATTTGAGGTGGTCAATCATCTGCGGCCCACAAATTGTCCTTCAGACAGCATTCCCTCTCGTCTTATTAGAGAAGTTTTTGATACCATTGGACCTTGTATTTTATCATTGATGAATACCTGTTTGGTCTCTGGCTATGTTCCGTCTGCCTTCAAACACGCCGTTGTACAGCCCTTACTAAAAAAGGAATATCTTGACCCCACTGTTCTCTCTAACTTCAGGCCCATCTCTAAATTGTCCTTTTTATCTAAAGTCCTGGAGAAAGTAGTTTATAACCAGCTGCAAACATTTTTAATTAATAATAATGTTTATGAAAAGTTCCAGTCCGGCTTCAAACCCCGTCACAGTACTGAAACTGCACTTTTAAGAGTTTTTAATGACTTGCTTTTAACTATTGACTCAGGAGTCTCTGCTGTCCTAGTGCTCTTAGACCTCACTGCTGCCTTTGACACTGTTGACCACTCAATCCTCTTGTCAAGGTTGGAGAATTGTGTGGGAATCAAAGGTACTGCACTTAGGTGGTTTCAGTCCTACCTAACAGATAGGAGCTTCTCTGTCCACCTTGGCGATTATTCCTCTGAGACAGCCCCACTTACCTGTGGTGTCCCTCAAGGTTCTGTCTTGGGCCCCATTCTATTTTCGTTGTATATGCTGCCCCTAGCCTCCATTTTTGAGAAGTATGAGATCTCCTTCCATTGTTTTGCAGACGACATTCAAATTTACCTGCCCCTGAAAAGAAAGAGCTCATTACAGCCCCTGCTTGACTGTATGAAGGATATTAAAAAGTGGATGAACCTAAATTTCCTCAACCTAAACGAAGACAAGACAGAGGTCATAGTGTTCGGACATCCTGAACTGTTTGATGTGGACTCTCTCGGCCCTCTAACTTCAAACAACCGCTCAACTGTGAGGAGTCTTGGTGTTATATTTGATAGTGCATTTAAACTTGATAAACAGATATCCACCACTGTTAGATCCTGCTTCTTCCAGTTGAGAACTATAGCCAAGGTAAAGGCCTATCTCCCGCCTAAAGACTTAGAGAGGGTGATTAATGCCTTTATAACTTCTCGCCTTGACTACTGCAACTCCTTGTATGTGGGCTTAGACAAGACATCTATTCAGCGCCTGCAGTTGGTACAAAATGCTGCTGCCCGCCTCCTAACAGGAAAAAAGAAGAGAGACCACATCACACCTGTGTTGCGCTCCCTCCACTGGCTTCCCGTTCATTACAGGATTGATTTTAAAATCTTACTTTTAACTTTTAAATGCCTAAATGGATTGGCTCCATTGTATTTAACAGAGCTTCTTAATGTTCACACTCCAACTAGAGTGTTGAGATCCACCAATCTCCTCCTCCTGGATGTGCCCAGAAGCAGACTTAAAACCAGAGGCGACAGAGCCTTCAGTGTAGCTGCCCCAAACTTATGGAACAACCTGCCACTCCAGATTAGAACTGCCCCAACTCTCGCACGCTTTAAATCACTGTTAAAAACACATTTCTTTTCTCTGGCATTTCCTCTCAGCTAAGTTTGTTATCTTTCCTGGCAAATTTTAAACTTAATTTCACTATATATCATATACTGTATATTATAATGTTTTTGGTTGTAGTTTTACTGTGTGCCTTGTTGTATTTTTATCTTGTGAAGCACCTTGGTCAACCTTGGTTGTTTTAAGTGTGCTATACAAATAAAGTTGATATTGATATTGATATATAAAAATATTTTATTTATTTATTATACAGCCATTCAGTTCTTACTGTAGTGTTACATAAATCATTTTTATATGACTATCAAAATTACATTTGAATTGAAATGATCAGACACAGGATTCACTAAAAATGTGTTATTCCATAAGATAAATTGTTGTGTAAAATTGATAAATAAAATGTCCAGTTATTAACAAATGTAAAATATATAAACCCAGATCATCTGATTATACTGTAATCCTTTGATCAGGGAAAGTATGAGCATAATTATTCTAATCCAGTTTACATTAAATAAACCTCGTGAACAGAACTGACAAAACTGAGATGAGATAAAAACAAGGATTGAGTCAAATCATCATCAGTTAAATCTAGATAACTCAGAAATATATGAAGTTTGAAAGAAGGAAAACTGTAACCTGACCATGTGATCTATACGATGACCTTTGACCTTCCTGAAAGATCATTATGACCTCTGCCAGTGTTTCTTACTACATGTTAAAGGGGTGATGAACTGAGAAATCAAATTTTCCTTGAGCTTTTGACATCTGAGAGGTCATCATATTATAAGAATATCCTGTAAGTTTCAGAACTGAAAACGTCCTTGTTAGTCCAATAAATGCTTTTATTGACACCAGGCTCAGCAAACGACTCGTTTTTCAAAGTGGGGAACTATGACGATAGTATCCTCTTTATCCTCAAAGAGGATAAAACACCACCCTCGTAGAAGATCATCGCCCACTTCAACATGGCCGGTTTAGCCCCGCCCACCGATTCGCGCATTTTAGATAGATAGATAGATATTTATTAGTCCTTACGGAAATTCATTTTGTGTCATACAGCAAACGTCAGATCAAAAACATCAACAGACCAACAACCAAACAACTGCTTTGCCAACACAAACATCCCCCTTAAGTGCTATATAAATTATACTAAGGTGCAAGTCCTGTTGAAGATTTTATTATTTACAAAACAAGTAATTTAGCCTTATAAGAATACACCATTATTTCTCTGTGTTTGACTTTGGATTTCCTCTGTGTGTGCCTGTAACAAGACCTTAAATGTTGAGGCAGCAGTCAACTCTATTCTGAGATGTCACATGGTACAAAAGTATTTCTCAAAATATCTATAAGAATGTATGACCATTTTTGGAAGGGATCAATGGCATATAGGTGAAGAGCTGAGGACTCTTCTGGAGTGATTAACCTGCAGGAGTCACTCGGCTTTGTTGGCGCGCCGTTCTATGGAACGGAACGGCGTTCGAGAATAAAGTCTAATTGTTTTTGGAATCAGGGATCTCTGCGAAGTTATTTACAGAAAAAATGAAACCACTTCACTCTCCGACACCCCAAGATGTATTTTACACGCAGACATAGCTAAATAACATAGGCCTACCTCGTGATGACAAACCGGATCGAGCTACCGAGCAATACAAAATATTGTGCAGTGCCTGGTTGTGGAAGAAGACAGTCGTTCCTCTGGATTCCAATAGGAGTGCATGGACAAACTTTATTTTTCATGACGTTCCAGCTGATGAGGTAAAACATTGTCCGTCTGTTCGCTTCATTTCACTGAGGATTGTTTTGTAAACAAGACTGGATTTGCAGACCGATTAAGAGTAAAGAACGGTGCTGTGCCGTCTATATTGGATCTGACAGGAATGGTGAAACACACAGACTCTGGGTCGAACATGTATGGGCGAATCATTCCGGTTGCCATTTTACAACATTGGACGTTTTCAAAACAATTTCCCCCAAGTGCATCGATGGGTGAGTTGAAACTAATATGCAATAATATGCAAAAAGGTTATCCACTCACAGCAGTGGGCGTTTACTTCCAAGTCTTCAATGCGAGACGCTAGGCTCAAAACTAGGGTACAAAATAGCCTATTACTTATTCATTTTGATGTTTTTGAATGCAAAAACCAAGCGAACGTCATAAGTTTACCTCAGACAACAATATAATAAGATTTAAAAAGCCAGTTCATGACCCCTTTAAAGAAACTTCTGTATCTGATAAACAGAATATGATTTCTGTCTCTGATCTCTTGTATTTGTCCTATTGTTTGTAATTTGCTTCCTTGTTTTTATAATGACCAAAATATACACTATTATATATCTATTGTGATACATTGCTATTGTTGATATTATTTGAATTAAAATGTCTTCTATCTTGAATTAAGATTTTGGTCAAATCGCCCAATCGAGCTCTGCTTTATTAATTCATACACAGTTTTTTACATGCATTTTTAAATTGTAAACACATTTGTAACTATTTGAATATTAATACTGTAATATCTGGTATAGAGCTGTGATACTGTCACTGTTTATACATTCGCTGTCTCCTCTCTCGTCTTGTTGTGGTGTGTGTGTGGGCGGAGCCGCTGATCACTGCTGATCAGCGCACCCTATTTAGTCTCTCTGTTGTCTTGTCTTTGTCAGAGCGTTGTGGATGTTTCCCGTTGTTCCTGCCTGACGCCTGTTCCTGTGTGTTCGTCTTCATCGTGTTCCCGCTATAGTGATGGCAAAATGAGGCTTCCTGAACCACTGACACTTCGCAGGCCATTGCTTCACCCAAAGGTTCATTACTCGAAACTTCATTCAGCATTGCTCACTAGTGACACCTAGCTACTGTGCAAAGAAATAGCAGACAAATTAATTCATTCTGAACCAATGACCTGAGCAGACGTATGATGTCCGTATAAATAAGTGACACTGTGTTGAGTGCAGTGCTTATGGTGGAGGGAGTGTAATAAAGTAAACTGAAACAGAATAGTCTGGGGTGGAAAAAGTTAAGAATTGTTTCTTGGGGGTTACTGGTGAACAGTTACTAGTTTTAGTGATGTGTTGTGCTTATGGGACTGAGGATATAGAGGAGCAAACTGCAACACCGATGTTTGGGGTGAGTGATGGAAGGATTACATTAGATTTTTATTGAAAACCAATTTTTTTTCAAGTGTGTTGGGGTTCAGACGATTCCTCTTCTTGGACAAAACCTCTCCAGCCTTGGAAAAGATCCTTTCAGAAGGAACAGAGGATGTATGGAAACATAAAAATGCCGGTGCCAGCTGGTATAAATGAGGATACTGATGCTTCTGTTGAGCCCAGACGGGGAGGCTTTCTTCTTTCTTGCTGGCTCCGTAACCCGGAAAAAGGAAGAGTCACAAAAAGCAAACAAATCCAAAAAGGCAATCCAAAACAAAAAGTCCAGATACAGTCCAGATCCAAAAATCCAAAGCAATCCAAATAATCTTATCTAATTAATATAACAAGAGTATAATATAGCTACTATAATTAATAATAACAATATACTATAAGTATTCTTACCTGATATTTAAGGAATAATTGACAACAAGTCGTTGAATTATGATGTAATAATATACAGTACAATAACACATACAATAAAGGCCCATTCACACAGAGCACGATAACTATAAAGATAACGATAAAGATATAATTCTAAAAATCGTTCTCCATATTAAAGAATAACAGAGTTCACACCACAAGTATAACGATAAAGATATGAGGAACAATATCGTTGGGATCACTTTCAGAACGATTTTTTCCAGCTGTCGAACGATAAAACACTGACAGCCAATCAAAATCCATTCTAATTTAAACGTCTCACGCATTTAAAATGGCAGATGACATTGCAGAGAAGTTAATCGTCGAGGTACAAAAAAATCCTCCACTGTTTGACAAGTCAAACCCCCTTTACAAGGATACTGTAAAAAAGATGGATATATGGAAAGCAATCGGTCGTATCCTGGGAATAAATGGTGAGAAGTATTAACGAAGAGATATTATGCAGTTTAGCTAGGGTTTCCACCCGTCACTTAAAATACGGAATTGTCCTGTATTTACAAGTAAAATGATGTGTCCCGTATCAAATCAATAAGAGACGCGATTTGTCCAGAATATTACATAAGGCCCACACATTAGTTGGATAAAAACATAAGGATTTACTATAGGTACTAATAGCAAATAGCCTATAAAGAAATCAATTTCACAATAATGTTACATTATGAGAGACAGTGTAGAGAAAGAATTCTCTGATAACCGAGGCACTCCTTAGTTAAAATGTCTTTATTACAAAAATGACATGTCCTAAACGGACAACTTTAAAACGCCCAGGCGTAGCGGCATGGAGCCTTCTTCAGGGCATAGTGAAGCAGATAGAAAACTGATCTTATAATGACAAAGGCACACAAGTAGAAGCAAACACACAGGTGCAGGCAATCAGTGTTGAAGGTCTACAGGTAATTACTAAGACACGCCTCTCACATGGTTCCCAGTACTAAAACTACACAGTGCTCTCTCTCTCTCTCTGCCGTGTGCGTGCTACACGGTGCTCTCTCTCTCTCTCTCTGCCGTGCGCGCGCTACACGGTGCTCTCTCTCTCTCTCTCTGCCGTGTGCGCTACACGGTGCTCTCTCTCTCTGCCGTGTGCGCTACACGATGCTCTCTCTCTCACTCTCTGCCGTGCGCACGCTACATGGTGCTCTCTCTCTCTCTGCCATGCGCGCGCTACACGGTGCTCTCTCCCTACACGGTGCTCTCTCTCTCTGCCGTGCGCGCGCCACACGGTGCTCTCTCTCTCTCTCTCTGCCGTGTGCGCTACACGGTGCTCTCTCTCTCTGCCGTGTGCGCTACACGATGCTCTCTCTCTCACTCTCTGCCGTGCGCACGCTACATGGTGCTCTCTCTCTCTCTGCCATGCGCGCGCTACACGGTGCTCTCTCCCTACACGGTGCTCTCTCTCTCTGCCGTGCGCGCGCCACACGGTGCTCTCTCTCTCTGCCATGCGCGCGCTACACGGTGCTCTCTCCCTACACGGTGCTCTCTCTCTCTGCCGTGCGCGCGCCACACGGTGCTCTCTCTCTCTCTCTCTCTCTGCCATGCGCGCGCTACACGGTGCTCTCTCTCCCTCTCTGCTGTGCGCGCGCTACACGGTGCTCTCTCTCTCTCTCTCTGCCGTGCGCGCGCTACACGGTGCTCTCTCTCTGCCGTGTGCGCTACACGATGCTCTCTCTCTCACTCTCTGCCGTGCGCACGCTACATGGTGCTCTCTCTCTCTCTCTGCCATGCGCGCGCTACACGGTGCTCTCTCCCTACACGGTGCTCTCTCTCTCTGCCGTGCGCGCGCCACACGGTGCTCTCTCTCTCTCTCTCTGCCATGCGCGCGCTACACGGTGCTCTCTCTCCCTCTCTGCTGTGCGCGCGCTACACGGTGCTCTCTCTCTCTCTCTCTGCCGTGCGCGCGCTACACGGTGCTCTCTCTCTGCCGTGTGCGCTACACGATGCTCTCTCTCTCACTCTCTGCCATGCGCACGCTACATGGTGCTCTCTCTCTCTCTCTGCCATGCGCGCGCTACACGGTGCTCTCTCCCTACACGGTGCTCTCTCTCTCTGCCGTGCGCGCGCCACACAGTGCTCTCTCTCTCTCTCTCTCTGCCATGCGCGCACTACACGGGTGCTCTCTCTCCCTCTCTGCTGTGCGCGCGCTACACGGTGCTCTCTCTCTCTTTCTGCCGTGCACGCGCTATACGGTGCTCTCTCTCTCTTTCTGCCGTGCGCGCGCTACACGCTGCTCTCTCCCTCTCTGCCGTGCGCGCGCTACACGATGCTCTCTCTCTCTGCCGTGCGCATATCATATCGTGATATAGCTAAATATATTGAGATATATTTTTTGCTCCATATCGCTCAGGCCTAATAATGCCCACAGGTGCAAATGTGAAGTATTTTAGCTGACTTATTGTAGACATTTAGTCTATTTATAAAAACATGTTTTATTGAACATTATGCAAGTTCATGGCTGTCTGTAGGTGTTTTTCCAAATTAAGTTTTTTGCAAGGTCATTTCTTTCACTTTCAGTTGTGTTGGAAAATACCGAATATCCAAATGGTATTGGCATAACAGATGACTTGTGTAAACATGCTTGTTTGTGTTTCAGGTGTGGTGACGTGTTCCTTCACTGACTGGTGTGGATGCCATGAAAACCATGCTGGTTTCTTATCCTTATTCTGTTATCAGCCAGCATGGATTTTATAAAATAATACAGGAGTACTGTCCAGTGTTGCCAGATTGGGCGGGTTCCCACTTCCCACCCAATTGGGCTCCTTTTGGTCTTGTCCGACCGGGAAAAAATGCATTGGGCGGGTTTTTAAAATTTGGGCTGGTTTTTGATGCAACGGGCGAGTTTTTATTTTTAACTATAAACAGAATTTCTTTTTATATTTTTAATGAAACGAACTATAAAATAAATTATATAATGTAGGATGACGTTTAAATTAGGTATGGTTCAGGTTAGCCAATAAGGTTCAGGGGAATCCTGTCCAATTGGACTTCAAGCTTGATTGGCGGGTTGATGTAGGCTAATCGCTCTATTCGTTATATCGTCAAAACTGCATTTATCATCATCATTCATCATCATGCCAAAGTGGGGTAAATATAAAAAGTCCTACAGAAAGTAATGGGAGAGCGACCCGTCTCTGAAAACATGGAATGCACCCGTGGTAGGCGATGAGTCAAAGGCATTTTGTAAATATTGTCAATCAGAAATCAGAGCACAGTTAGGCCTAAACGATTTGAAAGAGCATGCTAAGACAAGAAAAAGTGTCCGTTCAAAGATGACCAAAAGCGCCGTGAAATTAGAAAAAAATGGCTTTACCCAGGGACGTTTCTAGGATTTTCATTTTAGGGGGCTAAGCCCCCAATGAGGGTATGATTTAAAAAATAAAATAAAAAATAACACTTTAGTTTTTAGGGTCTAATGCTCACTTTCATCACCATGCAATGGCAGTTTTGATTTCTCTGAACTATTATTTGCATTTTAAGATGTTTTGAAGGCAAAAAAAATCGGATAACAACAGCTTTAAAACCATGTCAGTGGGCAGCTGATTTTTTTTCTCTCCTCATCAGCATCAAACTCTTTTTCTCTTTGTTTTTCTCTCTTGCCCTGTCTCTTTCCCTCCTAAAGCTGAGCTTTGACTGATATAGGCTTTTCATTTTTGTCTGTCAGTGAAGAAAGTAAACATAGGGTCAACTGATAGGTTGATTTTGCCTATGAATAATTTTCTCAGACCTGTTAATTTATTCTCTCCAGAGACCATCAGACACTCCTCTTTACTCACTTCGGCAACATCAAAAGAACCCAACTTATATCGGAATATCTGGGATTTTATCGTAGTATTGAATCCACCATAAATACTTGTAATTATGCATTGAGATGTAAACTTGAATTCCTATCATTGTTACATGTCGTGCTTGATATTTTTTGTAATCCTCTTTGCCATACATGTATATGAACATACCGTAAAATGCATTTTACTATGTTTTATCATCTTTGGAGTGATTCTGACCAAATTCTGACGCTGTCATAAAACATGCAAAACTAGCGTTGTGACAAAGGGAAATTCATGCCAAAGTTTTGTTGAACGTCATTGGACAGGTTGTTCCGAAAGAGGCGTAGTCTGCTTCCCAACAGGCTTGTGCAAAATTCTGAAATTCAAGAATTGAATTGGAATTAAGGAGTCATTCTCAATTCAATTCTGAATTGTGCACAAGCCTGCTTCTAAAAGGACGTTGAAGCAGGAGCGTCAGTGCTTTTTGTCTTCTCTTAAGTTTGTGTTTTTCTTCTGTTTGTTTTCCTTTTCGTATTCGACTTTGGTCATTTCTACCGACGAGTGAAATGAACTTAGGCTGAATTATTTTCATTGGTAACTCCACTTTCAAGAGACTTTCAAAACTTGCCGCAACTTTGTTCGCCTGTAAAGGCCAAGGAGCACGCGCTGCGAAGGACACACACACACACACACACACACACACACACACACACACACACACACACACACACACAACACACACACACACACACACACACACACACACGCCTTCTTTCCTCAGCAACCCTAAGAGAACTATTGTGGAATTATTTATTTCTTATCAAGATTTATTATGCTGTAAGGTTTTGCCCATTTTAGGGTTATTTTGGGTTCCTTGTTGTCTCTAGTTTAGTTGTCTCCGTTGTCTGTGATTTTGCCATAACTGTTTTCTCACTCCCTCTTTCTAACACCTTCTCTATGTTTTCCCTTTCAGTTTGTTGTTTATTGTGTTTGTAAATACATTTATTCTGTGTAACTGTATTTACGCCCATCACCTTTGCCTTTAATATGTTTATAAGCAACTGAAAAAGCACAAATGTCAGGGCATGTCAAAACATCTCAAGGACCCGAAAAACCCTTAGACCCCAGAGGGTTAATAAAAAATTTGCCAAAAGTGAGATGCCAAAGTTGGAGCAAGAAACGCCACGCGGCAGCCATGAAGCAGAGGGGATTACCAAATTAACAAGTCTTATGGAGTTTCCAGGGGGGAATTTCTGAAGATGTCAAAAAGTTTTTTGTATTTCCATGTTATTGTCTTTGTTTGACCCTTTTTGTAAATGTGTTAATCTGTGTTTCGACCATTGCCTGTTTATTGAGTTACGTGTCTGGATTAACCTTAATAAAGCTGCATTTGGATCTCAACGTCCTTGTCTCCGAGCAGTTTCGTAACACTCTCTTTCACAGGATGCCATAGCAATGAGTGGCATGGACCAGAGTTATATTGTTATATTGATACAGAAACTGAAAGAAGCCAAGACTAAATCACAACTGCATTATTGTGTGGGATATCTTTTTTTGTTAAGAAAAGACAACGCAGACGGAAACCAGCTATATAATAGGAGTGAGGAACCTGCTTTACAGATTTGCTGAATTTTTTTTTCACACATCGCTCAAACACAGAACCAGGAAACAGGAAACTCTTCAGTTCAGAGAAACTGAAACTGAAAAGCAGTTGAGCTGTTGAGTGTTTGTGTGTCTCATGCAGTAAAATGGCAGAAGCCAGAATTTCTCATGATGAGTTCCTGTGTCCAGTGTGTCTGGATCTCCTGAAGGAGCCAGTGACCATTCCCTGTGGACACAGTTACTGTAAGATCTGTATTACAGGACGCTGGGATCAGGATGATGAGAAGAGAGTTTACAGCTGCCCTCAGTGCAAACAGACCTTCAGTCCAAGACCTGCTTTAGCTAAAAACACCATTCTGGCTGAAGTGGTGGAGAAACTGAAGACTAAACTTTCTGCTGACTGTTACGCTGGAGCTGGAGATGTGCAGTGTGACGTCTGTACTGGAAGAAAACGCAAAGCCGTCAAGTCATGTCTGGGGTGTCTGGAATCTTACTGTCAGAATCACCTTGAACAACATGAGAGTTTCGTTAAAAGAAAGAGACACAATCTGACTGATGCCACTGGACGACTGCAGGAGATGATCTGCCAAACACATGATAAACTCCTTGAGGTTTTCTGCCGCACTGATCAGAAGAGTATATGTCCCCTGTGTACGATGGATGAACATAAAAACCACGACACTGTATCAGCGGCAGCACAGAGGACAGAGAATCAGGTATGAACTATAAACTAGACACTGGTGAACTGATGAAAATTTTGACATTTATATTGGCACCCATATGATCAGGTAACATCATTCACACTGCAGATTTCAGCAGAAGTGAACAGAAGCTGCAAGTGGACTTTCACTGATGAGAGTATTAGTGTTCCACACTGAACAGAAAATATGGCAAAATGTACCATAAACATATTTACCACCACAAACTTCTGTAAAACAGGCTTTGACGAGGCAATAGAAAATATTCACAGATTGTTTGAAAAAATATATCTCTGTCAAGAATAACACAAATTAAATGCAGCGACAGACTGCATTTAATTCAGTCAGTTATAGTTTCGTGTCAGGCTTCAGCTTCTGTTCTGTTTTCAAAATACATTTTTGACGGAAATGCGATGCCCGTCTTCATGTAAATTAGAATGACTGATTCCCGATCAACATTTTATAACTGATTGCAGTTATTAACAGAAATACTGTTACGCAGCAGAAACAATGTCAGTGTGAATCTTCAAAACATAACATGAAAGCTACACAGAATACAACACCACAAGTGGACAGAAGAGCATACGGCCAGAGCAAACACGTAACCGCATGCTTACACAACAAGACAGAGTGCACAAGAACGAGAAAATGCTTATCTTGTGCACAATAGAATACTTAAACAAACACACGGAGAATGAATGTCCGAATCCCAGCACAACCGAAACCAAACTAGACATGAGTGCTGGAATCCGAACACCACGCTTCAAACATGAAACAAGGCACACAGACAAGAGAACGTACGCTCACACAAAGACAAGACAATACAGGAGTGTCAGGGCTCTGGCACAAAACCAAGAATAAATTAGACCAAAGTGACAGAACCGTGACAGATATGTGACAGCATTATGAACTGACATCTCTGTTATTGATTTGTGGTGCAGAAGCAGCTGAAGGAGACGCAGAGGTCGTTCCAGCAGAGGATCCAGCAGAGAGAGAAAGATCTTCAGCAGCTGAGAGAGGCTGTGGCGTCTTATAAGGTGAGTCTGGAGAAGAAGAGAAGTTTGAGACGTCTCAGTCAGGACTCACTGACGCCACTGTGTGATTGTGATGTGTGTGTAACAGCGCTCTGCACAGACAGCAGTGGAGGACAGTGAGAGGATCTTCACTGAGCTTATCCGCTCCATTGAGAGAAGCCGCTCTGAGGCGACACAGCGGATCAGAGATCAGGAAAAGACTGCAGTGAGTCGAGCTGAAGGACGACTGGAGCGACTGGAGCAGGAGATCAATGATCTGAGGAGGAGAGACGCTGAGCTGGAGCAGCTTTCACACACACAGGATCACATCCAGTTCCTGCAGGTAACAGAGATCTAGAAGAACAGGAGCATAGAGGACTTGAGCAAGAGAGAAACATTTCATGAGAGAGCAGAATAAGCCAAAGAATTCAGAATGAATCAAATCTACTCAGTCCTGCCATGTGACACCATTGATGCACTTGATCTGTTACATTAATGTTATTGCCAGATGTTTAATCATCCAAGTGTTTTACTCAAAGTACACATATAGTGTAAGTGGCAAACACTAGAACTTGTAGCTGTAAAATGATATAAGGAATATGAGAAGAATGAAGCTGATCCTGTGAAAGTGCTGGATTGAGGAGAGTTACTAAAGATCAACAAGAGCCGCTCAGATCTGACAGTAGTGCAGGTTATTGATGAAGTGTGGAGGTGATGAGCTTTGATTTCTGTTTTCTGTAGAGTTTCCAGTCTCTCTCGGCTCCTCCTGAATCTACAGACGTAAATGACAATCCCTTCAGTTCTCTCTCCTCTATTGATTGCATGAGAGAATCTGTCCTTCAGCTGAGAAACAAACTGGAGGATTTCTGTAAAGAGAAGCTGAAGATCTCTGACAGAGGTAAAGTCCTGGAGATTCATCAGCTCTCAGAAATCATCCTCCATCATCTCAGATCATGTAGAAGATCATGTTAGAAATGTCTTAGGAACGGATGCAGGGATCATTTTCTCTTGACATGATAATCATACTCCTCATGTCTGTTGATTTCCATAGTCACTTCCACCAACATTGTTCCCAGAACCAGGAACGACTTCCTACAATGTAAGTCACTAAGAAAACAAGCAGAAAAACTCACTGAGTGTGTTCATGTTCTTCCTGTAGAAGGTGAAAGAAAACATGACAGAAGAGTTTTAGAGTTTATTACATAAGTTAGCGAGAACTTTATGGGCACTAGAAGCATATTTTTTAAAGGCGCGTAAATGCCAAAGATTTACGAGATGAAACTTTTAGGGCTGGTTTCACAGAAAGAGTTCAGATTAAGCCAAGATTAAGCCTTAGTTCAATTAGGGCATTTAAGTAGCTTTTATAAATGTACCTTAGAAAAAAACATTACTGGTGCGCATCTTCAGACATAACAATGGAACTGAAATATTTTAAGATATGCATGTTCAAGTTTATCTATATAATTAAAGGTTTCAGTGCCAGATTTCTAAAGCGGGTATTTAACAATTAGAAATATAATTCCTCTTTGCATGCTTTTTTAATTATATATAGGTAAAAATAATAATAATAATATACACCAAAATATATATTATTGGGGTCGGTAAGGTTTTTTTTTTTTTTTTTTAAAAAAGGATTTTGAAAGAATACTTAATTTTGTTTGATCAAAAATACAGTAAAAACAGTAATATTGTGGAATGTTATTACTAATTAAAATAACTGTTTTCTATTTTAATATGTTTTAAAATGTAAAATAATAATGTGGAATGTGTGGAGGTATTTTTATCTGGACTTTTTGATGAACAGAAAGATTGAAATAGAAATATGAAATGAAAAATAGAAATGTGAGTTATTTTAAATGATTTAAAATAGACATGTTTATTAACAATTTAAATGTCTTTACTGTCATTTAAATTTTTTTACTGCACATTTACAAAGTGGGAAAGAGAGCACAACTTCATTTATTCTTCAAAAACAGGATATCTTCTAAAACTACTATAGTAATAACAGTAAATTGTGCATAATTACAAGTAACTAACCCTAAACCAAACCCTAACTGTAACTCTATAGTAAGTACATGTAGTTAATTGATATTACAGTATTGACTAGAGTAAGTATAATGTCACTACATCACCTTAAAATAAAGTGTAACCTAAATATGATTATTTTACACTGAAAGCCAATTAAAAACGATCTAAGATTTAGAGGTAAAATCACAGTAGTAAAAAAAAATAAAAAATAAAAAAGAATCCCTTTTCAAGAGTTTCAGGAAAGGAAGAACAAACTCAAACTCTTCAGTAAAAAAAAATATTCCACTATGTCACTGTTTTGATCCTAAACAGGATTTTGTATCAATTATCTTTAATTTGTGGGTCAACAGATGGAAGTTTAAAAAGCTCAAGATCACCAAAGGCTAAAAACAATGACAATCCCCAATAATAGGCCTACAATGCTTCAAAACCGTGTAAACCATATTATTACACCTATTGGTGAATCAATTTAATGGATCCTTGCTGAATTAATGTATCAGTTTCTTTAAAAAAAATATTAAATTGAAGGTACATTCGTTCTACCATTTGAATAATGTAAATATAATAATAGGCTTAATTATAATAAACAGAATGATAACCAACATTAATATTCAGGGAAGACGATTAGACAATATGTTATTAAGAGGGGGGTGTGAGGGACCTGATGGATAATGATGATGATTTGCACAGGATATCAGACAGAGATCTGACAGATTCATAATTCCTGATTCTGATGTGTTTTCTCTCCATCAGATTCTCATCAGTTCACTCTGGATCTGAACACAGTGAATAAACTCCTCCGTCTGTCTGAGAAGAACAGAGCGATTAGATTCACTTACACAGTCCAGCCGTATCCTGATCATCCAGACAGATTTGATGATGTGTGTCAGGTGTTGTGTAGAGAGAGTGTTTGTGGACGCTGTTACTGGGAGATCGATTGGAGTGGAGATGGTGTGTATATATCAGTGTCATATAAGAGCATCAGCAGGAAGGGATGGAGTAAAAAGTGTGGATTTGGATATAAGGATCAGTCCTGGAGTTTGATCTGCTCTTCCTCCAGTTACTCATTCAGACACAATAACATAAAGACTAAACTCCCTGTAAAGCCCATCAGCGGGAGAACAGGAGTGTGTGTGGATCACAGGAGAGTAGGAGTGTATGTTGATCACAGAGCAGGAACTCTGTCCTTCTACAGCGTCTCTGACACAATGAGACTCATCCACACAGTCCAGACCACATTCACTCAACCGCTCTATCCTGGGTTTAGGGTTAGTTATTATGGATCATCAGTGAAATTGTGTTGATGAATGAGAACAGACTGTAGAGAGATTCTACCCATAATGCTTTGAGCTGCATGATAAACTAGTAACAGTGAGACGTTATAGAGTATCTTATTTTCTCTTCATTACATTAATAACAGCTGAACTTCTGTCAGTGAAATAATATGAAATAAATGAATCCTCATATAGACAGTGTAACGAATCAGCTCTATGGAATATTAATAATCAATCATAACTGGTTATGATTAATTAAAAATATTTGGGTCAGTTAATTGAATTAACTTGATGTGGCTGAATTAATATTACAATCCAATTAATCAGTTCGTCCAATAAACTCTGTTGATTATTCATTTTTACTAAGAAAAGTGTACCTCCCACGGCCACAGAAAAATAATAATTTCTTAGCTTGTGAAGGATTACAAATTTATTAAAAGGTTTAATTTAACTTCCAATATAGATAGTATTTTAAATGAGAAAGTTGCACCCTGTTTTTCCAGTGTTGAAGCAATCAAGGTGTTGGACATTAACCTCTTGTCCCTTCAGCTGGGCCTTTGTTGTCTAATCATGCTGAGTTGATTAGCATCTCAAGGCTCTGATGTTACACCTTTGTCTTTGAGTTTCTGTCCCAGTGCGGGAAATTCTTCCCCATCCTGTTCTCATGTCTCCCCCCTCGCCTGTTGTCCTGTCTCAGTGCAGGAGCCCAATGTAACCCCTCCCCCTTGAAAGTTATATTAACTACAGTTATTCTGCTTAAGTTAGACTTGGGTACGATGCTGGGACGAAGCAGACTACAGCAAATAAAGAATCCTGCTTTAAAACATACACCGAGTCTCCTGGTCTTCGCTCTTCTGAGTTTCTACACTTTAGAAGAAATGAATTCCCAACAGATGGTGCCTTGTGACCCGGATAGAATTAACTTCACCTGAATCCAGATTTGAAACAAAGACTGAGTTCCAGAACTTCAAGCTCAACAAAGAATTTCAACAAAGAATGAACTTCTGACTGAATTCCAGACTGAATCTTGAAACTTCAAGCAACAAAGATCTCAAGAAAGCGAACTGAGTTCCAGAACTGAATCTCAACAAGTATTCACCTTTCTGACTGAAGTTCCAGACGGAATTTTTTCAGTACATACAAAGATTCGGTGAGTTTCACTCTATTCAAAGAACCGCTGAAAGACCAGTACAAATTTTGTGCCTCTGCGCCACCAGAGAAAGAGTTATCAGACTGCTGTAGAGTTTGTTTAACTAATTTAACCTCTAAAGTTTTTCTGTTAGAGATGAAATTTTATCCTCTGTTTCAAGCAGACAGGGAAGACAGAATACCCTCTGTTTCAGACAGGGAGATTTAGCATCTTATGCTACTGATTTAAATATCCTCTGTGCAAACAGGGAAGACTTAGCCGAAGTTAAGTGTGAAATGTTGGTAATTTGGAAGGTTAACAAGAATTGATCTGTGTTAACAAGTGTACCCTCTTTTGATCAGAGAAGTTTTAGTGTTTGATTGTGTGATAACAAAGGACATCACAAAATGGTTAGAAGGAATGCTAGGCTAGTTCCATCAACTGAGAAAAATAGACTAGCTACTCCTTTATGGACAGACAGTGAGTTCAAGTCATTGCTAGGAGAGCACATGAATTCCATAGTGACTGAGTCAGTTAGATTGGATTTGACAAAGAAATTTGATATTGACCCAGAAAAAGTTTGATCTATTGAAGAATGGAAGAAGGTGTTAGGTGCATGTATCAGAAAGAAAAACATGAAAGGAATAATATGTTGCCATAGAGAATATAGCTTATCCATTGCACAAGAACAAGCTAGGTGTATTGATAAGTTAAATGAACAGAACAAACAATTGCAGACTCAAGTGTCTTGTTTCAAGACAAATGTGAGCCATAACCAGGCATCAACCAAATGTGACTCTGAAGACCAACAGTCAGATGAAAGCTATCCTGATTTACAGTCTTTCTGTAGACTAGAACCCCCTAGAAATTCTAGTTTGATAGATAAAGATGTAAATGCATTTGAAGTGTGTGGAGCAAGACAAAAGGCTCAGACTAGGGCAAAGGGGATTGACTCTGTTCAATCTGCAACCCCCACACTGCAGTTACAAACAGTCAAATTATCTTTAGGTCCTAAAGAAATCGAGAGAATCGCTGAAAATTTGCCATCAGTGCAAAGAAATTTTTCTGAGTTTAGGAGAGAATTATCCAAAAAGATACGGCTCTACGAAATGTCTCTAGCTGAAGTCACCCAGCTAATATTATCTTGACTGAGTCAGAATTCAATGATTTTGAAAAAGCCGTAAACAATTCTAAATCCTAAAGAACATTGTTGGACCTAAAGTGGACTGGTCAAAGATCACTAGTTGTGTACAGAAGAATGATGAAACTGTTAGTGAATTCACAGAAAGATTTTGTCAGACAGCTGCAGCTTACAGTGGAATATCAGACACACCAGAGAAGTTGTTAGCTGATAATGGCCCTTGGGTTCGCACCTGGTCTCATTGTCTTTTGACAGAACACAGAAAGGCGTTGCCTTTCTTAAACATCACATGGGCTATTAGAACTTTGCAAAACAATTTGGACAGTTTAGCTACTTGGGATAGAGAGTCTGATGTCAAGGAGAGAGTAAAAATTGCAGCAGCTTCCTTTAAGGTCAACCCAGAGAAGCAACAGAAACGCAAATGTCCTAAGAGAGAGGGCATCAGTTTTTATTATTGTGGTAAACATGGACATTTTGGAAAAGAATGTAGAAAAAAAACAAAAAGAATGTTAGAGAAGTGAACAATATTACTCAGCTTCTGCTCTATCTGCTTGCTACTCTGAAGCAGCCCCTCCCATCATCATTAAACGCGTTGGGCAGCTGTTTTAGTTGTTAACCATCTGGGCTGTGAGTGCTTATTTTCCCCACTAACTTACAACAGAGATAAAATACTTATTTTTGTTTAATAGAACAAAAGGAAAGTGACTGTCTCAGTTTTTCCTTTGGGGGACACTAATTAAAATAAACTCACAGCCCTAAATGTTATTTTACAGCACAGGCCTTTCATCATTAATAGTGTTAGGTCAGACTGTAAATCTAAAATGCCCTCATGCAGTGTCCACAATAATGCCAAACATTGTTTTCATCCTCGTGTATGATGTCTGCTATGACTGAAGTTGTTAGAGGATGGAGAAATAACTACACACGTCACAGGACAGGTAGTCAAATAAATCTCTAGAATGTTGCAAGCCATTAGAGCCTAAGTGGTACATCAAGTGATGTTAATTAACCCTCTAAGACCGATGGGAGCGTCGGCGCTCCCGTTTGCGTGTGTCTGTTTAAAAGCCTATAGAAACTGAAACCAAATGGCTAGCTCAATCATTCTTTTTGCATACAAAACCAGAGATGTAACATGTTCAGATCAAGCCTCCAACATGCCCATGTTGCGTTGTTTTCACCCTCTAATCAGTCTGTACAAACTGCGTAATATTCGTTTACAAAAAACAACAACACAAAAATGCATTGCACGTCCTTCCACACATGTTCTGTAGATCTGCTATTGATATTTACGTCTTCCGATGACTCATTGACGTATCACGTTCTGTGCACTATGACCCCCGGGTGTGTCACGTGTTGTGACGTCACACGCTGCGTCATTTGACCATGCGTTTGACTCCCGTTTGACTCCGATTTGCTATATGTTCCTTATATCGTTATTGTCTTTTTACCATCGCTTTATTTTATTATTTCTTTCTCCTTTAGACGTTCACAAATACAAGGACATTCACACACACACACACACACACGCGAGCACGGGCGCGCGCACGCACGCAGCGTTAGGTCTAAACGAAAGTACACGCCTTTTTTTTGAATGAGTGTAAAAATGAGTGTATCTTAAAAACTAATTTATGTAAACAGTTCAAATCAATTCTGTATAGTTTTAAATTGATTTGTGCACGTTTTTCTCATTGACAAGTTTGAAGTTGACATTTATTAATTTTTTGTATTGAAGAAAATACGTTAAAAAAAATAATAATTTTTTTTTTCTTTTTGTTTATTGCACTTTTGAGATATTTAGGGCCCGAGCACCGATGGTGTGAGGACCCTCTTGGAATTGCTCTGTTTATTATTATTATTATTATTATTATTCTCCGCAATGAATCGCATTTTTGAGGGCCTAAACATGCACGAAAACTCACGAAAATTTGCACACGCGTCAGAACTGGCGAAAATTTACATCTGATATGCGTTTCAAAATTGGGCGGGCCAAAATGGCTCGATAGCGCCACCTATAAAGGTTCAACGGAGTGCGCCTCGCGTTACGTTTCACGTACGTGTAAGAAATTCGGTACATACATGTAATGGCCCAATACCTACAAAAAAGTCTCTTGGAGCGTAGCCCTAAACACAACAGGAAGTCAGCCATTTTGAACTTCCTCTCAGATTTTTGTGCAGTTTTTGCCATTTTCAGGCCTCGTACTTTAACGAACTCCTCCTACAGTTTTAATCTGATCATCTTCAAATTTGGTGAGTGTAATCTTAAGGCCTTTGCGACGTTAAATTGCGAAGATCTTGAGTTTTCGTCGAAGGGCGTGTCCTCGGCGGCCTGACAAATTTTGATGTTTCGCCATGAAACAGGAAGTTGCTGTAACTCAGGCAAACAATGTCCAATCTGCCCCAAACTTCACATGTTTGATAAGAGTTCTGTCCTAAACACATGTGCATGCTGATATTCAGTTACAGTCATAGCGCCACCTGCTGGCAACAGGAAGTGACATGTTTAACACTGTTGTGGACTCCTGATAACATATAAAAAAGTGCCAGCAAGTGTTAAACATGCTAACAACATACTTGAAACATGCTAAAACATGCTAGCAAGCACTTAGCTAAGTGCTAAAGCATGCTATTACTGCAATTCAACAGGAATTTGCTGTAACTCAGGTATGGAATGTCCAATCTGCCCCAAACTTCACACGTTTGATAAGAGTTCTGTCCTGAACACATGTCCATGCTCATATTCAGTTACAGTCATAGCGCCACCTGCTGGCAACAGGAAGTGACATGTTTAACACTTTTGTGGACTCCTAATAACATATAAAAAAGTGCCAGCAAGTGCTAAACATGCTATCAACATACTTGAAACATGCTAGCAAACACTTAGCTAAGTGCTAAAGCATGCTATTACTGCAATTAAATAGTAATTTGCTGTAACTTCGAACCCCGAAACCCCGAAACTTCACACATTTGATAAGAGTCCTGCCCTGAACACATCTACATGAGAATATTCAGTTATAGTAATAGCGCCACCTACTGGCAACAGGAAGTGACATGTTTAACACTGTGATGCAGTACTAGCAACATATTAAATATGCCATTGAATTATAAACATGTTATAATCATGTTAAAACATGCTAGTAATTCTTAGCTACGTGCTAAAGCATGCTAATGAAATGAAACAGGAAGTTGTTGTTACTTAAGAAGACAATGTCCAATCTGCCCCAAACTTCACACATTTGATAAGAGTCCTGCCCTGAACACATCTACATTACAATTTTCAGCTATAGTAATAGCGCCACCTACTGGCAACAGGAAGTGACATGTTTAACAGTGTGATGCAGTACTGGCAACATAGTAAATATGCCATTGAGTTATAAACATGTTATAAACATGTTAAACATGCTAGCAATTCTTAGCTAAGTGCTAAAGCATGCTAATGAAATGAAACAGGAAGTTGTTGTTACTTAAGAAGGCAATGTCCAATCTGCCCCAAACTTCACACATTTGATAAGAGTCCTGCCCTGAACACATCTACATTACAATTTTCAGCTATAGTAATAGCGCCACCTACTGGCAACAGGAAGTGACATGTTTAACAGTGTGATGCAGTACTGGCAACATAGTAAATATGCCATTGAGTTATAAACATGTTATAAACATGTTAAACATGCTAGCAATTCTTAGCTAAGTGCTAAAGCATGCTAATGAAATGAAACAGGAAGTTGTTGTTACTTAAGAAGGCAATGTCCAATCTGCCCCAAACTTCACACATTTGATAAGAGTCCTGCCCTGAACACATCTACATGACAATATTCAGTTATAGTAATAGCGCCACCTACTGGCAACAGGAAGTGACATGTTTAACAGTGCGATGCAGTACTGGCAACATAGTAAATATGCCATTGAGTTATAAACATGTTATAAACATGTTAAACATGCTAGCAATTCTTAGCTAAGTGCTAAAGCATGCTAATGCTATGAAAGAGGAAGTTGTTTTTACTTAAGAAGGCAAAGTTCAATCTGCCCCAAACTTCACATGTTTGATAAGAGTTCTGTCCTGAACACATGTGCATGCTCATATTCAGTTACAGTCATAGCGTCACCTGCTGGCAACAGGAAGTGACATGTTTAACAGCATGATATTATACCCATAATAAAGGACATTTTTGTAACTGACTTTGACATACTCCCACTATATTTATCTACTTAACCTGTTAAGCTTCACCCCCAATTTTGAAAAATCCCCAGAAATGGCATACCCAAACTGAAAAAGATACAGTTCATGAACCATTTGTTCTAAAAGCACAAGTATGATCTCATTTGAAAGCTGACACCTGGCAGTTTATTGCAAATGTAGAATTAATTATTGTCATAATGAAAAATAAATGTTATAAATAGCTTCAAAGTTTTGTCAAGTTATTAGAAATGTATTTTTATGAAATATTTTCATGAAAATAAAATTGAAGTTGGCCCTGTAGCAATCTAGAAATGCACTGCAGCTAAAGCCACATGTCTGACCATGTTATATTTAAAATCTGAAGATGATATGTCTAAAACTCTTTATTTAGTTAAATGTTTTTCAAGATCATGTCATACAACTTTATTTTGATTAGACTCTAAAAAGCAAACTGATGTTTATTGTCATTTTCTAAGCATCTATTCAGTCTATTTTCTCTATTGTGTTGTGGTGTAAACGATCTCCATTCAGTGTCAGTCTCCCCTGCACACATTCACACCTCTCCAGCCTCTGGATATGGCTGTAAATATGCTTTCTTTTGTCTGCATTATAATTACTAACGACTGGCTATTCACACTGTTTCAACCCCTAATCTCTTTTAGGGAAAGTTCTCAAAGTTCTCACCTTACATTTGAAACTATATAAAATGACCTTCTTGAAAAAAGAAACATTTCAGCAAGCAGTCCTATTTAGAAATATTCATAAATATAACAGCTAGGTAGCAGGTGCACCAAGGGCTAGCTAGCATGTTAGCTTAGCACATCATCAATACACGACAATTTATGAGATTAAAACCATGTTTGTGCTCTAAAACTTACTTTATAGCACAAGTCGAGTGTTTTAAATAACCTTCTGTGCTCTGATTTGGCTTCAGATAAAAAAATCGGACAGAAAATATAGTATTTTATAGTATTCTTCACCATGATAAAGTCTATATCGATTAGCATTACATTATAAATATAATCTATTATTATGAAAATACCTGACATGGCTCGAAGAACACAGGTAAACCAAATATCATTGCAATCATGTTTATTGTCTTCAAAACATCTTTATCTGCATGTTACAGCGATCTCTGTTAGTGTTTACGTCGTGATGGACTTCCTGAAATGTCACATGATATGATTCTTCTTCGTGTTCCAAATTTGGAGTCCATATGTGTACAGGGCGCCCTCAGGCTGCCAGTATGTATTGAAAACACAGTACATCAGAGTCTCCAGCGCTCATAATGATTAAATCGACGCATTTGGGTAGATATTCAATAAATATGATTCCTGTCTTTATAAATCTGATGTAAACCTATGAGAATCTATCAATATTTCTCCAAATCTGTACACTTTTGAGCTAAAAGCCCTGATGGACGTTGTTTTGTCAAGCTCTGTCATGACGATCTCACTGGAGTTTTTTTCTGAATGGAAGCGGCTGACGCTCATAATTCATATCAAAGGTATCGACTCATTTTTTGATTACATAACTCCAGACACAAATTAAGACATAACTGTCACTATAAGATTCTCAGAATACAATAGTGGTCAAATACTAAACCTTCAGTCTTATATCTTTTTAATGATGTATAGTTTGTCAAGGTATTAACATTGAATCTGATAGTAACTTTGAACAATTAAAAAAAAAAAAACGCTCAGAGCGCCCTCGCTCTGGCGAAGGTTAAGAGGTTAAATGCACATTGCCCACGTGGTCTGTCTTCCTAAAGCCACCGGGTGGCGATGGCACGGGTGCGAGGGCCCTTTCAATGCTGCTTGCAGCTTTAATTATATAGTTACTATTGATTTATTACAAACATAGCCTTCAAACTGGGAGAGTAAGGATTATTTTGATGTATGGCATATGAAAATGCTCAAAAAAATGACAGCACAGCATGTAAAAATACAAAGATATACTCTGGTGGAATTGTTCTATGGCAGGTCATAAAGGGTTAAAGTAGTTGCAGTGTCACACTGTAAAAGTTGCTCCCCCTCCCACAGGGAAATGACAGGACACAGGAACAGTGAGGAGCCGAAGGAAGAACCGATTGCAACAGGCATCGGGGGCCAACCCTTCGGTGAAGACTCCCTCATAGGCATTTCCCCCATCCATTAGTCCATTCCTCACCTCACTGGTTCTATTTAGGTGTCAAAATAATTAAGAGAATAGGGAAAGATGGAACAACAATAGCAGAACTACAACAGCAGACTCTGAAAAGTTTACAACACTAGTGTTTGAACAAATACTGCTCTCCTGTCTTTTGTTTTCTTTCTTACTCTGTGCAGATACCACTGATGACTGTCCGGAGAGCCATACGCACCGACCTCCTCATCTGCGTATGAAGACACAAACTGAAGAAATCAACTAGACCGACTTCCAAGCCAACTATCACAAAAGGATAAAGAAAAAAAAAAAAAAAACACAACGCAGAGACGACGAAACCTTCAGTCATCCATCGACATTAGGGCTGCACGATTAATCGAATTTTAATCACGATCACGATTTTGGCTTCCCACGATCAAATTCGCGTGATCGAGCGATATTTTAAATGCGTCATTCAGTTCACAGAAAGCTCCATATCAAAGTTTTTTTTTTTTTTGCCAATCTAGCGCACGTAAACCAGTGTCTGATCACGTGCCTCCATGAGCCCAGGTGCGCGAGAGAGACCTACGGTCTGCGTGCGAGCGACAGTGCACGACAGAGACCGAGTGTCCTCAGAGCGTGCTCAAAAGTGTGCGAGAGATACCGAGTGTGTCTGCGTGCGAGCGACAGTGCGCGCCTACCGATTGTGTCTGCGCGTGAGAGAGACTGAGTGACAGTGCGCGTGAGAGACTGAGTGTGAGCATTAGTAAATTGGTACATACTACATAATATATATTTACTATATAGGAGGCATGGAAGTTCGATTAATGGACTCCAATAATCAGTCCTACAAACGTCTTGTTTTGACCTGTTGTTTAACAAATAGAAATAATTTGAGCACATACACTTTTACATGGAGAATTAAATAGATTAAATTTATGCAGTAAGACTTCACAACTAATCACTGACACTGTAGGCCTACCACAACATTTTACATTTCTTAAGCGTCAAATAACAATGACTGAATTTCATCCATTAATCGAACTTCCATAGTGCAGTTCTGCCTTGAAATGTTCTCATTTGGTTACATTCTGTTTTGGAATATTTGTTTTTTTATTGATTGTATATTTTGCGTGTTTTATTCACATCCATTATGCAGGTACAATGCAAGTTTATATTTTGCTTCCTAAAATAGATTTACACAATGTAAAATGTAAAATAGTGCCCTGTTGAAGTTTTGCTACATTTTCTTTATTGTTTTCTTTATTCTTTAAGGAGATGCACTGAATTTTGGTGAATAAGAGGACCTATTTTATTTAGATACACATACATGAGCAGGAATGTAGCACAATATGGATGTGAAAGCAGTTATAATTAGCCTATGTGGCAATAAAATTTGTTTTGGTTAAAATCAACAAATAATCGTGATAATTAATCGTGATCTCAATATTGATCAAAATAATCGTGATTATCATTTTGGCCCAAATCGTGCAGCCCTAATCGACATGATCAAGATTGTCCTACTACTACACATCATGAAGATCGCACAAAGTCCAGACTTCAGAAACAACATATTCTTAGAGCTGATGAATATGTCAAAAACGCCTTGTTTGCTGGAAAGAACGTTTGCAGGTCACATCTGAAGATGACTGCATTCCAGGACTCACTTGTGCACAAACATGATGATCCAACAAGACATTCTTGATTTTTCAGCCTAATTACACCAAGATGACTGAAGATAATTCTTCATGGTTCGGAAACTTGATTGATCTCAAGAAAATCACAGTTCCAACCAGAAAAGACTCACGGACTTTAATTGCATGTTTTGTTTCTGTGTCAACAGGCAATTGTAGAAACATCATCACATAGCAAGCTATGTGCCTGTAACTTACACAAGTTACAAGAATGAACTTTTAAGTGTTTAAATTTGTATATTATGTGGGAGTTATTTAGAACTCCCAAAGAGGGGATTAAAGGATTACAAATTTATTAAAAGGTTTAATTTAACTTCCAATATAGATCGTATTTTAAATGAGAAAGTTGCACCCTGTTTTTCCAGTGTTGAAGCAATCAAGGTGTTGGACATTAACCTCTTGTCCCTTCAGCTGGGCCTTTGTTGTCTAATCATGCTGAGTTGATTAGCATCTCAAGGCTCTGATGTTACACCTTTGTCTTTGAGTTTCTGTCCCAGTGCGGGAAATTCTTCCCCATCCTGTTCTCATGTCTCCCCCCTCGCCTGTTGTCCTGTCTCAGTGCAGGAGCCCAATGTAACCCCTCCCCCTTGAAAGGTATATCAACTACAGTTATTCTGCTTAAGTTAGACTTGGGTACGATGCTGGGACGAAGCAGACTACGGCAAATAAAGAATCCTGCTTTAAAAGATACACCCGAGTCTCCTGGTCTTCTCTTCTGAGTTTCTACACTCTAGAAGAAATTAATTCCCAACACTTGTACAGCGCTTTGAGCATGTAACCAGATCGAAATCGTAAAGGGACCTTGAGTTGCAAGCAAATCAGAACCAAATGCATATTTTGCAAAAGTTTTATTAACTAAATCACAAACATAACTAAATCACAAACATAAATAAATATGTGAGGGTTGGAAACCCGGAAATGGAAGCGATGGAGAAGATTCATCTAACTATGAAAAGATCCATCAACATTTCATTCTCAGAGCATTTCATTGAATTGATACTTGCATATTTAGTGCCGGAGTACACAGCTCTTGAAGTTGTTGCAAATTGAAGTTGTTGATGATTCTGTGAGTGTCAAACGTTGGAGTCCCAATCATTTTCTTCTTTGTTGGATGAAGAAGATATGATGAACTTACATGGTTAGTTTGACTCTGTTCTGGTTGAAAGTTCCAGCTCCCTCCATGAGCACATGTGAGGCAAGGCCTCACAGGCGTTGGTTAAAGCCTGCAGGAGCCAGACAGACAGACAGCAGAAGCAGTGTTGCGGCCGAATGAGAAAAACTAAGAGAGCCAAAAGAGAGGGAAGGGCTTGCGTAGGGGAGTGAGGTCCTACCCTTTCAGGGTTGGCTTGACCAATAAGAAAGGTTGCCTTTTCAAAAAGAAGAATTTATTTATGGATTTTTGTTTCAAGAAGACACTATGAAAGATTCTTGTTATACTAATATTACAAATTATGTTGCGCAGCTCTCAACATATCATATATACAATCATTTCAATCTTCAAAGTACCAGTTTATGAAGACCAAACATGGTATAGGTGAGGTAACATTGACTGCTGGTTCTATTATAAAATACACAGTATATATAAAATAGTAATAATAATAGTTTCACAAGACACTATTCGAGACAGTAAATTATCACACACAACATCCGGAGATGCATGTTAATTTATACATAAGTTCATCCATAAATGGATGCAGCAAAGTCTGTGGTCTTCTCTGTCCTGACCACGTGACCACATTCTTAACCGCAAATAAAACCCGGAGCTCATCTTCCTCCTGTCGGAGGATGGGGCCACAGATCCCAGAGTGAGTTTTAAAGATTATTTGTTAGCCATAACAAATATTTGTGTGTCTGATTGATCTCAGTCGTTACAACAGTAAGATCATTGTGAATGTGTGTGTGTGTGTGTGTGTGTGTGTGTGTGTGTGTGTGTGTGTGTGTGTGTGTGTGTGTGTGTGTGTGTGTGTGTGTGTGTGTGTGTCAGAGTATGTGAGCGGAGCGGAGTGGGAGCGGAGCGAGGAGTGGAGCGGTGTGATTTTGAATGGAGCGCGGAGCGGATTTTTTAAAAGTCGGAGCGTTGTGGTTTTCACTCGCTCCGAGAGCGCTCCACTACCGCTCCATCACGAGCACAATTCATGCCAACGGCTCATTATAGAACTGCATCTTTAGTAAGGATTCACACGTTAAAAACATTACTCTAGCATGATACAGATGGATCACTCAAATCAGAAAAAAATGTGAAGGTTATTATGATGACGCCAATGGACATGAGTGGCTGCGGGAGGTTATAGTTCTCACTAAATATGATCGGGCAACACTATCTCATGAAAGTGCGTATCTATAGCTTTTCTTGTGTCATTTATACACCAAAAATTTGTTTTTGCGTGAAAATGAAATGCACTAAACCCCTGGTTATTTTGATTAGGTGTGTGAAGTGCGTGCACGCCATAAAGTGCATATCATATGCACGCGAAAACTGCTTATCATAGGCTATGCAAGCAAAAACAAGTTTTTGGGTAGACTATGAATATACGAGAAATAAAATGTGTGCTAGACACGCACTTTCATGAGTTTGAGCTGGATCGGGTGAAGCACATTTTAAACAGGTAACAGTTATTCACACACGCAATCGCTTTCTCACGATTGCGTCTCAATGCATTGCATTCAAACAAATGTAATCTTACAGTGCTGTCGGTTTGATTTCGAACGAGCAGAAATCTGTAAAAAAAATGTAGGGACCCGTAGATAAAATAACTGATGAAAACGTTATTTTCTTCTTTTAAAAAAAAATATGCTCTGCAAAAAAGCAGCAATGATATTTAACTTGTAATACTGATAATGTAAGCATAGCATGTCATAGGAAAAGTTTGCACACTATCCAATAGGCTAAACCACATTGAATCTCCTAATGATGTTTTTATAAAATATATTTTTAATATGCCTATATATTATAATGAGGAGAATTTTTTTGAGATTTCAAAGCATACTTAAATACTTTATTATTCGCAATGTCCTCGGGGAGCGAAGACGAGCTGTGTTTCTGATCAGTGAGCGAGGAGTGGAGCGGGGAGCGGTAAATGGTGAACCCGGAGCGGAGCTGGAGCGGAGTGATTATTAAATGCTTGGAGCGCGGAGGGAACATTGTTGCCGCTCCACTCCGCTCACATACTCTGGTGTGTGTGTGTGTGTGTGATTTACCTTTCACGTGAAAATGTATTGTTAAATAAAAAATTTAAATGATAAATGTCACTTTATTAATAAATGTGAAATATAGTATAAACCCAGATCATCTGATCGCACTGTAAACACTTGATCAGTGAAAGTATGAGCATAATTATTCTGATCTAGTCCAGTTTACTGTAAATAAACCTCCTCCTGAACAGACCTGAGGCTCTGACAGAAAAGATAAAGACAACAAGATTGAGTCGAATCATCATCAGTTCAATCCAGATAACTCCGAAATATAAGAGGTATGAAAGAAGGAAAACTGTAACCTGAACTTTGAAATCAGTCCAGATGAATCACATCATTACTGTAACCATTAACTGTGACCTGAACACTTCACTTGTGGCTCTAGATTCCAGTGTGCCAGAAGCTGTGACGCATCTCAAGCTGTTTTTGTCGTACACTTTGCACCGTCGTACACTTTGTAAACTTCTGATCAGGGACATTTAGGTGATTTCTGTTATATCATTATGATTTTAAAAGGAGCCAAACAACTACGTATGTGATAATACATTTCTACCAGGGTGTGTAAACTTTTGATCACAACTGTATCATGGCTTGTGTGTCACAGTGCAGACTAATTATAAAAAAATCAAATTCAGTCAGTGTTAGGCCTACTCAGTTCTGAGCATTTACAGCACATTAAAAAAAAACATAACTGATAAGCCTGACAATTTCAATTTAACGAGTTTGTTTGCCCATAAAAGCTTTAGGATATTAGGTTAAACTGATTTGGCTTGCTGTCCACTGGAGAGGGGCTCGATGAAGCAGCTTCAACTCGAGCTCTGATATACCCCCCATTGGCTAAATGTAGGACCTGTTAATTAAAGGGCAAGGTACCTAAGATGAAGGTGGAGTTTGGGGAGGTGGAGGGAAACTGGAACAGCTGATACTAGGGAGAGGTAAGCGGCTGCTTATATCCTCTTGTTTGTTGATTGAAAGATTGGATGGGCTCACTCCTCCCTAACTCCCCTTTAGGAACTTCATTTAAAGAGTTTGTTTGCCCATAAAATATTTAGGATATTAGGTTAAACTGATTTGGCTTGCTGTCCACTGCAGAGGGGCTCGATGAAGCAGCTTCAACTTGAGCTCTAATATACCCCCCAAAAGTGTTGAATAAATATTAGGGACAGCAAGTTAGAATAAAGTGATCAAATAATTAAGAACTTAGGAAATATGGGATGCCTAAGAGCTTAAAGCATGTTACCCCCCAAAAAGAGTGGAAATTTAAAGCTGTATGGAGCATGGATGGACGCTGCTGCGGCAGTGATGTTTAATGGGGCTCCTGGTTGGACTGCGTCTCCCTACTATGCCCACCATGTGGGGCTATGAGTGGAGCTCCGGCGGCAGCTATGTTTGAAAGAGTGTGCCTGCGTTCGTTGTGGAGTGAAACGACATGGGCTTGTGGAAATTTGACTGGGTTACATCTCTCCGCTGTACTGCTGCGGCAGTGACTTTCAGAAATTACTCCTGCGGGAGTATCTTAGGACTGGAGGTTTGAGTACGAGGTTGGAGAACGCCCTGCCACATCCATGACATGAAGCCCTACGGAGATAGAGAACATAGGGCTTCCAGATGTCACAAACGGGGAAGGAGGTCCTCGTCCCTAAAGGCAAACGGGCCACCAGTATCTGAAGCGAAACTCCCTACGCAGCAAGAGGGAGCCTACGGTATACATAGGAAAAGCAGAACTACCATCCTTCTGACGCAGGGGGAGGAGATCACATAAAGACATAATGGCCTGTCGCGTTCAAGGGACGTAAAAACCTTGGTACCTCCAGCCTCCAGTCCTGTTTTTCGGATAGGAGGGCCCACACTGCGATCCGAACGGGAGAGCCTCCATGGTTAAAAAACATGAAGGATCACACAGCGATTCGGAAAGGGAGAGCCCCCACGGCGCCCGAACGGAAAGCTCATACTGCGATTCGACCGGGAGAGCTCCCGCTGCGTTTCGAAGGAGAGAGCCCCCCCATATGTATAAATAGGGAGTTCACTCGGCGATCAAAACGGGAGAGCCCACACAGCAAGTCGAACGGGAGAGCCTATAATGCATCTGAACGGGGGAGCCCACATGGCGATTCGGATAGGAGACCCCACTCCAGGAGTGGTAGGTCATGCACATCCGAAAAGGGAGAGCTCGCACTGCATCCAGATGAATACACGCGCTGCGGGGCTAGGTAAGCAGGGAGATGCAGATAGTAGGGAGAAGCGGTCCAGACTCAGAGGGATGCTAATGTTTGTTGTGCTTGTCTAATGTTATGCAGATCTGAACGAACGTATGTTTAGAAGGTGTGGGACGACCATCGACCTAGCATTTTGATTTGGTGATCGGAAGAAAGCCAAATTGAACATGGCGTCTAGGGTTCTTGTTTTGTTAGGAGCACTCTCTGCTCACTCTCATGAGCAGAGAGTGGTTAGGCAGACGCAAAGAATGTTGATGGTTAAAGTTAGCTGAGGAGCGGCGCACAGGGCAAATAGAACGTGTGTGAGCTCCGCCACAGAAATTACAGACATGGAGGAAGCGACATCGTTGTGTGTTGCAACCTGATGAATTAAAGCTGTTGCACACTTGTCTGCCTGACACTGAGGAAAAAAATCTGGTTACAGTCATTCCTTGATTGAGGAACGTATGCGGTGGATTTTCCTGGGAAAGGAGCTGGATGGGTTGGAGGATCTGGGTTGGTTTGGGGACATTCTGAAGTAGAATGAATGATGGACCTGCAGATGGCGCAAGAAAGGCTTCGAACGCCTAAGAAGACTCTGTTGTATAGTTCAAGGTCCAAAGCTCCCCAATAAGGACACTGGTTCCAGTGGGTGACGCGGGCGGCACATTTAGCTGAAAAAAGTTCCTCCGAAAAAGAGTACCTCCGAAAGAGAGACTGAGCTCTGCTATGGTAGAGAGGTAGTCATTAAATTCCTTGCGTCTGGTTGGAAATGAAGTGCAAATGACTTCAGTGTATCTGGCAAAAGCGATGCAGAATTCCGCGAGTGTGAGAACTCGTTTTGAAGGTTGTATGGAATTTTTATGATTGATGGTTAATGGGCCGCAGTCAAATGAGCGGTGGGATTCATTGAAGGGGACGGAAGTCAGTAGAGAAGGAAGATCAATATCTGCACCTGAGAGAATTAGGGACCAGAGATGGGCTGAAACTGGAGGTGGTTCCATGGCGACTGCGTTGGGAGGAGCTGGAAGATGGACTGCTGTGGAGAGTGAATGGGCTGGCAAGCGGATTGTACCTGGAGAGTAAGTGTTAGTGTTGAGAAAAGTGGATAAATGTTGATCGGAGGGTCCCATTACTGGCTGGTGTCCAAGATGGCTGGCATGGGCTGTGATTAGAGGAGGGGGAGGGTTTGTGGGAAAGAAAGGTGTAGAAATCCTTTGCGGAGGCAACCTCAAGCTCGGATGTGAACTGGGAAGAATATTAGGATACGACTGGAAGCTAGAGGGGGGAGGAAAGGAATGAGGTGAATTGGAATGGAAGGAAAGAGGAGGGGGGATGGCTAGCGAAGGCAACCTCGCGCTAGGATCCGCTCTTTGGGTAGGTTGGTTTGGGGATGGGAGAAATGTAACAGTGTGCGAGGGTGACCTGGCACAAGGGTTATTATAAAGAAGATTAGAGCAAACTGGAGAAGCAGAAGGAAGTGCTGAGAAAAGTGTTTGAGAATTTGATTCTTGCCTGGGGAGTGGGGCTGACTGTATGAAGTTTGTTGGAGCTGGAGAAGAAGCGGAACTGTTTTTTGCGGCCGCTGTTGTTGACTGGGTGGAAATACCAGCGGACAAGGAAGTGCGAGCCGCGGCGGCGCCGGCGGCTTTTGGATCGGCGCGTTGAGATTGTGTGAGTTCAGGACGCCGGGTGCTGGAACTGAAAGAACGGGTGAAGAGGTCGTAGAGTTGCGCTTTTGAAGATCTGCGGGAGAAATGGATTCCGGAACTGGAGAGGACTTGACATAGGCTGTTGACTGAACATTTTGAAATGGGTGGAATCGGTGAATTAGCGGCTGTAGCATGGAGAGATGAAATCTGAGAAGACGGACGAGGCACAGTTAAAACTGGCGGTCTTGAAGGTGGAGGAGAGCTATGTCTTTTGGAACGTGGTTTGTATGAGCGCTGGATTTCTCGGCCAGAGCGCTCGTGGAGATGATCCGTGATATCCGATCTTACACGGGGTGAGGCTGTCAGAGCTGTATTTCCGGGATGTCGGACATTATTCCATGAAGCAGTAATGATACTGGAACAGCTGATACTAGGGAGAGGTAAGCGACTGCTTATATACTCTGTTTGTTGATTGAAAGATTGGATGGGCTCGCTCCTCCCTAACTTACGTTTAGAAACTTCATTTAATTTGAGTCAATCTATCTCACACAAGTTCAGGAGAAGAAACACTTGTCCTTGATCAACTTCTGATGCTTCATTTACAACTGAGCTTGACAGAGGATGTGAAAGACACAACAGATGTTTAATTAGTGTTCGATTCGTGTTTGTGTCGCTCATAAACATTCAAACAGTTTGTTATGTTGTTATGTATGATTAAGTGATAGAAATTAATGTTTATTTTTCTTCTTAGCTGCCACTGACGACTATTTTTGTATCGACTAATTTATCGATTAATCTAAACTATTCATTTTCCACCAAAAATCAACAATTTGCTAAAGAACATTTGTGACCGATCACGGAGAGTAGGGACACAAGTCGGTTCTGGGGCATTTTGAGTTATTTAAAGATTCTGAAAGTGTAGTCTCCAAGCTTTCCAACGATGTGTAACACATGAAAATCTGATAATATTTGGAGAAGTTGTGGCCATTTGAAGGTAGCCACTCAAAAAAAGCTCAAAGGGGAGAAAACGGCCTCTTAAGATTGTGCAGTTCTCACCTCTCTCTGCTGCTGGGAGTGACAATAGGGCTCATTTACAAATCATTTAGATAAGTCATACCCCCTGTAGCCATGACGATAGTGTGAAAAACTCCATCCCTAACGTTACCTTGTTTTTATAGCTAGCCGGATCCTGGATGGGGGGCTGTATGTGTGTAGTGCCATAAAGCAATTCGATACATCGCCAGAGCTGATATCACATGATACTTCCTGACGCTGAGGCCAGCGGACCGCCGGGCCAAAGTTGCAAGTGTGGTTTTTCCGCTCACAGAAATCAGAACCAAATACATATACTGTGAACAAGTTTTATTAACCTTTTAAGATCTTTGCCATTTTGGGGGGATTTCCACCTGGATTTGGCCTACCCAAATTAAAAATATACTTTGGCCATTTTTTTTTAATATATGTTGTCTGAACAGTAATAACTCTCCTAAAAAAGGCGCTTTTTGATTTGTTTTATACAAATTCAGTCTTGAAAGTGTATAACTCGATGCACCATGCAGACAGTTTTGGCTGTTTCCACTAGATATCAGCAAATTCCTAAAAAAGGAATTTTGTCTGTATAATTTTTTATTTAATATCTATTCAAATGTATCTGAAGGGAGGAATATTACCTTTTTTTGTGTGTATTTTCCGCCTACCCAAATCTAAAGTCTCCCCATACCCATTTACAGTGCTATAAATGTAAAATCCCAGTGTCATTTTACAGAAAACCCTTTGCCATTACATAAAACACTGTTGAAATTGGTAAATATTATACTGTATTATACTTAGTCTGTGCTATAATAAACAAAAACAAAAAAAGACGCTTTTAGATTTTTAGGTTATAAATTAATTTTTGAAAGTGTATATATCAGGCCCTGTGTGCTCTAGGACCATGCAGACAGTTTTGGTTGATTCCAGCATATGTCAGAAAACACTGGAAAAAATAATTATGTCTCTATCATATTGTAAGGTAGAATTATTCTAAAGCACCCGAAGGGTGGTAAAATACTTTTTTTTTGTCATTCAAGTCTCCAAGTTCCCCACCTGTCAAAAGTGCAAAATCAAGACATTGTAAAGCACATTACCATCAAGGACTTGCAATCATGTTTCAAAGAAAGCATTGAGACCCATTAGTAGTTTTTACCTTTTATTTTCAAATAATCAAACATCTTTTGCATAATAATAATTTGAATAGAAAATGTGCAGAGTATATAAAGTGCAATATTCAAAAAATAAATACAACATGAAAAAAGTTTTGAAAAATAAATGAAGTGCAAACATTTGCCTGATAATCTAAAAATGAAACTAACGAAAAAACAAAAAAACAATGACCTTCTTGTCAAATAAAATATAATTGTACAATTGTATATAAAAGTATTTTGCAAAATAAATAAACTGAAAATATTTTCCTAAAAATAAAATATATAAAATGCAGATTTTGTCAATAAAATAAAAATTTCACAAAAAAAGTAAAGAAAGAGTCCAAACTTCTGGACTGAATGCTTTGTCCCTCAGTGTGCCAGCGCTTGAAGCAATTCCTCGTTGACACCATGCACAGTGCAACATTGCACTTCAGACAGAAGATCAGAGTCTTCACTTTCTTGTCCTCCATTCTGCACATAATGCAGATCCTTCTCGCAGCAGTAGCATCATTTCCAAAATATTCGGGAAGGCATGTTTGGGTTGATGTACCTGAGCTGGCAGCTGGTGTTGTTGGCACTGTGGAATCCTTGACAAGCTCAGAAACATGTTCTTCTCTGAACATTTTCTGGGTGAGAGGGGTTTTATTCTGAGCTTTGGACTGGTCACTGTGCAGAATTAAGCTGCTCACAACAGCAATGTCAATGAAATGGGAAAAAAGTGTTTTGTACCATTTCTTGGTTTTATGCAAAACGTTGTAATATCCAATAAGTGCATTGGAAAGATCAACACCGGCCATGTATTTATTGGACTCGAGCACTGCTTGTGGAATTGGGATGTCCTCTCTTCTCCAGACACCGTCAGCACTCTTCACACGTCGGCTTACAGTGTCATTACTGTAAGCTTTGTGTATAGTTGAACACATTGTCACTTCTCTAGTGTCCATCCATTTCACAAACAGGACCTTTCCATTTCTGAGCCAATGAATTTCTCCTATTCTAAAGCCTATTCTATTAGTCTGTATGGTGCCATAAGCTTGAGTCTTTTTGGACAGTAAATCTAGGAAGAGAGTTGGGCTAGTATAAAAATTGTCCGTAAAAATGTGATAGCCCTGTCCAAGCAGACTAAAATCTAAAAGCCGAATGACCGATTCATAGCGGAGGTCTTTACCTGTGTCTTCGGATTTGCCCTCATACACAAAAAAGGTCCAGGTGTATGCAGACAATGAATCAGCAAGGACAAACAATTTGTAGCCCCATTGTGTGGGCTTGTCCTTCATATATTGTTTCAGCCCAATTCTTGCCCTTGATGCAACCATACGTTCATCCACTGCTAGTTGCCTTTGTGGTTGAAAATATGTCTTGCACGCTGTTACGTCCCGTAAGATCCTGTGTTGTGGTTGTGGTCCCTGTGTTTTGTTTTGTGCTCTCTCTCTCTAGGTATGTGCCGGTGCTGTGATTTCAGTCTCACAGCTGCAGCTGGTTGCTGCTAATCAGCTGCTGGGATCCATCTGGCAGCTGCAGCTGGTTGCTGCTAATCAGCTGCAGGGATAAAACCTCAGGCCTGGAGAGGAGAAGGAAGGGGAGTCTGATCGAGTTGGTGTCGTGTCAGTGTGTGCTTTGCTGTGCGTTGATCAACTGTGGAACCTTATAGTGTGGTGTGTTGCGCTGTGTGGCTGCGATCTACTGCGAAAGCCACAGATTCTGGGAAGGGGCAGTGCGCCTTAGATAACAATTGTTACATGTCCCAGCTGGTGTGTATTAATCTTGTTTTCTTTTTGTTGTTTCAGAGATGACCGTTTTTGTTATAATTTGTGGCATCCTCCATTTTGCCTGAAACTTCTCTTAGTGGTCCCTGATCATCTCCGGTGGAGATTGTTGTTGTGTTTGCTACGTTTGATGCATTTTTATAATAAATTTCAGTTAATTGGGAATTTGTGTGTCGCCTGCTTGACTTTTCAACCCGGAAATTAAGTTAGTTGTTGGTCCCACATCCCCTGGTTGCCTCTGGGACATAACAATTTGGGGGCTCGTCCGAGATCCACCTCTTTTCTGGGCGATTGTTGTGGTGGGTTGAATAGTTTCAGAGCCACTGTGTCACTTAGTTACTTCTTATGTAGGAGACTGTTCCTCAGCTAAGATAGCCAGTGTCCAGCTGGGCTGATTACAGTCCTTCCATCGGATACTGATTTATTATTTTGCCTTTTTTATTTTTGGGGTCTAATCCTGAGCGGAGGCATCGTTCTCCAAAGGGGTCTGGCGTTTCAGGGCTTCGGCCGCTGATGTGAGCCAATAAGACGCCTCGAGCTCGGCACGGCCCTGAAGACAGATAGGTGAGTCTGGGGTTAGGCAGGTGCTGGGGAAGCAGTACTTAAGCGAGAAGGAGTGTGATGGTGGTTGTGGTGATCGCAACCTACCACATATGACTAGCATAGGGACTCTTGAGAGTTTTTTCAAAATGGTAGTGTTTGAGTTACAGGCGTTTGAGTCCAACCCATCAGTAAGTCAATTAAATAAATGTAAGAAGAGAGATCTGCATTTAATTGCAGAGCATTACAGTATAGTCGTGTCATCTTCACTCCGTAAAGATCAGCTCAAGGCTGCTGTTCTAGAAGGCCTGGTCGGTCAGGGAGTGCTGGTAGCGCCTGGGCTGAAGAGCAGCTCGGATAGTGAAGGGGCAGAGGAAGGGGAGGAGGGCCAGACAGATGATCACCGCACAGTTGATGTTACCCCAGCGCAGCAACGTGACGGAACGGTGGGGAAACCAGTTACTCTGCCACAATTTGTTCCTTTCTCCTCAGAATCTTCTCCTGGTTCGAAATTAGATGTTCGACTGAAGGTGCGCCTACAGCGTCTTCAGATGGAAAGGGAGGACAAAGAACGGGAGTTTCAGCTTCGCCGTGAACTGGAATTGAAAAAACTTGATGCGGAGACTGCTTTAAAGATGCGCCAGGTCGAACTCAAGGCAAGATCGGGAGGCCAGAGTCCTGGGGGTGAGCATTCCCACGGCAGAACCATCACTTCCGGTTTTGATGTGAGTAAGAACATTTCATTAGTTCCAGTTTTTCAGTCAGAGGTTGAGGTATATTTTGGAGTTTTCGAACGTATTGCAGCTGCGTTGCAGTGGCCTAAAGATGTGTGGGCAATTTTACTGCAGTGTCGCTTGACAGGTAAAGCTCAAGAAGCATGCTCTGCTCTGTCAGTGGAAGATGGGCTGAACTATGAAAAAGTAAAAGGCGCTATTCTCCGTGCTTATGAGTTGGTGCCGGAGGCATATAGGCAACGTTTCCGAAGCCTTCGAAAAAACCGTTGATCAAACCTATGTCGATCTAGCTCGGGAGAAAAGAACACTGTTTGACAGATGGTGCGCAGCCAGCAAAGCAAATGATTTTACATCTTTGACGGAGTTAGTGCTGTTGGAGGAGTTCAAAAATTGTCTGCCAGAACGAACAGTTGTTTACATGAACGAGCAGAAGGTTACCAATCTGCAGCAGGCTGCCACACTGGCAGATGAGTACACATTAACCCACAAGACCTGGTTTTCAAGGCGTGTTTCATTCCCACCTGCATCTTTTCCGAAGCCAGCTTCTGCCCCGCCGACCGGAAAGGTCCGTGACAGCGGTAATACTACCACTAATTCTAAAATGGAGAAATTGTGTTTCTTTTGCCATAAGCCTGACCACCTGGTAGCTGACTGTGAGGCTTGGAAGAGAAATAAGGGGGCGGAGCGGAAGTATCCGAAAGGGGTGGGGTTAATTCAAACTTCCCAGGCGCCGTCCCAGGTTTCCTTAGCTCGTAGTGAACCAGATGTGTGTTTTAAACCATTTGTTTTTGACGGTTTTGTTTCCCTTACAGGAGAGCCTGGTGATGGGCGCCCTGTGAGAGTGCTGCGGGATACTGCATGCTCGCAGTCGCTGCTACTTGCTGACGTTCTTCCCATGGGTGACCGGTCGGATGTCAGAGCAATAGTGAGGGGAATAGAGATGGGTTTTGTGCCGGCTCCTTTACACCACATACACATAAGCACTGATTTAGTGACAGGTTTTGTCACGGTTGGGGTCAGGCCCAATTTTCCAATTGAGAATTGAGGGTATTGACCTTATTATGGGGAACGATATTGCGGGTGGTAAAGTGTATCCGGTTCCAAAAGTCGTAGACGTTCCCATTTCCATGTCAGAGCAAGATGTAGTGGTTACTAGTGATCCACAGATTTTTGTAGCCAGTGTTACAACAAGAGCACGGGCTAGACAACAAGCTCAGGATGTGGCCCTGTCAGACACATGGTTTACTACTGCTTCTTCCGAGGAGGGTTTGCTCTCCGGTAGTAACTCTGTAGGTTGTGACCCTACGGTTTCGGAGGGGGTAGTGGGCGGCAGGGTAACAGGAATGGGTGATGAATCTAAGCTCGCCGAACCCCAGACACTGGATAGGGAGGCTCTCATTAAGGCACAGATGAGGGATCCTTCACTAGCTAAGTGTTTTGCCTCAGCGGTTGAGAAGTCCAGCTGTTCCAGTGAGCATCCCTTCTTCGTGGAGAACGGTGTGCTAATGCGCAGATGGAGTCCTCGGCTGGATAGTGCAGAGAAAGGTTCGGATAATGAGTGGAGTGTGACCTATCAAGTGGTGGCACCATTTGACTGTCGTCAATACATACTATCTTTGGCGCATGAGAATGTGTGGTCAGGTCACTTGGGGGTTGGAAAAACCTACCATCGAGTGCTTCAACAGTTTTTTTGGCCCGGGTTAAAATCTAGCGTAGCACGTTACTGCAAAACCTGCCACACTTGCCAGATGGTGGGCAAGCCGAACCAGCCTGTGCCACCTGCTCCGTTACAGCCCATCCCGCAGTTGGCGAACCTTTCGAACATGTTTTAGTCGATTGTGTAGGTCCCCTGCCGAAGACCAAATCTGGTAACAAATTCTTGCTGACTATAATGTGTGCTGCCACCCGTTTTCCTGAGGCCATCCCGTTGTGTAAGGTTACAGCTGCAACAGTTGTCAAAACATTGATAAAGTTTTTTACCTCTTATGGTCTCCCTAAGGTCGTGCAGACAGATCAGGGAACTAACTTTCTTTCAAAGGTGTTTAAGGAAAACCTGAAATCATTAGGTATCTCCCACGCCGTGTCAAGTGCCTATCATCCCGAGAGTCAGGGTGCGCTGGAGCGCTGGCATCAGACATTAAAGGGGATGCTTAAAAAGTTTTGCTATGAGACGGAAAGGGATTGGGATGAGGGTGTGCCATTTGCTCTTTTTGCCATCAGAGACGCTAAACAAGAGTCGTTAGGATTTAGTCCTGCAGAGTTGGTTTTCGGCCGTAACGTGTGCGGCCCGTTAACCATTCTAAAAGAGAAACTCACTAGTGTTTCCCCTCCTGAGTGTAGTGTGTCAGCGTTTGTATCCAGGTGTAAGGATCGGTTACGCTGTGCCACTCAGTTGGCTAGGAAATCCCTTGCCCATGCTCAAACTGATATGAAGAGACGTTTTGACAAGCGTGCAGTGGAACGGCAGTTTCAGCCCAGTGATGAGGTGTTGGTTTTGTTACCTGCTCCTGGCTCTGCCCTCACCGCCAGGTTTTCCGGCCTGTACACGATTGAAAGGAAGGTTTCCGATACAAACTATATACTTCGTACACCAGACCGTAGACGCCGAACTCGCCTCTGTCATGTTAACATGTTAAAGTCTTTTCACTCCAGGGACGTGGTGAAGGGTGGAGCGGGAACGCCTGAGATTGCTGCGGTGGGTGCAGTTTCCCTTCATGGTGCTCAGCCGGAGCTGGAGCCTGACCTGGCACTCCCTTGTGAAGGCCATATGTGCGGGAGGTTAAATAACACACAATTTATGGCTGCGATAGACCAACAGCTGTCATATCTCTCTCCCTCTCAGAGACAGGGGGTGGTTGCCCTGCTTCACAGTTTTCCTAGCGTGCTGGGGGATGTGCCCTCCCGCACTAACATCTTGGAACATGATATTGATGTAGGGGATGCTAAACCCATTAAACAACACGCGTATAGATGTCCGCTAGATAAAAGAGAACTTATGAAAAAAGAAGTAAGTTACTTAATGGAGCATGGTTTTGCTAAGTCCAGTTACAGTCCTTGGAGTTCACCCTGTCTCCTGGCGCCCAAATCAGACGGGACTCCGAGATTCTGTACGGATTTTCGCAAAGTAAATGCTGTTACAGTGACTGATTCTTTCCCCCTGCCACGCATGGATGACCTAGTTGATGAAGTGGGTTCAGCTTTGTGCATCACTAAGCTAGACTTATTAAAGGGGTACTGGCAGGTCCCTCTAACTAAACGTGCCTCGGACATTTCAGCTTTCATCACCCCGGATGCGTTCAAACAATACACTGTGATGCTGTTTGGTATGAAAAACGCACCTGCTACCTTTCAGCGCCTAATGTGCCGTGTTTTAGGCGATTTACCAAACTGTTGTGTTTATTTAGATGACGTGGTAATCTATGACAATGACTGGGAGAGTCACATGTCTAGGTTAAAAAAAATTCTCACCCTTCTAGCTGACGCCTCTCTTACACTTAATTTGGCAAAGTGTGAATTTGGGAAAGCGACAGTTACATACCTAGGCAAACAGGTTGGTCAGGGACAAATTCGACCGGTAGACGCTAAAGTCGAAGCCATATTGTCTTTTCCAACCCCTACTACTAGGCGAGAGCTTAGACGTTTTCTAGGTATGGTAGGCTACTATCGTTGTTTCTGCCGAAATTTCTCAGACATAGTTGCTCCCTTGACTAAGTTGTGCAGTCCGGCGGTTCCATTTATGTGGACCGAGGACTGTGTGTACTCATTTCAGTCAGCCAAATCCCTCCTTTGCAGTGCCCCTGTGTTAGCGGCTCCTGACTTCAGTCGGCCTTTTCAGCTAGAGGTAGATGCCAGTGCCATTGGAGCTGGGGCGGTGCTGTTACAGGAAGGAGATGATGGTGGGGTAGGTCGGCCTGTTTGCTACTTTTCAGCAAAGTTTAAAAAGCACCAGCTGAACTACTCAACTATTGAGAAGGAAACGTTAGCCCTGCTACTAGCCCTTCAGCATTTTGATGTGTATGTTGGGTCTAGTTTCCCACCGGTCACTGTATACACCGACCATAACCCGCTTGTGTTTTTAAACCAAATGTATAACAGCAACCAGCGCCTGATGCGCTGGGCACTCTTGGCTCAGAACTACAACATTACCATCAGGCACAAGAAGGGAGTGGAGAACATCATGGCAGACGCATTATCCCGTGGGTGAGACTGTCAAAGGCTGTGGTTTATGGTATGTTGCAAACCCTGGTGTTTAGGGGTTTACTCTTATGGGAGGGGGTGTTACGTCCCGTAAGATCCTGTGTTGTGGTTGTGGTCCCTGTGTTTTGTTTTGTGCTCTCTCTCTCTAGGTATGTGCCGGTGCTGTGACTTCAGTCTCACAGCTGCAGCTGGTTGCTGCTAATCAGCTGCTGGGATCCATCTGGCAGCTGCAGCTGGTTGCTGCTAATCAGCTGCAGGGATAAAACCTCAGGGCTGGAGAGGAGAAGGAAGGGGAGTCTGATCGAGTTGGTGTCATGTCAGTGTGTGCTTTGCTGTGCGGTGATCAACTGTGGAACCTTATAGGTGGCGTGTCACAGAGTGTGGTGTGTTGCGCTGTGTGGCTGCGATCTACTGCGAAAGCCACAGATTCTGGGAAGGGGCGTGGGCCTTAGATAACAATTGTTACATGTCCCAGCTGGTGTGTATTAATCTTGTTTTCTTTTTGTTGTTTCAGAGATGACCGTTTTTGTTATAATTTGTGGCATCCTCCATTTTGCCTGAAACTTCTCTTAGTGGTCCCTGATCATCTCCGGTGGAGATTGTGGTTGTGTTTGCTACGTTTGATGCATTGTTATAATAAATTTCAGTTAATTGGGAATTTGTGTGTCGCCTGCTTGACTTTTCAACCCGGAAATTAAGTTAGTTGTTGGTCCCACATCCCCTGGTTGCCTCTGGGACATAACACACGCAGAAACAATGCTGCCATAGAGGGGTTTTATTTTGAACAGTCTGTCATAGCCAGGGCTTTCCCTTTTTTCTTATGTTATCTTCATCCTCTTTTAGATCACAAAGATGAAGGTTCCAAGAAATCCTTGGATAACGGGATCTGGACATTGCAAAACGAGAGAAGGGAAAACTATAAATGTCCTTCATTGACCAGTAATCCACCAAGTCTTTGCATTTACCAAACCCATATATATCAAAATGCCCAGGTAGCACAAAAAGTCTTTCACAACAAGCGGTATCCATGTGAATTTCTTACCCGACTCAGCCCTCTTTGCAGCACAGGGATGTTTGTGTTTGTTATTATTGTGTCAATAACTGACGTGGTAAGAAATAACTGAAAAAGCTCAAGTGGCGAATATGCAGCATTTCCGATGAGCTGAGGTCCTGGTGGTCGTTTTGGTGCAAATGGGAACAAAACTGGGTCCTCGTCTGCGTCCGTTTCAGTGTGCCAGCTTTCTTCATTAGAAGAAGATGGCTGAGCAGTCCTCTCACTTTGTGAAGTCCCAGCTCTGGCTCTTATGGGGGTGGAGGTGGGGTACCCAGGTGTGTTTGAGGACAGAGAAGAGTGACGTGACCTCTCTGCGTGACTAGGAGGAATCCATTCATCATCAGATGACCTTGCACTGTAACACAAAATAATAAACTTGTTTGCGTCGCTTTCAGGATCTGTCGGTAAACTGATCTATTTCTTCTAAAACAGACACAGAAGAAGGTTTTTGTCGGCGTGGATGCTGTTTCCCCTTTCCTGATGCCATTTCTGGAGCTGAGAAATAAATCTGTGCGGACAGGTGTCTGGTGAGACGCGTCTGTGTTTTGCGCATGTCACCTAGTGATCTCGTCTCTTCACGTTCAAGCTGCAATATCACAGCCCCTGATTGGTCAACTTGATCTCGTGATACATTGCCGGAAAGCGGAGCGTCTAAGTTTTACGGCAATATATGCTTTATTCAGATCGGATGTTGTTTACATATGTTCCTGGATTGTTGAATATCATAACATAACTTTGTGGTGTTTCTGCACTCGCGAGACATTTCGACGGATTACTTGGACACGCAACCCCAAAAAACTCTGAAAAACAGCTCATTTTGTAGAGAATAACCTAAGGTAAAGACGATGTAGCATTTGTGGCTAACTGTGGTGTCTAGTGTGAGTAGCAGGCCAAATATTCAACAATTTCACTTGTATGTTTGCAAATGTTGATTGTATACCTCATGATTCATTCTAAGTGTATTAGATATGTGATTATACCTCAATAAAAATACTTATTGGACCTTCTTACTGGCAATGAGAGCTTTCATTTGATACATGGTTTGTACATGTGCGTCATATTTGAGCGAAATAAAAAATATGCACATTCAACCGCACATAATTTTGACGCGGCTTTTGTTGGGTGAAACAAGGTCATTTATAGTAAATAAGTTACTTGGTGTAAAAAAAAAGCCAAAGTGATGCATATCTCCAGATAGAAGACATTCTAAGCTTTCAAATGGTACCAGAAATGAGCTCATAGCCTCTCCACATACATTTAAGATTTGAATTACATTTTTAATGACGTCATTTTGATCCCGGATCCGGGATACTAAGTCATGAACACATAACTAACATACAAACAAATACACATACATGGGTAGATGGTAAGTGACAGAATGAAAGCGGAAATGAAATGAAATTACGGAAAAGATTCATTGAACATAAAAGGAACCATCAGCTTTGATGATTGTTTTCAGAGCACCTCATTAAATGTATACTTGCATTGGCTTTGCAGTGAAAGCATTTTGTTAAGTTCCTGAAAAAAGGGTTTTGATGGTTCCGTGAGTGTCAAGCGTTGAAGTTGCAATCGTTTTCTTCACCGTTGGTTAGTTTGACTCTGTTCTGGTTGAAAGTTCTATCTGGTTGTGGGTCAAGGCCTTCTGCCCTGGGGCCTGCTGAGGCCACACAGGACAAGACAGCACAGCACCCAGAACATACCGAGAAGGCCAAAAGAGGGAAGGGCTTGTGTAGAGACCATTTAAAGCCTGAGAAAGATCCTACCTTTCATGGCTGGCTCAACCAATAAGAAGCCAACTTGGGAGAAGACTATCTCAAGTGTGGCATTCTAAGAGAAGGGGATGTACACTAAAGATTGAGTCATAAAATGAGGATTAATCCGATAGGAGACACGATACAGGTGGGATTACGTTGACCGTTGGTTGTATCATAAAATACATACTGTAGTATCAAAGATATAATAGTACACAAGACAGTAAATAATTCACACAGTGTCCTGGGGTGCATGTTCATTTATAGATCAGTTCTTCCATAAATTGATGCAAGATAGTCTGTTTTAAAAGCTGTGGGTCTTTTCTATGGCCTCTGCTTTTCCCATGTGACCACATTTTAACAGCAATAAAACCAACTTATCTTGTTTACATTGGTATTCTCATGGTAACCAAGACCCTTCTTGCCCTTGTTGAGGTGATGGGACCATAGATCCCAGAGTGAGTTTTAAAGATTGTTTGTTAAATATATAATATATAAATATCGCTGCTCGCAGATATTTATATATATATATAAAGTCGGTGGCACCGCCACCGCCACCCTGGTGCCTTTAGGGTTATTGTGCACGACGTGACACAAAATATCAAAATATCTGCTCGCTATCTGCCGAACGGCTCTGGTAGTTCCGCTTCAATAGGCTTACCTGATTTTGAACACAGGAGGGCAGTATAGCCCTATGTATTACTTGATTTATTTATTTTTTGACTGAATAGTGCATTCTGGCTGTTTTTAAACTTGTACATTATCATATTGCATTGGATTTTAATTTCTTGTCCTGAAACAGAGCACTAAATTATATGTGTAATTAGAATGTGTAATTTATAAGCTACACATTCTACATTGATTAAAAAAGAAACATCAAATATGTTTTTAGTCATAGTATTATTTTATACAGAAATAAATTATTTGTAATTAGATGAGAATAAAGTTAGTGTTTTACAATTTTAAGGAAAACAAATATATTGTTCTGAAATATAGCACATTCATTTTAAATTTATTCAGCTTCAATTGCCAATACAAACTTAATTGTATTTAAAGCAAACTATACAGTTAAAAGATCTGGGTTCTTTGCATATTTTGTAATTTATAAAACACAAGGCCTTAGAGATTTCTTTATCCTTTAATGCAGGAAAAATCACACAGCAATGAAAGGCTTAATCTATTATCACTGTAAAAAACAGCCAGCCACACACACACACACACATAAACACAGACACCAGCCCTCCCTACCGCCGCCACCCCCCCCCCCCCCCCACCCCCCCCCCCACACACACAGACTACCACACACACACACACACACACACACACACACACACACACACACACACACACCCCGAATGGGAGGGGCCCCTTTCTCTGTCAGAGATACCATTTCAAGAAATCCACATTCAAACCACAATATCTGACTTTCTGAGGGTCAGAGGTAATGACTTTAAATTAGAAAGTTGTTCGGCTTGAGGAGAAGAATATACACGCTGAGTTTTGTAACTGTAGGTAAAACTAACTAAGTTATAACACACTTTATATGTACTTTTTTAAGTCATGAAAATTAATTTCCTCGCCGCGGCCAAACCGAGATATCAAAATCCGTGTGTATCCGTTCGAGATATCAAAAATCTGTCCGCAATTTATGGAGCGAATTATGTACCAAAACCTCACACACACACAAAACGTGTTTTACTCACACCCAATGATTCACAAACAAACTCAATGTGGTTTGTAAATACAAAACATCACTCACAAACTAATGCATATTGTTCTGCAAATAAAAAACGTACCTATCAAACAAATACAGTATCTTTTACATACAAGTACGAAACAAAAACCTTCAAGTACAAAGCAAAATTCTACAAGTACGAAAAAACTGTCACGTGACTTTTGGCACTATTTTTCCGCGTCCAGTCCAGGCAGATTTTCTCACAAATATATCCACGCAGATTTTCTCACAAATGCAGTTGAGCAACTTCCTCTTCCAAAACAGTAGATGGCGCACGGGATTAATTTAGCGCTAGTCCTCCCGGGAGAAGCAGTGATTGTTTGAAACACGTTCGTGCTTCCCTTTGCCACAGCGGTGAAAATGAGCGGTGAACAACAGGTGAGTTTCTGTCTTACAGTATCTATAATCTACCTTTTGAGGTTTTCTTTGCCAAATGTTTATTACATATCTAGACAGAAATCCACATTAGTACTCTCTCTAGGATAGGGGAATCTATAAGCTGAAAGCTCTGTCATCATATGTTGCTTTTTACATTTATTTCTACATCAGACTCATGCAAAATGACTAAATTAATATGTCTACACTGAACGAGTCTATTTCTTTCGTTCTCCATAAATGTATGAGAACAATAAATTTAATTGAAAGGAGGGTTTAATTTTTCTGTCCAAAATAATAATTTGGGCACTACATACGTCACCGTCAAGTTAAGAAACAATTGTATATTTTTTGTTTCGTTCATTAATTATTTTATTACATTAACATTTAAAGGGTACCTATTATGGCATTTAAAATGTTCCTAATATTGTTCTGGGAGTCCCCAACAACAGTTTTACATGCATGCAATGACAAAAAACACTTTTGTTGTCTTATAATATGCATTTATTTTTACCTGATTTGCTCACCGACTCCCTAATGATTCGTTTGACGACTCATTTGTCCAAACCCCTCCTTTGCGTGACGCTAATCGGCAGTGATTGGTCAGATGACCCAGTCAGTTATATTTTGCGTTAGCCCAAAGCTTAAACATATTGATAAAGCACTGCAGTAATACAATACGCTTCACATAATTTTACATATTTCAAAAAACAAAAAAATGACATTGGAGACCTAGAAGCTGCTGAGCGTAACTCTCACTCTCTCTCACACACACACACACACACACACACACACACACACACACACACACACACACACACACACACACACACACACACACACACACACACACACATAAAAGCAACAATTATTAATAGTACTTACAGGTTGTGATTCGGAGGAGGAAGCTGATCCAAATAAACTTGGTATTGAACGTTCCTTCAGTATCAGCCGACTCGCGAATCCACACTTGAAAGCATTTGTGTTTGTGAAGCGATCGTCATTAAAATAACGCGAACACAGCTCAAGGTGGCTATACTTGTGTGGTATAGTTGTAAATATAAACTCTAGCCACTGAGTCTTCACATGCTTGTCCCTGGGCAGTGAAAAAAAAAGTTTGCTTTTGATTCGCACTTCAGAACAGAGTCTCGTCGACATGTTGTTGTCAGGTTTCTCTGTCTGCTCAGCGCGCGCACTGAGTGGGCGTGTCGAATTCAAATAACTTGTACAAGTGACGTACGAAAGTCCATCGTTCGTCTATCGATTCATATCAGCGACTCAGAGTCGACAATAACTTTGTATACGGTGAACTTTCATATTTAAAACTTTGCAGGATGTTTTTGTTCACTTAGATCTATGTTACACACTACATGAAAGGTAATTTTCAAAATTCCATGATAGGTACCCTTTAAGCAAACTGAATTCCAAATAAATAAATAAGTGGGCTGAGACCCTTTCAAAAAGTAGACAAAAAAAAAGGTTGTCAGTGGACGGGTAGCTACAGAGTGAAATATATTTTTATCATGTTTTATGTTTTTTGCTTATTCCATTTCAGGTATCTAATGGTACTCAAGTACAACTGTAGTGTACCACCCTTCCTAGAACATAAACAGTCTTGTATTCCAGATTACATTTTGTATAAACCATTTACAAGTTTTTATTAATGTTTAGTATATTGCAGTTCAAATCAATAACTATCTGTCTGTGTCTGTCCATTGATGTCCCAGGTGGTTCGCATAATGATGGAGCGGCTTCAATCTCGACTTCAGCACATTCTCAATCGGCAACCTCTGGACCTAGACTATTTACAGTTCATATGCACACAGGAGATGGTGTTGTTCAGTGCATTTTCTGATCAGATTTATCTTCCTGAGAGTATTGTGGATGGTCTCGCAGAACTGTACAGATTAGTAACTGAGGAAAATCAAATCAAGTTGTGGAAGTGTTAATTCAAGTCACTCATGGAGCAGCTGGACGTCCATGCTTTGATGTGTCGCATGATTACCTGCTGCATCTACTCCATCAAGGTCTCACTGTGTCATGCATTGCCAGTCTTCTCGGAGTGTCTAGGCGGACAGTGTACAGACGCATGGCAGATTTAAACATCACTGTTAGAGGTCTTTACAGCACTTTATCAGACTCAGAACTTGATAACCTTGTTGGTGAAATCAAAGAAAGCATGCAGGTTATCGGCTTGTTAAGGGAGTTTGCAAGCCAGAGGACATCGGGTTTAGTGGGAGAGAGTTAAGGCTTCAATGCATCGTGTTGACACCATGGGTATCCTTTCCCGTTTGAACATGCTAGGGTGTGTTGTGCGGCGCAAGTACTCCGTTCCTGGACCAAAAGCACTTGTACACATTGATACCAACCACAAACTGATCCGGTGAGTGAGTGTCTATCTGTCTCTATATCTTTCTGTCTGTATCAATCAATCTATCTCAAACTTTTCAATGTAGGTGATTTGGTTGTTTTAAAAAAATGCTTAATTCTAAAATGAGTTGTCTATTGAATACCTAGGTGCAATATAGTCATCTTTGGTGGCATTGATGGATTTTCCAGAAAGGTAATAATATCTTATAAAACACAATTTAACACAAGGTCAGCTTGACCAAACATTTTTAACTCATTTTATATCCTGCTTTTTTCCCCCGATAGATCATGTACCTAGGTGTCGCAAATAACAATCTGTCATCTACAGCCTTGGCTTTCTTCCAGCAGTCCATTGAACATTATGGATTTCCACTGAGGTATTTTAATAAACAACTAAAACAATAATATTTGCAGCAACATCTAAATAGGAAATGCCCACACACATATATACAAATATAGTGTTCCTCTGCATTTAAACTTAAGGCGCGCTAAATCGAACCAATGGCGGTATTCAATCAGAGGTGAAGGTCTCACACGTGTTCTGTCTTTTCTCATGGTAAAGGGATTTTGATTAAATCCAATACATTTTTTCATGTATTAACTCGTTATTTTATCTGACTCCATCAATTAAAATGTTTTTAATGATATCCGTGCATCATTAAACGTTAGCGAATGTTTGTTTATTCTTTTGAACTCTTTAATGAAAATAATAAAGACCGTTAGGATAAAATCAAATGTTTACAATTTATTATGTCAGGTAAATGTATCATGCCAATTTCATATCATAATCAGTTTAAAGATGATCAATACAAAACATCAAATGCTCTGGAATAAAGAGACGCAAACCCAAAATTTTAAGAAATACATTAGGATGGAGTCTCTGGGACTCACAAACAGGCCATCTGAAGTCCAGAAAGGGCCTAGAACTTCTTGCTGCAGTTCATTAAAAGTCTCTTCACATGAGAACATGCTAACAATGGTAATTTGCATTCAGGTTACACCTTTTTTGATGGGGGTAGGAGAACAGTGGGGATTTCTTTAAGACTGCAAGGGAAGCTCAGCTTCCCCTATAATGTCAAAAAATGAATGGTCAAATATGTACTATTACTATTGTATTGTGTAAACATTTTATTGACTAAAAATGCGTTAGAACACGTCCATCTCGAAGATTTTCTCGACTCGATTTTCTTCTCATACATTCCCGTATAGTAGCGTCACAGTGCATTTCCCCGTTGAAGCCGAGCGTCCATTTACTTCAATGGGGCTGCTTTGAAAAGTTTTTTTCAGTACTTCGAAACTAGACGGTCATTGGATAAATGCTGCGATTATGTCCCGCCCACGGACGCTCAGCGTCTCTGGGGTGAATAGGGAAGTGGGCGGGCCTGGAGTCCGGGCGTCTGCGTGATGATTGGAGGACTGCATCTCCTTTTGATTGACAGCGATTTCGTACAATAAAAAGTTAGGAAGCTATTCGAGATTTCGAGTTCAGTCCCATCGCGGATTTTTAAAGTGTACTCGAAAGACAAACTGCTGTAGCCTAACATATTTCTTGGTATTTGCAATTTTCATCATACATTTCACAGTTTAACCTAATTCCTACATTTCCTCCGTCGATGTCAGGTGCCTTGTTACATGTGCGGGGCGTGGTGGTGTTTGAATCACGGCACATCTGTCTAGTAGTTTGGTTTCGGTTTTGTGTCGGGATTCAGACATTAATGCTCCTCGTGTTTGTTTTCTTTTGTGAGCGCACATGATAAGCTTCCACCCGTTCGTGCATAACGTCCTTTCTTGTCGTGTAAGCGTGCGGTTTCGTGTTCGGTCTGTCCACGTGTGTTGTGTTTGTCCATGTGTGTTGTGTTTGTCCACGTGTGTTGTGTTTTGTGTAGGATGTGGTTCTTGTTTACATGGGCCCCATGCTTTCATGTCATGTTTTGTCTTGTGCTGTGTAGCACACAGCACAGCTTGTGTTTTAAACTAGCTGTGTGCTTTCATGTTGTCATGTTCTTTGTGAACATGTGGCTTACAGTATGAGTGTTGTTCTTCATGTCTCGTTTTGTGTGAGACTAGAGCACATTGCTTGTAATTTATTTTACTGGCCATGTGCGTGTTTTTTTGTTATGTTTGGTGTGAGCACATGGCTTGTCATGTGTTTTCCTTGTGCCATATGTGTAGATTGTGTCGACGTGTTTCCTGATAGTTATTTTTTAACCCACCTGTCCTCCCTTGTTACCTGCCTTGTTTGCTCCCTATTTATTCTCCTTGTGTTTGCAGTCCTGTGCTGGTTCGTAGTTTTTGTTTGTAATTTTTATTTTATTTTATTATTAAAATAAAGACCATCAACTCTGCACCATAGACTGTACTCTGCACCTGAGTCCCCGCTCTTTTCACCATCCCCACACCTGACAGTCGAGTTTAAAAAAATGAGCTTCCCCTCTTTGAAAGACCAGCAGCCGCCACTGTAGGAGAGACCATTTTCCAATATCTTCCTTTGTGTGTCAGTTTCTCTAAACTTCTAAAAACCTTATTTCCTTTTGTTTTACTTATTTAGAAATGAGACATCTGTACCAGTCACCCTGCGATAGTTTACATGATACTAAACATAATACTCAAATGATAATCATTCACATTAAACCATATATATATATTCTTATATGAGTTTTAGCTGTTACTGCGAGAGAGGGAATGTAGATGAGGTGAGACTTGTGTCTCAGGGTTAAGAGGGGAGGAAGTCAAATGTTAATTTCCAGCTTCAACCAGTTTTCCAGTCTTACAAAACTTTACATTTTCCACTTATTTATATATATATATATATATATATATATATATATTAGGTTAAACTTATTTGGCTTGCTGTCCACTGGAGAGGGGCTCGATGAAGCAGCTTCAACTCGAGCTCTGATATACCCCCCAAAAGTGTTGAATAAATATTTGGGACAGCAAGTTAGAATAACGTGATCAAATACACGAGACCTAGGAGCATAAGTATGTTACCCCCCAAAAGATTGGAAATGGAAAGCTGGGGCCCGTTCTTCGTACGTTGTTAAAACATCCGAGATCAAACGAGACATCCAAGATAATATCATCGTGCTCACCATGATCCGGCTAATTTGGTTCTTCGAACACTCCTGGCGGTTATGATTAGTATAGCTGGATTGGATTATCTGAGATAATTGCGCGTTTATGCGCGGGGTTAAAAGGGGATATGTATCGATAGTAGAAACCTTGATCAGCAACGCTGCTATTGGCTGTTCACCCTGGCCAAAGATCGCGCTCAGTTTTTTTCTCCACAGAAGAGCAAGAGTTATTGCTTGAAGGATATGCTGAATTTAAAAACTTAATTAAAACGCCAGGGAACACCTTTAAGTGTGCAAAAGCCAGGAGAGAGGGCTGGCAAAAAGTAGCAGACAAATTAAGTTTGTAGTTAGATGTTTTTATCACTTATTACAGTATATATTTTTATATTTTAATAATTTCTAAATAATGAATAACTTTGTTCATTGTAGTGTCAGAGCACCCACTACTAGAACATAGGAACAAGTAAAAGTGAAGTACTAGAATATTCTACATAATAGTAATTTGTACTACTTATACTAATCTCTTTTTAAAAGGCACTGTTAATAAATGTTTGCCTGTTTATAAAAGCAACCAAGAAAAAGCTGAGAAAGAAAAGAAAAACAAACAGGTGGTGGTCCTGCACCCCCACATTATACCCAGGCAGAAGAGCTGGCCCTGGGTTAAATGTGAACCTTGTAGAGGGCAGCTAAAATATAGACTCAATAAAATACACATTAAATCATCATAATACAATAACCGTACATACCAACATGTAGAAGTCGCGTCATTCATCCAGCAGCCCACAGCTGAACAAAGTTCACAATGAAGAGCTGGAAGGCAAAGATAAACCCCCACCACTGCACACTACTCAAATAAATGCAACTACAAAGGCCAGAAAGAAACCTACCAGCAAGCCAGGCAGCAATACACCAGCGATGCAAGATATATTATAATCCTGCAGCGATCATTACGTTGGGATCCGACGACGGCGCACATTACTAATGGTGGCAACACATCAACACCACATGTGCTTGTCAACAACCAGCCCAGCACCTGACGAGGGTAACACGGTTAATCACTTGAAACCCGATATACTCAAACACAATCAACGGCCGTTGCACTCACCTCTGATCAGAGTGCCAGACAGAGACGGGGGAATATGGACGCACTCAAGAGACGGTCGCACATTAACACCATATCCGGTGGCAACCCTAACACCTTAATATACGCCCCGGACTTAGGCGCTAATTAACGTCACGCATCAGGGGCGGAGTCGACACACGCAAAGAGGACGGTACGCAACAGTTCTTCACTACACATGCACTTGGATTACAGATTGCCTGTACAATTCAGCTGCCTTAATGAGGCCTGGTACAGTTTTCCAATCTACAAAAATAAATAAATAGTGGTTTTAAAAAGTTAGGGAAGGATTGTAATGAAAATCACAAGACCATTTGAACTTTAGCTTTCCAGCATAAGATTTCACGGATTGCCTGTATGATAACATTATGAAGATCATAGAGAAATAACATTTTATATAATATGCTACAAACCATTTGCTTCATCAGTAAAATCAGACAGTGATGCTGATGAAGTAGATGGTACATTTTGGTTGGGTGTAGTCTGGGAAGCTATGCCTGATGGGCCAGTCTCTTCCGCAGTGTCAACATCCACTGTCTCAATGTCTGACAAATCCCAAACAGGACACTGGCTGAAAGACTGTAAGGGGGTTTACAGTCAAAGACCCAGAACCAGATATGAAGAATGAAGACCCGGAGTCAGAATTATAAAAAATTAAAGAAAAGTTTTACTGAAGATAGTTTGCAGTTTCATCAGCAGAAGTCAGCTTCAATACTCACACAGGAGTTCGTAGGCCGCCCCGCTTACAGTTACAAAGATCACTGCAGTTATACCATTTTCAAGGTCTAAGCTACGTCATTGCTTACAGGTTGAATGGTTCTCATTGGCTTAGAAATAGATAAACACAGTAATTTTCCACACATATACAGATAGACGGAAGCGTATCTCCATCGATTATGCAGATGACACATTCGGACACTGAAGTTAGGCACGTCATGACCTTCCAGGTCGCAGATTTGGGTTTGATGAGCGCCAGCATGTCTCGAACAACAATTCACTCAATCTCCAATAATGCCAGTGGTTCTGTAACCAAGAAGACTAACACACACACCGACACACAGCTTTTCCAAGGTTGGATTTAGCCAGGCTCAAACTATAAACATGAGAGTCATCTCAAAACATCAAGATAATGCGTTCTTTCTCTTAACTTTAGTCTAACTGGAAAGTATGGTATATACTTTATTGTCCCAAAGGGAAATTTGTTTTGGGCTCACAAATACAACCACTGCAACCCGACATTTAAAACAAACACAATACATAAAAAACAGAGAAAAATACACACTTAAAATCAAGTATTTGGCCTCACATTACTATGTGCACCAGAGAGTACCGGCATCATGCTACTGAACACTGGAAGTGCACTTCTATGCACTGTAAGATGATTAGCGTCACATCACTCTCTACAATGGGACACAAACGGCATCATGCCACTCTATACACTAAAAATTAACTGGCATCACGCCACTCTGTCCGCCAGAAAAGTAATCTGCATCACGTCACTCTGTGCACTAAAAATTAATTGGCATCACACTACTCTGTCCACTATAAAATAATCGGCATCACACTACTCTGTCCACTATAAAATATTTGGCATCACACTACTCTGTCCACTATAAAATAATCGGCATCACACTACTCTGTCCACTATTAAGTAATCGGCATCACGCTACTCTGTCCATTATTAAGTAATTGGCATCACGCCACTCTCTCCACAAGGAAGTGAACGGCCTCACGCTACTCTATACACTTAGGAAAATTATTATTTCTACTTGATACTATTTAATAACTTAACCGCTGAAGGAATGAATGAATTCTTAAACCGGTTTAGTCTACAGCTAGGCATTCTAAGTCTTCTCCCCGATGGCAGCAATACGAACTCAGAGTGCAGGACGTGTTATATCATGCATAATCTTATTTGCCTCCCTTAATGTAGATTTTTCATATAAGGTCTGGAGATAAAGAGGTTCTGTTCTGCCCATGACCTTCATGGCCGTTCGAATGAGACGACCAAGCCTAGATTTCAAATGTACTGTTAATAATAATTAATAATAATTCATTATATTTATATAGCGCTTTTCTAGGCACTCAAAGCGCTTTACATAGAAGGGGGGAATCTCCTCAACCACCACCAGTGTGCAGCATCCACTTGGATGATGCGACGGCAGCCATATTGCGCCAGAACGCTCACCACACACCAGCTTACTGGTAGAGAGGAGACAGTGATGAAGCCAATCAGTATATGGGGATGATTAGGAGGCCATGATGGACAGAGGCCAAGGGGCAAATTTGGCCAGGATGCCGGGGTTACACCCCTACTCTTTCGAAAGACATCCTGGGATTTTTAATGACCGCAGAGAGTCAGGGCCTCGGTTTAACGTCTCATCCGAAGGACGGATTAAATTACCGTACCAAAAGATGTATTCCAAGAAATCACATTCTCCAATACAGCCTGATAAAACAACATCATAATCCTATTACTGACCCCATAAAGTCTCAGCCTTCTCAAAAAATACAGTCTTTGTTGTAGCCGAGTGCACAAGGTATCTATATGAGCCTGCCATGTAAGAGAACAGTCAATGTTAACACCCAGATATTTATATGAGGACACTTGTGTGATAGGAACATCATGGATATAAATAGAGTTATGGTTCCCAATTGACTTTGGATCAAATATCATCTCCTCAGTTTTCTTCACATTTACAATCAGGTGATTAGCATCACACCACTCTATAAACTGACTAATCTCAGAGCAGTAAGAAAAAATATCTTGATCTTTATATAACAAGCTAAGAATTGCAGTATCGTCACTAAATTTCACAATGTAGTTGTTACTACAAATCCTCACACAACTGTTTGTATACAGTGTGAAGAGAACTGGGGAGCTCACACACCCCTGAGGGGCACCTGTACTGATGTCAAGAGAGTCAGAGATCTTCCCATTAACCCTAACCCGTTGGGTTCTGTTTGTTAAAAAAGAAAAATACCATTTAATAATAAACGGGTTTACATCCATCGATTTAAGTTTCTCCAGTAATAAGTACGGTTGCAAAGTATTAAAAGCTGAGCTAAAATCAATAAAAAGTAGACGCGCATATGCCTTTGAATCATCCAAATGTTTAGATACAAGATGGGTGATACTTCCTACTGCATCATCCGTGCTTCTACCCTGCCTGTACGCAAACTGCCATGGATCTAGTTTTGACATAACTTCATATTTTAATAAAGACACCATGTACTTCTCAAAACATTTCATTATTATTGATGTTAGTGCTACAGGTCTAAAATCATTATTCTCAGACGGATGTGGCTTTTTTGGAATTGGAATAATCACAGCTTTTTTCCAGAGCGCAGGAACTGTATGTGAGTCCAATGAACGCTGAAAGAGTGTACACCACACTGGAGTAAGTTCTGCAGCACAGGTTTTCAAAAGCTGTGAGGAAATCCCATCAGGTCCCTTAGATTTCTTAGTACATAACTGCTGAAACAGTAATTGCACCTTAGAACTATCTATTATTAATCTACTGCCACCTGTCAGAGAACCTATAACAGATCTACATGTATCCGAGAAGTCATGAGTTTGAAACCGCAGATAGAACTCATTAAGTTCATTAGCTTTCTGTAAATCGTCATTAGTATTTATAAGTGGACTATTTATTTCCATATTAGTAACGGCCTTTATTGTGTCCCACATTTTTCTCGGATTTGAAGTGGAAAACTGATGCTCAATAAGATCTTTCTGTCGCCCCCTTGCTTCTTTTATCTTATGATTAAGGCGAGACACGGCAGGCAAAAACATCGTTTTTTTTTTTTTCACTGGTCAATTTTGAGATTTTGGGCTATTTGTCTTCAATAACATGTCTTCTTTCAGACTTGAGGTGAAAAAAATTCCAAAATACACATTTAGGTGTTTATTTTACTACACTTTGTCCATTTGCGTCTGTAGATTTCTCCTAAATTCAACAAAAAGTTGTCGTTGTATATCAACATGCTGCTCTGCGATCGCTATCTGCACCCTGTCATCACACACACCGTTGGAAAGCTCTCTTTCTCCTGTTCAACGCTGTCGGATCCAAATATGGTCATTTCCTTTTTATCAGCAACCAATCGTGAAAGTAAAATGGGCATTTAACTCTAAAACCGAAATCTCATTGGCTGGTGTCAATTTCTGACAACGTGATTGGTTCAGATGCATCACGTGACGCGCTCTGACATTTAGATGTGTGTTTTTGACTCTTTTTCTGTTCATTTGAAGGCCATAAATGCTGTGTTATAAGTTGTAATGTGATTTAGTTGGTTTATATTGTTGGTGCTGATGATTTGATAAGATATTGTGTCTGTAAATAGTTGTTTCCACTAAAAAAAGTATTCATTTTTACATTACAAATCTTTAAATACTTTTTTCTCAAAATGAGTATTTTGTCATTCTCCAGTAGAAACTTCTCAGCCTGTGTAGCACCTATGTACACCAAACTTTCCAGTTATACACTTAGCAGTATTCTGAAGATATTTTCAGAGGGATTTGTTTATAAATCATTTCTGGCCTGATTTATGTGACTTTTTAATAAAAAAAAATATGGCGAGAATTGATTTTTTAAGGCTATGGACAGTATATTTTGATTTCCTAGGTAATGAAAGCATATATCCTGAAATCCCTCTGAAATTCTTTTTTCATCTTGTGTGTGAACAAAATGAAAAAATAATTTTGCACCTGGCTTTATCATATGGTCAGATCTATCTACCGAAAATATATGCAAAATTGTGCATATTTAACGAGATAATGCCTAATTTGCATAATTAAACATACAAATTTCAAAAACTTGTAATACATTTTTTTAATATACTTGCATAAGTAATCAACTGAGAAAGTTTCATGATGATATCTATTATTTAAAAAAAAATACCCTATTCACCTGTAGTGTCTCGCCTTAAGCTCTTTTTGTATTATTTTCAGCTCAGCAAGATCATGGTTTCTAAATGCAGCATTTTTCCTGTTAATACAACTCTTAATTTCTTTACTTATATAAGGTTTGTTGTTTGGATACATAATAACATTTTTTTTAGTGAGTACATTGTCCACACAAAAGTTGATATACTCCGTTATTGTCTCAGTAGTCGTATCAATGTCCATATCGTTAAAAACATTCCAATCTGTACAAAGGAAACAACCTTTGAGTCTCTCTATGGCATCGTCTGACCAAACTGTTACTTCCTTCATGCATGGTTTACTGCGTTTGAGCATAGTCCTGTATGTAGGAATAAGATGGACTGTGTTGTGGTCAGAGTTCGCGAGCGGAGGTTTCGCTCTGGCTTCGTAAGCCTTTTTAATATTGCCATAGCACTTGTCTAGGGTTCTATCCTTTCTTGTCCCACATTTTATATATTGTTCGAAGCCAGGCAAGAACAGTTCCAGCTTGCATTGATTAAAATAACCTAATATAAATACGGGAGCCTCTGGCGAGCACTGTAATTGCTGGTGAACACAGTCCGCTATACATTTTGCTGCTTTAACTGCATTTCCACTAGGAGGGACATAGACGGCACAAACGATGACGCTACCAAACTCCCTCGGTAGATAGAAAGGTCTCATTTTCAAGCACAGAACTTCAGCATCAGGACAGCAGATTGTGTCTTTAATTGTATACTGTTTACACCAAGCGTTACTCACATACACAGCCAGACCGCCGCCTCTGGTTTTCCCTGACTGGGCATTCCTATCCGCCCTCACCAGCGAGAATCCATCCAGCCCCAGAGCAGCGTCCGGAATGTCCCGGTGCAGCCATGTTTCCGTGAACACCATCAAACTTGAAGTGCGATATTCAAAACATACTTTGGAGTTAGCTCGAAGTTCCTCCATTTTACCATGCAATGATCTGGCATTGCACAAAATCATCGATGGTAAGGGTGGTCTGTTTCCTCGTCGTCGGAGACGTTGCAATTTTAACAATTTCTTTGTTAAAGTAAGGCTTTAACAAAGAAATGGTCCCTTAAACTATAGGTTTTAACACGTTGAAGATCTTTCTCAAACACAAAACAAGTCCCTATTTCATTTCTGGAAGCTGGGATAAATAAGCAAGCACTTTTACTGCATTCAGATATCAAATACATACATTAAAGAATACATGAAAAGAATATTTCAGTGATTATACTGGTAACTTCTATAACAAAGTGAAATCTCAGAAGCCTAGAGAAATCATTCAACTCATTTAATATTTAGAAAGAAAAATATTGATTAATAATTTGATTATAATTACTCATCATTACATATACATTGAAGCAGCAGTGGATTTCAATCCACCCCCATCAAGACAAAAGCAATTCATATTTTGTACAACAAAAATACATTGGTGGAAGCATGTTTTTGGATAAGATACTAATTTTTCCATCTACATAACATGAAAATGAAAGAGTGATGTGACGTGTAGCAAAGTATGGTGTCCCGTATCTGGAATTTGTGCTCTGCATTTCACCCATTCATGTGCACACACACAGCAGTGAGTATTAAACACACTGTGAACACAGACCCAGAGCAGTAAGCAGTGGAGCCCAGGAAGTGATTGGGGGTTAGGTGCCTTGCTTACGTTTGGGTTTACCAGTTGTGGGTAATGAGAGTGGAGGAGAGCGTGGTTCATTCACTCCCCACCCCCACCTACATTTTCTGCTGGTACTGAGTCTCAAACCTGCGCCCCTCAGGTTACAAGTACGACTCTCTAACCATTAGGCCACAACTGCCAGTAACACAATACATTTATAAATAAATAAATATCCAAATGCAGAATGTATACCAGCATAAATATATTCAATTTGGAAATAACATAAATCAATATTGGTTAAATGTTAGCAAACTCTTTGTGCTCCAGTACAAACCTTTCTCAACAAGCACTGGCATGAATCTCGATATAACCAGGAGGGAACATAACTTGGCATATTGGGCACCTTTTACTTGTGGCGGATTGGTCTTCTTTATTGGTGGGATCACTTTTAATAGATGTTTCAGGGGAAGCTAAAATAAAAACAAACAAACTGTTCAAGGGACGGGTCAAAACTTCAAAGATAGCAAAAACCAAACATAAAAACATAGTCTAAAATTGAAGAAAACTACTTTAAAGTTCGTGAGTTACATTGCATTTAAGAAGTACTAATTGTGATCTGTTAAGACTTTACAGACAAATTGAGTACTTGCTTCTAACAATCACTTGATTTTTTTTCTCCTAAAAACAGAGAATATGAGAAAAATTAAGAACATTTCAAAGCTTATTTTTATTACTAATAATAACAAAAACAATGCAAGTTCAAAACAGTTTACATGACACTTCAAACTTACTTGGTCAACTGTCTGGCTTGCTACACGACTCTACATGCAAAGCCAGAGCTTGTAATGGCAAAGTTTACAATGTCTTGCACTGTGATTTTGGCATTTTGCTGAACTCTGGGGCATCAAAAGGAAGAGGTGAAATATCGATTTCATCCTGAAGTGGAATAATTTAAAGCATATGCCTCCCATTATTAGATGAGCTCTTAAGTAGCTTTGCTGTGTATCCCTCTGATTCTGGTGGGATCTATGTTTTTTAATGCATGCACTAAGCTAGCAGCAGTAGTACAGGCTAACAAAAATTATTCAAACAATGGAGATATATAAGATACATCAAAGAGTTAAACAAGGGATAATAGATTATAACTACTGACCTGACGCCTTGTATAAAAGCCATCCACCCATTAAGTTCTTCAATTTAGGATACTCAACTGCCAGAGATGCTGTAATCTACAGAAACAAAATTTAATTAATCCACATATCAAATACATTGTTCCTGCTTACAAATACAGTATTTAAAAATGCTCACCTCTGCATGGTTGCTGTTATCAGGTAAAGAAATATGCCGTTTACCTAACCCTGCCATTAACAAGTTAAGTTCTTGAGATCCTTGTGGGGTCCTATCTGTTGCTGCTGGGAGTAAGTAAAACTGTATGCTAGTATGCTTTGTGGGGGCTACAACAGCTTTTGTCACTGGAGTAGGAAAGTTGCGTTTGCCACTGGTTCTTTCTTTTCTAAACATACTAGGAAAGGACCTGTTGAAAGTTTTCAAAGAAAAATATGCAATATTTCCAGGATTTAAAAAAACTTGTATTTGTATGCAAACACAATAATATAATTTAATTATATGTAACCTAGTCATCTCTTGATGAACGCTGGGCTGCCTCAATCCCGGATTTTGACTGCCACGCGGATTTAGAGTCAGACCTCGGGATTGGCTCTGACCCTGAACCTGTTCCTGACCAGCTGTTGCCGTTATGAGTGACAGCAAGTTACTTGCTGCACTTTCAATGAGTGCATACTCTGGCTGTTAATAAAAAAGAAAGACAAAATAAATTAAAGCAGCAAGCAGCGATGGGCGGGCCCTCGCACATGTAGCGCGTCGGGGAGTGATGCGGCCGCATATCCTGTTGCATATTCTGGAGCTCTGCCAGTGCGGCTGTGAATTTGCTACGCTTTTCAGACACTGCATGAAGGTGTTACTGTTATACATCACTTCCTGTTGCCAGCAGGTGGCGCTATGACTGTGGGTGAATGTACATGAGTTCAGGGCGGGACTCTTATCCTACATGTAAAGTTTGGTGCAGCTGTGAGCATGTACACTGAAGTTACAACCACTTCCTGTGTCATGGCGATGAGTTGATATTTGATGCCATGCCACAGACACACCGATTGACGAAAACTCGCAGATAGCACAACTTTTCATCGTCAATGCCTTTAGAAGGCACAGCAGAAATTTCAAGTCGATCAGACTAAATCCCTAGGAGGAGTTCGTTAAAGTACGGAGTGTGTAAATCAGCCAAAATTTGACGAAAAATTCAAAATGGCCGACTTCCTGTTGGGTTTAGGGCATCGCTCCAAGAGGCTTTTTTGTGCGTCTGGACATGGTTGATGTGCCACAGAAATTTCGTACATGTAGGTCAAAGTGCGCCGGGGGCTGCTTCGTTAAAGGTCACTTCCTGTTGCCAGCAGGTGGCGCTATGACTGGGGGTGAATGTCGGCATGTACATGTGTTCAGGGCGGGACTCTTGTCAAGCGTGCAAAATTTGGTGCAGATCTGAGCATGTACAGCAAAGTTACTCCAACTTCCTGTTTCATGGCGAATCATCGATGCCTCGGACACGCCCATTGACAAAAACGCGCAGAGAGCACAACTTTTCATCGTCAAAGCCTTTAGAAGGCACAGCAGAAATTTGAAGGGCAAACCGACTAAATCCCTAGGAGGAGTTCGTTAAAGTACGGAGTGTGTAAATCGTCCCAAAATGGCCGCCAAATTCAAAATGGCCGCCAAATTCAAAATGGCGGACTTCCTGCCGAGTTTAGGGTATGGGTTCTTGAGGCTGTTTTGTGCGGCTTGATATGATACACGTCCCCACCAAATTTCGTGAATGTAGGTCGAACATGGAAGAGGGACTAATTTTTTCTAATTTTCTAGGTGGCGCTAGCGAGCCATTTTGCCACGCCCATCCGCGAAACCCACAAAATAAAAAAAATTTACCCACAAAATAAAAAAAACAGTCCTGGCATGTGTGCAAAATTTGGTGACTTTTCTAGCATGTTGCGGCCTCGAAAATGGGGCTTACTTTGCCGAAAGAAAAAAAAAAAAAAATAATAATAATCCTAACAGTTTCAAGAGGGTCCTCGCACGGGTGTTCGGGCCCTAATTAAATAATAATAAAGTGATTATTCCAGGCATGTACTGTAACAATACACAATACTGATCTTGCAATACAGTACTATACACTGACATACTTTGAACAAATCCAAAATAAGAGTTAAAAATGGTATTTTGATATTATTACTTTTAGCACATATGGCAAATCATTAATACTGCTATAAAGTGCTATATTTGATATTACATTAGAGGTGAACTTAGGCTGTACTTGGTCGGTTCTTCCCTCATTCACAGGGAAAGTGATGAGAACATAAATATTAATCATTCTGCTTAGCTAAAATACAGAAATTTGCTTGCACTCTGTTGCTGTCTACATACAGTAGCCTACCTTTATTTAAAATATTTTAAATGTATTATATATCGTTACTTCATATTGCTGCTATCCACAATATTGTTGCATTTTTGTATTGTAAAATATTGCGACACGAAATATTGATATACCCCTGCATTATTTAAAATGTTCTCTGCAACAATAATTTCATCATCGAATATACAAAAATATAAAAGTATATAATTTTTATAACCCCGTGATTCTCAGTGGATATAAGGGATCAACCTCAAAAGGTAGATTATAGATACTGTAAGACAGAAACTCACCTGTTGTTCACCGCTAATTTTCACAGCTGTGCTGTGTATATCATCTCCTATTCCTTAAAACCAATAATGCCATAATGAGTGAGTAAGAATGAGTGCGATTTAACAGATGGAATAACTACTAATTTGTAAAAAATTTAGTGCTTTTTAATTATTAAATTCAGCCATATGGTGCACTTTAGAGTAAAAAATTAAGAGCTCCGTCCCATATTCAGTGTGCAAATTAAACAAAGAAAAACTCAAACCTCTTTTGGTTATGATATAGTGTCTGTCTACTAGGGCTGACTTCTAATAGTCGAGGATTCGACGATTCGATTCGGAGAGGTCTGATTCGACTATGAACCTCATAGTATTCAACGAAACCTAATATAAAAATACATATATGTTAACGATGAAATACGGGACAAATCATGATTTTTTTCATAATAGCCTAAGTCGGGACACTAAAATTAGAGTTGAAATATGTCCCGGGAAAAATGGGACATCTGGTGACCCTACGTGTGATATGTTTTGTTCATCTGGCTTTAAATGAATAAAAGGTATTTGTTACACACCATGTTTTTCTTTTATTTTTTTTTAGCTCTTTTGTTTGAAATGGAAAAAATCTAGCTGCTATCTAAAAAAAAAAAAAAAAAAAAAGGTTCGACTATCAGTCGACTATGGCAAAATTTAACGAATCAGATTCGACTATGAAAATCCTTAGTCGAAAACAGCCCTACTGTCTACATTACACTACTACATAATAATAGTTATAATATTAACCCCATGACAGTAATATACATGTATTGTAAAACAAATGCACTGAAAAATAAAATAAACTTTCATAATTAATTTCGTACTAATTTCTATACTTATAGAGAAACACGTGATCTTTTATTTTGACAGAAACTGCATCAAACTTTTATTTTGGCGGAAAACATGGTTTCCAAACGTGTGGAAATCTGTAATGGGTTCCTACACAGTATGGTGTTAGTAGCTTAGTTCTGTCACCACAGTCCTACACTCACTCATTTCCTCCTGATCCTCCTCACTCCTCATCTAGCCACTTGAAAGGTCTGATTTTTTTTCACGCTATTTCCATGCACTTTTCTTGGTTCTTCTCCATGCGCTTGACGATTAAAACAGAACTGCCGGCTCGCGCTCGCTCAGAGCCCAAAGGGTGAGGTGTTTCAAGATGTGATTGGACCAGCCCAGTGTCAATCAAGAAAATAACCAATGGGCCGCTGATCTACGCGTTTCATGGGCCGGTCTGAGAGAAAAACAAAACCTACTGACTTGTTTTGTCCAATGCATTACACCGGTACAAAGATCCCAGCGCCGCCAATTAATCAAAACTAAACGAGTGGGCCGCCGATGTACGAGTTTTATGGGCTGGTCAGATAAAAAAAATAATAATTAAGTTTGAGATGTATCGGCCCAAATAGCACGTCGGCCCATCGGGCAAATGCCCGAAATGCCCGATGGCCAGTCCAGCCCTGTATGTATATGTAAAACATACTGTATTTGTTTCATAGGTACGTTTTTTATTTGCAGAACAATATGCATTAGTTTGTGAGTGATGTTTTGTATTTACAAACCACATTGAGTTTGTTTGTGAATCATTGGGTGTGAGTAAAACACGTTTTGTGTGTGTGTGAGGTTTTGGCACATAATTCGCTCCATAGCAATTTAGCATCCTCAATGTCTTGACTTCATGCACACCGAGTTTGGCGATGATTAAATGAATTGTCTAGGAGTAGTACTTCAAATTCCACAGCAAGCGTTTTCCAAACAACCCATAATAGCCGATTTCCTGTTGGGCTGGCGTAAAACTTGACCGGGGGAAAGATGTTCGGCCCGATGAGATCTATATGTGCACTGAGTTTCATATTAATTCATGCAAGCGTGTTGGATATATGGACCAAATTGTCGGACCCCGTTCAAGGGGGCGCTCTTGAGCCCCCCTGCCACGCCCAGGTACCAGCTTCAGCCCGCCCCTGATGGCCGTGGGTTCTGACCTGTGTGCAAAATTTCAAGAGTTTTTGAGCACGTTAAGAGCCCCAAAAGCCCCTGAAACATTGAAATCCATTAAAAGCAATAGACAAATCCCTCACACACAGAGACGGAGAGAGAGGGAGAGAAAATTCTCAGAAACATCCACATTCAAACTAAAATATCTGACTTCCTCTTGGTCTGAGCTAATGACAGTTAATTAGAAAGTTGTCCGGCCTGATCTGAACAATATGCGTACCGAGTTTTATGATTGTAGGTAAAACTAACACCCCCACTTTTGTCAAAAGGTGGCGCTACTGAGCCCCTGCACCACGCCTGTGTCTGAAACTTTGCACATGTCTACTGGCTAATAAATGTGATGTCTGTCGATTTTCATGCAATTTCAAGCATGTTAAGAGTCTCAAAAGCATCAACAAAGAATATTAAAGTTTGATGCATTGCCACGGCAACAGTATCTAAGATATCAATAATCCTTTCACAGGTCTACATCTGCCGTGTGTTTACGTTATACAAATAAAGTTTGAAGCAAATCGGGTAAAAATAAGAGGGTGATTTCAAAGCATTTAGGAAGTGACACACTTCCTGCTGCCAGTTGGTGGCGCTATAACTTTGACTCACAATCGTCACATCCATGTGATCGGCCTCTTACAGCAAACACACTGCTAAAGTTTTATCAAGATCAGTTAATGTATGCAGTAGTTATAACACACTTCCTGTTTCCATTATTCGCCATAAATTCGTTTCCTTGCCACGGCCAAACCGTTCGAGATATCAAAAATCCCCTGGCTATTTTTCATCCTCAATGTCTTGACTTCTTGCACACCGAGTTTCGTGGCGATTGGTTGAATTCTCTAGGAGGAGTATATCGAATTCCAGGGGCATATGCTTCCAAACAAACCATAATAGCCGACTTCCTGTTGGGCTGGGTTAAAAAGTAAAAGTACAAAAGATATATGAACCGATGAGATCTATATGTGTACCAAGTTTCATATTATTACATGCAAGCGTTTTTTGATTTATGGACCAAGTTTTTGGACCCCGTTCCAGGGGGCGCTGTCGAGCCCCCCTGCCACGCCCGGGTACCAGCTTCAGCTCGGCCCTGATGGCCGCGGGTTCTGACCCGTGTGCAAAGTTTCAAGAGTTTTTGAGCACGTTAAGGGCCCCAAAAGTGCGCTGAGAGTCTCAAAAGTATCCAAAAAGAATATTAAAGTTTGATGCGTTGTCACGGCAACAGCATCTAAGATATCAACAATCCTTTCACAGGTCTACATCTGGCGTGTGTCTGCATTATACACATCAAGTTTGAAGCAAATCGGGTAAAGCATCTTGGATATATGGACCAAATTGTCAGACCCCGTTCAAGGGGGCGCTGTTTAGCCCCCCTGCCACGCCCGGGTACCAGCTTCAGCCCGGCCATCTGACCCGTGTGCAAAGTTTCAAGAGTTTTCGAGCACGTTAAGAACCCCAAAAGTGCCCGAAAGCATTAAAAAGCATGAAAAAGCTTAAAAAAAGGAATATTAAAGTTTGATGCATTGCCATGGCAACAGTATCTAAGATATCAATAATCCTTTCACAGGTCTACATCTGGCGTGTGTCTACATTATACACATAATGTTTGAAGCAAATCGGTTAAAAATAAGAGGGTGATTTCAAAGCATTTTGGAAGTGACACACTTCCTGCTGCCAGTTCGTGGCGCAATAACTTTGACTCACAATAGTCACATCCATGAGATCGGGCTCTTACAACGAACACACTGTTGAAGTTTCATCAAGATCAGTTAATGTATAAAGAAGTTATAACACACTTCCTGTTTCACGTTTCTCGCCATAATTTCGTTTCCTCGCCACGGCCAAACCGTTTGAGATATCAAAAATCCCCTGGCAATTTTTCATCCTCAGTGTCTTGACTTCACGCTGACCGAGTTTCGTGCCGTGTGTTTGAATGCTCTAGGAGGAGTATTTCAAATTCCATTGCATGCGTTTTCCAAACAACCCTAAATAGACGACTTCCTGTTGGGCTGGGGTAAAAAGTAAGAGCACAAGGAATATATGAACCGATGAGATCTATATGTGTACCGAGTTTCATATTGCATGCAAGTGTGTTTGATTTATGGACCATGTTTTCGGACCCCGTTCCAGGGGGCGCTGTCGAGTCCCCCTGCCACGCCCGGGTACCATATTCAGCCCTGATGGCCGCAGGTTCTGACCCGTGTGGAAAGTTTCAAGAGTTTTCGAGCACGTTAAGGGCCCCAAAAGAGCCCAAAAGGTAGTAAAAAAAAAAAAAAAAAAAAAAGAAGAAGAAGAATCCTTAGGAAAACAATAGGGCCTTCGCCTTTTCAAGGCTTGGGCCCTAATAAAGAATAATCCTTAGGAAAACAATAGGGCCTTCGCCTTTTCAAGGCTTGGGCCCTAATAATAAATATAGCTGCGAGCAGCGATTACGGGCCCAAGCCGGTGGCACCGCAACCCTGGTGCCTTTAGGGTTATTGTGCACGACGTGACAGAAAATATCTGCTCGCTATCTGCCGAACGGCTCTGGTAGTCCCGCTTCAGCACTGATGATGTTGTAGAAATAGTGTGCTCTGGTTGGTCTGGATTATTCAGGATTTATTATTTTATACAGAAATAAGTTATTTATAATTCAGATGAGAATAAAGTTAGTGTTGATTAAAAAGAAGAAAAACAAATATATTGATCTGAAATATAGCACATTCATTTTACATTTATTTAGGTTCAATTACCAAACATACAATCTTAATTTAATTTAAAGCAAACAATACATTTAAAATAAATGGGTTGTATGCACATTTTTTTTATATAAAAAAAATATATATATATCCAAAAAGACAAGGCTCACACACACACACACACACACACACACACACACACACACACACACACACACACACACACACACACACGTCAAGTCACTTACATTTTAGATGCAATATTGAATAAGCAGAAAAATCGAATTTTCTGCTCTGAAAATATAAATAAGCATACAAATTGAATAAGCACTTTGAATATTCTAAACAGAATAAGCACTAGTCGCTAATGAATAAGTACTAGTACTTAATGGAATAGATACTAATATCTAAAAAATAAGTACTAGTAGCATGAAAATAGAGACTAGTATGTTAAAATGATTAAATTTTAAAACGGCTTGCCATATTGGCTCAGAGAGAGAGAGAGAGAAAATGACATTTTAGATAATAGTACCTATTAATAGATACTAGTATTTATTCAATAAATACTAGTTCTTAGTCATGACATACTAGTACCTATCAAAATCGGGTAAAGCATGTTGGATATATGGACCAAATTGTCGGACCCCGTTCAAGGGGGCGCTGTCGAGCCCCCCTGCCACACCCAGGTACCAACTTCAGTCCGGCCCTGATGGCCGCGGGTTCTGATCCGTGTGCAAAGTTTCAAGAGTTTTCGAGGACGTTAAGAACCCCAAAAGTGCCCGAAAGCATAAAAAAGCATGAAAAAGCTTAAAAAAAGGAATATTATAGTTTGATTCATTGCCATGGCAACAGTATCTAAGATATCAATAATCCTTTCACAGGTCTACATCTGGCATGTGTCTACATTATAGGCAAGGCAAGGCAAGGCAAGTTTATTTATATAGCACATTTCATACACAATGGTAATTCAAAGTGCTTTACATAGGAGAAAAATAAAATAATCAAAACAAGTAAGAATAATTAAAACAGTTTAGAATAAAAAATAAAATAAAGTACAGTAAAAACAGTCGGACGAACAGTGGCACAGTGCTCATTCAGTAAATGCATAGCTAAACAGAAGTGTTTTGAGTCTGGATTTGAATGTGACTACTGTAGGAGCACATCTGATCTCTTCTGGAAGCTGGTTCCAGCTGCGGCTGGCATAGTAGCTAAAAGCAGACTCTCCTTGCTTAGAGTGAACCCTTGGTATTTCTAACTGATGTGATCCTAATGATCTGAGTGATCTGTTGGGTTTATATTCAGTGAGCATATCTGCAATATATTGAGGTCCTAGCCCATTGAATGATTTATATACCAGTAATAATACTTTAAAATCAATCCTAAATGTAACTGGGAGCCAGTGTAAAGACCTGAGTACTGGTGTGATATGTTCATATTTTCTGGTTCTGCTCAGAATCCTGGCAGCAGCGTTCTGTATGAGCTGCAACTGTCTTATGGTCTTTTTAGGAAGGCCAGTGAGGAGTCCATTACAATAATCCACCCTGCTGGTGATGAAAGCATGCACAAGTTTCTCTAAGTCTTGACTGGAAACAAAGCATCTAATTCTTGCAATATTTTTCAAATGATAGTATGCTGATTTAGTTATTGCTTTGACATGACTACTGAAACTAAGGTCTGACTCTAGAGACACACCAAGATTCCTGACTTGATTTTTAGTTGTTAGACCTCTAGAGTGAAGGTATGCATTCACCTTGAGAACTTCATCTTTGTTTCCAAACGCAATGACTTCAGTTTTGTCTTTGTTTAACTGAAGAAAGTTTTGGCACATCCAGTTGTTTACTTCATCAATGCATTGGCACAGGGAGTCAATGGGGCTGTAATCGTTAGGCGATAGGGCTAAGTAGAGCTGTGTGTCGTCTGCATAGCTGTGGTAAGAGATTCGGTTCTTTCTCATTATTTGGCTCATTGGGAGCATATACAGGTTGAATAGGAGTGGCGCAAGAATTGAGCCCTGGGGGACTCCGCATATCATGGATGTCCACTCAGACTTATGGTCTCCTATACTCACATAATAACCTCTCCCTTCTAAGTAAGACCTGAACCATTTTAGGACTATCCCAGAGAGCCCCACCCAGTTTTCCAGCCTGTCAATAAGTATGTTGTGATCGACAGTGTAAAATGCAGCACTGAGGTCGAGTAGTACCAGCACTGATAATTTGCCTGTATCAGTATTTAAGCGAATATCGTTTATTATCTTTATGAGCGCTGTCTCTGTGCTGTGATGCGATCGGAAACCAGATTGAAAATTGTCAAAGTAACCATTCAAGCTTAAGAATTTGTTCAGCTGATTGAAGACAACTTTTTCAATGATCTTGCCTATGAAGGGAAGATTTGAGATCGGTCTATAATGGCTTAATATGGTCTTATCTAGATTGCTCTTTTTCAGGAGGGGCTTGACAACTGCAGTTTTCAGGGAGTTTGGAAAACTCCCAGAGAAAAGTGAGGCATTTACCACTTCTAGGAGATCTGCTTTTAAGCTGTTTAACACACTTTTGAAAAAAGATGTGGGAAGTGTGTCGAGGGCACAGGTTGATGTTTTAAGGTGCTGTACGGTTTCTTCCAAAATTTTGCCATCAATTTCTTCGAAAACAGACATAGTAACTACTTTCTCAGGTAGTGGTCTGATCGGTTTGACCCCAGCGCAACTCAAGGATGAGCTGATCACCTTTCTGATATTATTGATTTTCTCAGAGAAGAAAGAAGCAAACTCACTGCACTTGCTGTCTGAGAGCATTTCACTGGGAATCTGGCTTGGGGGGTTTGTCAGTCTCTCTACAGTAGCAAAAAGAGTGCATGTGTTGTTTAAGTTGCTGTTTATAATATTTGAGAAGAAAGTCTGTCTAGCTTTGCCTAGTTCCATATTAAAAGCATGGATGCTGTCTTTGTAGATGTTATAATGGACTACAAGTTTTGTCTTCCGCCACATGCGCTCTGCTCTTCTGCATTGTCTTTTCATATTTTGCACAGCTGTTGAGTTTCTCCAAGGTGCTTTTTGTCTACCACTATTCTTCCTGACTTTCACAGGAGCAATATGATCAATTACACTTTTAATTTTTGAGTTAAAAGATTCAAGGAGAAAATCAACAGAGTCAGCAGATATGCTTGGTTTTAAAGATATAGCCTTCATAAATAGCACACTAGTGTTCTCATTTAGGCATCTCTTCTTGACAGACACAGATCTAGCTTCAATGGCAGGAGAGATCAAAATATCAAAGAAAATACAGAAATGATCAGACAGTGCTACATCCTTAATAACAATTGATGAGATGTTTAGACCCGTACTGATAAGTAGATCTAGAGTGTGTCCACGATTATGGGTGGGTCCATTTACATGCTGTGTCAGATCAAACGTTTTTAAAACAGTTTTGATTTCTTTTGCCATATTGGTTTCTGCATTATCTATGTGAATGTTAAAATCTCCAGCAATGGCAAAACAGTCAAACTCTGAGGAAATTGTTGATAACAGTTCTGTAAAGTCCTCAGCAAAGGCTGGAGAGTATTTTGGAGGCCTGTAAACAATGATAAGTAAAATACGTGAAGCACCTTTTACCACAATACCCAGATATTCAAAAGATGGGTAATTCCCAAGTGATATTTGCTTACATTGATAGACATCTTTAAAAAGAGCAGCTAAGCCCCCGCCTCTCTTACCCGCTCTGCAAACACTCATAAAAGTAAAGTTAGGAGGGGATGTTTCATTGAGGACTGTTGCACTGCAGCTGTCTTCTAGCCAAGTTTCATTTAGAAGCATAAAGTCCAGGTTGTATGTGGTTATTAAGTCGTTGACTAGAAGTGATTTATTTTTAAGTGAGCGGATGTTTAAAAGTGCTAACTTAACAGTCTTACTTTTTGTCCCCACAGCGATCTTAGTTTGGCGTGTAATAGGCACCAGATTAGATGGGTTTGCTGTACGGCTTTTGAAGGCCTTAGATTTTCTATCATGTAATTGAACAGCAATAGAGAGAGATTCAGGCACACTGGGTTCCCGCTTGTTTTGTAAACATTTAAGAAAGTTACTGTTATCATAGCGGGGACCCGACACATATCACTTAGAGCTGGTATCAGTTGTTTTTGGTACACCGCGAGCCGCTGGAGGGGGTTGGGGGCCCTGGCGCTGTGGCAGAGGCCGAAGAGCTCTCACAGGAGGAGGAGGAGGGGGAGGGCGAGCTGGGCCCGCAGGCTTTGGTGGTTGTGGGGCCTGCCGTTTTTTGGTTGACATCTGGGGGCTTGCAAAAGAGTGAGATAGTCTGGTTCCAGCATACACCAGTTATTCCATTTTCTCTGAGAAGCACAGAAGTGGAGATGCTGGAGAGAGGGATAACGTGTCTGGTGTTTGCTGTTGCTCTGGTGTAATCGGAGGCTGTAATATACTGTCCTGGATTCCCTGACTGTTTTCCCCCAAGTCGTCCTTGGGTGCTGAATCTTCTAGCAGTTCTAGTATGTCACAGTCTGTCTGTGGTGAGCTCTGTGGGCAGGGCTCAGCTGAGATTGTGTCTGTGAGCAGAGGTTGTTGTGGCTGAGTGGTGTTATCATTGTCCTTGTGTGATGTGTCAAACACATGTCCATTCAGGTGCTGAAGTGAAGTCCTGTGGTCATTCATACTGTGTCCAGGTGTGTGTGTGCCATTCAGGTTGAGTGGATTGGCACACACTGCAGAAGGATGATGGATTGAGAAGAAGATATTGTCCTTTAGCACTCTTGAACCAAGTTTGTTTGGGTGGAGCCCATCCTGTTGAAACAGTTGCCTCTGACTCCAGAAAAGATTGAAGTTGTCAATGAAGTTCACTCCTTTTATATTGCAGGTTTTTTGCAGCCATGTGTTAAGCCCAAGCAACCGTGAAAACCTGTTTGTTCCTCTTGCTGGGAGTGGTCCACTGATGAATGTCTGAACTTTCAGTCTTTTAAGTGTTTCAAAAAGTTCATTGAAATCCTTCTTAAGGAGTTCTGACTGCCCATTATGAATATCATCCTTCCCCACATGAATAATGAGTCGATTTGCAGTCTTATGTTTCATCAGAATGTTCTGAAGTTCCCTGTTTACATCAGAAGTTGTTGCTTGTGGAAGGCAGCATGTAGTTGTGTCCCTGCTACTAATGTTTCTGATTATAGAGTCACCCACTATCAGAGTCCTGGGCTCGGCTGCGCTCTGAGCTGAGTGCCGCTGTCTGCTCGACCTTGAGCGCCCGTTAGCAGTGTTATCTACTGGCTGATTCAGTCTGTGTTCGATCACATTCATCACATTCAGGGATTCCTCATTCATTAATACTGCAAATCTGTTCTCAAGATGTATAGGTGGTGGTAGGAGACCAGTGTTTGCAATCCTTGTCAGAGCCGTATCTGGGGTAGAGGATGCTACTGCGGCAATGTGTGATGCTCGTGACAATCTGATGTCTCGAGTGCCTTTGGGTCTCGCTCCCTGTTTGTGCCATCGATTTGTTAGTCGATCGGCTTGTTTCTCTACACTAAGTATGGCCTGTATTGGAGCACTAGATTCATGGGACTCACCGGCTGTATGCTGAGGGCGTCCATGATGAAGCTCTGTTGTGTGTTCCGTCTGGTTTGGTGGTCCCATAAGTAACTTTGTTTCAAGAACTGCAATCCTTTGTAAAAGTCTCTGGCAGTTTGTGCAGCAAGTAGATTCCAGAAGAGGCATTTTCTCTTATCCTTATGAATGTAGGCAGTTGTGTTTTCTCTTCCCCGGAATGTAAGCTTTCAGTGGGAGGCTGGTCGGAGAAAAGTATTCCGCTTTTTTCTAGTAATCAAGCGTTTGAGCACTGTGCTGATTTGCTGAAGTTAAAATTAGGTGATAAAAGGAAATAAAATATGAAAATATAAACACGATAGAGCAATAAAAAAATAAAAGCGATAGAGCAAAGCGCGGAGCAGTAAGCAAGAGCGTCCGAACAGTAGCTGAGCAGGAAGTAAAAAGCCATATACCATAGATACATTCAGAAAAAGTGCTTAGTAACAAGTTACAAACGATACTTGACGTATGTAAACATTGGGGCACTGGCCAATAACATTCCACTAGAACAAGTAGGCCAAAACAATGTGTGCCTTTACTCACTCCCCCTTAGAGAAGATCCTCCTGTGGTCCACTAGGAGGCTCAGAAGGCCACCCCTTGTAATTTGGCCTCCTAGACCTATTACCCTGACTGAACCATGTTTGTACAGCTTCCTTGGCATCAAACTCTTGTAAACTAGGTCCCTCCATGCTAATTCGAATCAAGTCCTCCACAGTGTTTACATGCAGGGACCCCCTGACATCAGATTTAATCCTCTTCTGAGCAGAAAATCCCCTTTCACACACAGAAGAGGAGACTGGGAGGACCAGCATGATGTGCACAAGATGTAGGATGTTCTACAAAGATTGGATCATTAGTGTAGGTTTTATTTAATCAAAAAGTAATAATTACCAATTAAATGAACAAGGATGTGATCAAAATGGGGTACCTTGTAATCAGAGCAGAATGGCAACTTTGTTACCATCATCTCCCATAAGGCATGGTAAGACTTGTCCATGTAGTTCCTAAAGATGAATGTCTTCATGGATTGATACTCCTCTCTAGCCAGATTGGAATCACAGCCATTTCTGAAAAGAGTGAAAGGAAAAACTGACCAAACAATCTAGGTTAAGGATCAAAGTAGATGTTTGAAATGTTGCTCTGTGTTATACTTTTTATATCTTTATGATAATTTAAAAATAATCACTAACCTTGTTAAGACAGAGTTGAAGTGGTCTAGCAGGAAGTCCAGCTCCTCTGCACCATAGTCTGTCAGCTCTCGTTGCTCTGGCCAGGAATCATGACTGAATATCTTGAATGACTTCACTGCCTTTGCTGATGCTGATGTAGACTCTTCATCTATCAAGGAATAGAAAGACGCAGTTGAGAGAAAGAGAAAGTTGAATGTGTCATAATGATAGTTTATCTTATTTTCACATTTTTTCTTTTAAAATATATAATTCTGTGCTTTCACTTACAAAGCAGACTGCTGAATCTTTGCTTCAAATGAAGCAAAGTGCAGTCGATGGTTGCTCTCACTGCTTGTTGCAGCTTAGGTGTGCTTGCCATGGAGAGTCCTTCCTTTCCCAGCCCAGCAGCTTCACCTTTGATGATGATCCCCTGAGTTCACACAACATTCAACATTTTAGACAAGAATAAAAAAAGAATAAATATAAAATAAATCAACTTCAAACGTAATTAAAAAATACTGCTCACCTGATACTTGTACAAAAGGTGAGTCTCCCCCTCGCCCTCTTGTTGTCTTCTCTGGGCCTGAAGGTCTGCCAGTAATTCAGCCAGCCTACCACCCGGCTTGCATCTCACTGACATGGCCTCAATTGTTGCAAGGAGATTCTCAATTCCATTAACAGCCTGTAAAACATTTAAGTTGTAAAAACACATAAAGGTAAAAGCTACATATTCCTTGATAAAAAAAAATATTTTTTAACATTGTTTTAATAAGTTTAAACTATTCTTCTTGTCATGTCAACATTACCTGAGGCAAAATAATATCATTTCTTTGGAGAAGAAGGCTGAATTTGCTAATGGCCTCAAACAAGTCAGCCAAGAAGTGACAGAAACCCACAAAGCTTCCATCTTCCATCATCTTCTTGACCTGCAAGACATAACCAATTAATAACCAAACCACCAATATCAGTTATTTTGAATGCCTCCCAAATATGAAATCATTTTGAAATTAAATACAGACCTTCCTTGATCTTCCAGCAATATCAGCATTGGTGGATGATGCAGTCAAATGTTCCATGTGGTAATAAACTGCTGTGAACTGGCCATGGTTCTGCAGATGTCTATCCTTTCCTCCAGGTTTCAGCAAGGTTTGCAGGGCCCGGTTCACATGTGGAAGCCAGCGTGTCCCACTGACAGTACCTGGTACATTGACACGCACACCCAACTCCTCTCCAAGTGCTCGTAGTTCTCTCATAGATTTGCTGCTAAAGTGGTATGTCTTCCAAACCATGTTGAGGAGATTGTAGACATGATCCACCATGGGAATTTTCCTTTGCACAGATAGCATTGCCAGCTCCAGTCTACAATTACAAAGAATTCAACTTAAAATTAAACATGCATTATTTAGGCTACTACCTTATCTTTATTCTGAAGGTTCACATGTAACCTACCTATGTGGCATGCAATGAAATGGGACAATAAAACCCCCTGCCTCAGCTTGGAGGAGGGCTATTACCCCTCCTTTATGCCCGAGATTGACAGCTGCACCATCAGCTCCCATGGCAACTGTCTTTTCTAACCAAGCTGTTTCTGTTCCTAGATGCTGAAATGCCTCTTTGGTGGCATCATATACACCTTAAAATGCAAGCACGTTATGACTATGGTGTACAATTATGTCTTATATTCACTGAAGTCCCCCCCCCCCCCCCCCCCCCCCCTGTCATCATCACACATCACAGCTAAATCATTATGGCACCTTAAGTAATTATTTAAACTGATACATATTCACAGTAAAGACAGCTAAAGAATTTAGTAATGGGTCTAAACATAATTCAAATATATAAATATATACAACATACCTTGAGCATGTGCATGTTTCACTTCGATGTGGCCAATCAAAATATTCCTTGGTTTCCCTTCGTTTAGGATCCTTGCATATATGATTTCGCATTCCTTTGTTGAAACGTCGGTGTCCCCATCGATCATAATTGATATATACGGAGCATCTTTGATCATTGTGTAAGTATTCCCCTTCAGAGTATCCGCAATTACTCCAACAAATTGTGCGCATGCTGTATCGTTGTTGTATGTTTCATTAATTTTTAAGCCATTCTTCCTTTGAAGGTCGAGCTGGCTTTTGAATTTGGTGAAGGGTAGTTCCTCCTTAGCAACGAAGTAGGCCGTGTTAAATTTCAACATCATCTCTGCCTCATCTGCGCTCTGATTTACAGCCTCTTGTCTTCTAAAAGCAACCAGCAGTGGCGATGCTTTTTGATTTATGAACATATCACGGCATACTCTGTGCTTAAGGCTGAGACTGTGTTTTACTAAAGCATTACGTTTAAACTGCGAAGAGCCTGCACTGTCGGCAAACTTCGTGTTTCCTGCATTTTTGGGGTAGCGACTGCAGTACTCGCAGTTCATGGAGTTAGTCTCCTTACAGTACCTCAGCCAGCTGAAATCTCGAACCCACTCTTCCCGAAAATGGTGGGTTCGGGACTTTTTCGCAACACAGTCCTCGGACACATCATCAGACTGTGGCACTGACTCTGGCACTGGCACACTAGCCGCAGGTCGGAAGAACGAGTCAATAGTTCGCTTCATTGCTCAGATGCGCACAGAAGAAGGTTGTGATATTTTGTCTGTCTCTCACAGATGTTTACGCGCGCTCGATTATCGACCCTCCCCCTCCACGCATTAGCCAGTTACATTCGCTATTCTTCTCACGCTCATCACATTCCGGATTCATTAACGCGCAACGTTTAAAAAAAGCACAAATTTACTGGTCGCACATGTGCGACCTGATGTAAAATTCAGTCGCACACACTCAAATTTTGGTCGCAAAATGCGACCATTTGGTCGCAGTCTGGAGCCCTGTGGTAGACTGCGTAACCGCGAGTATCTGTTTATGGCTCATCGACCGCACGCATTTACTGATACACTCAATGAACGGCTGTACCTAATACAAATAAAACATCTCTAGTTAACTAGTAGATCATTCATTTAGTCCGCTCTTAAATAAGAGATCTAGAGCTAAAATGTTTTGTTTTTGAACTCAAGCTGAGCGCTCGTGTCCTGCTATCAGTGTCATGGATACAGTGAGTCTCTTGTGGCGGCGCGCGCACAGAACGTGCTTTTCAATCTATTGCCATTGCGAACACTATTCATTGCGGTGAAATCACAAAATAAAATGCACACAAACGTGTGTCCTATATACGTGTGTGTTTGATATAGACTGTAACCACTGATGAACATATTCGGTTTTGATGAGAGAAAAAAAAATATGCTAGTGGTGGATTCGAACCTGTAACCTCTAACACGCTTGGCAATTGATCTAACCACTAGACCACAGGAGAACTCAAACAAAACTTGCAGATCAACTATAGTCTGAAAATGCATTTGAGCTCTATGATCAGAAAAGGAATTATAAAACACTAAACTTACTCCGAACTTGTATCCTCGGGGTCAATCCGTTCTTCAAAATGCAACCGCTCGTCTGAGTTTCAAATTCCACTGAGGAAAAGGTGAATTATTCCCATTTGTCCATAATCCTCTGAAGGAGTAACGTTAGCGTGCTTCCATCCCTAAAACACGATGAACTATCAGTGAATCTCTGATGAAGAATCTTCATGTTGTTATGCAGTGATCGGGGGCGTGCCGCGTGTGGGATGCATATCGCCTATTTACCATGTCAAAAGCGCTGGGGGTGTGGCGGGCTCACCTAATTATCTATAATGAAGGGAGAGCGAAAAAACTGTAACTCTCCTTGGTTTCAAACGGATTACATAAACTGGAAATATATAAAAAAAAAAAAATTACTTCATTTGAAAGAAGAGAATCTCAGCTTCATAAAGAGACATCTCTCGTATCTCTGTGACAAGTATTGACAGAGTTAAAGTGAATGTTTCGGACGCGTTTCAGAACGGACCTCAAAGACAGAGAGAAGGGAAAACGCGCATCATGTTTATTTTTCTTTGTTTGACGAAAAGCACAACACTTTGTTTTTATTGTGAGTATCCACAAAAAAAATAGAAACTTAACAGGATCTAATGATGTACAACACTTATATTTAAGATCAAAATTAACAGAGTAATTTGATTCTCTTTTGCACTGATAAGGAAAAAATCCAGCAAAACGCGTGGACGCGGTTTTCGACCCCAGAGGGTTAACAGGGAAACGGCGAAAGTAAGTGTTTTATCTAATTTACAATATGTATTTTATAATATATTGATTTATAGCGATATTTAAATGCTTTGCGTGCTTAAACGAGGTGAAACTTTTCGATCTTCTTTGACTCAATACGGAGCTGACAACGAGGAGGTTTGCTTGTAACGTTAACAGGAAAAACACAGAAAGTAAGTGTTTTTAACCTAATTTACAACATGTATTTCATGGCATTATATTGTTTTGTAACAATATTTATGTGATGTGCGCGCTTAAACCTTTCTCACAGACTAGGCCTGCATCTTCTTTGACTCGTGACGCAGTGATGACATGGATTTTGCTTTTATCAGTAAAAACAAACAGTAAGTGTTTTAACTCATTACAATACGTGTTTTAGATAACATGAGAGAATCATGGGCACAAACATAAAAAATAATCATAGCTTTGTTGCTATTTGGTATAACTAGATTTTCTGTGTTTCTTAACACTCCTTTTGAATTTGTCCAGTCAAATTACTTTACAAAAGTAATTTTTATTTTTATTTTTTACTTAAAATTAGTTTTCAAACTGTCGTGGCAAATTCTCGGTCCTTGGTTCAAATCTGCAAAGTCTGGTTCAGGTCTCAGAAAAATCTTTCAGAGTCGAAGTTTCAGGTCTCAGAAGAACAACTTTATTGAGCGATTCAACAAAGGAGATGTTAGCTACGCATCTGATCTTTCATGGGCCAGTGCTCTTAGTTTTATACCCTTTTCTTATCAATTACCTTGAATTAGTATCTTTTCTGGGTGGCACATCCTTACATTGTATACAATATATTTCTCTTCCAGTATTTCCCAACACCTGCATCTATATTAGTATCTTTTTACACAATGGGCATCTTGTTTTAGTATCTTTTCTTGGTGGCACATCGTTACATTGTATACAAAATATTTCTCTTCCAGTATTTCCCAACACCTGCATCTGTGCTACAAGGTTTTTGGGTAACTTTCCACTCTCTTGTCCTCATGTGCCCTATCCTCACAAACCCTTTGACCTGGTTTTTCTGCTTGGCATTACAGCATTCAGACTCATGTATAAGACAGATGAAATATGAAATTCTCCAACAAAACCAATTGTTTTCATGATTTGACAGGTAGATGTTTTCTTGCTGTTTAATTTTAAACTCCACTGATTCACAGTGTAGAATTGTAACTCTGCCAGTGTTTGCGACAAAGCGGCACCCAGTTCTGCAACAGTGGTGTTGTTCTCTGCATTGGTGGTCATATTTTACTCTTAGTGTTCATATGTAATACTGTGTCAGTGTTGCGAGAGGAAACACTTTTGAAAGTGTTGAGATTTCCAGATTTCAAATTTACTGTCCAAATCCTGAAGGACAATGACCAGTCCTCATAAAGGTCAGAGATATTTTGACACTACATCCTCCAACCAGCTTCTGCACTGTACAATTTCCAAATTTGCAAACTTCATATAAGTGATGTTGGTCATAAAAACATGAAATCTGTGTGACACACTTTATATAAGTGATGTTGGTCATAAAAACATGAAATCTGTGTGACACACTTTATATAACACGTATAAAGAAATGACACAAAATGTGTATAAATCCTATATGACTTTAAATTGACTAGCATATGATTCAATATAAGAAATTTAAATGATTTGTATATGAATTTAAGTTATTTTCTACTAATCCCATATACGATTGCATATGTTTGTCATGTAAAACTCATATGATTCAATATAAGAACTTTAAATGATTTGTATATGAATATCGGGTGTTTTCTACTAATACCATACACCATTGCATACTTTTGTCATGTACAACTCATATAAGACTTTTTACAGTATTCATTTATGACGCAAAAATCCCCTATAAGTTGTATGTGTGCTATTTAGTATGAAAGGGGCCATAATCAGTCTGATTTTGTATAGGACATGTATTGGTCTTACATGAAACACATAAGGTAATTCTGGCCAATTTAAGTAAGGAAGATATATGGTTGCTGTATATGAACCATGCAGGTTTTTTTCATATGGGAAATGATGTTGGACAAGCAGGTGCACAATATTATCACATATCACAAATCTGAGGTGCAACTTTTCTGTAATAATGTAAAATTTTATGCCAACCTTGTATCGTGTGATGAATTGTTTTTGTAAATATGACTCATCTTATACATCATGTACAGTATATTAGTGTATGATTTAACTCTTCCCCAGGGTCTAGTATTTAAAAAAATAGAACAATCGCAATACATTGCAAAATCCAAACACAATACTTGTAAAATCGCAAATTCTTAAAAACCGCAATACTATACCCCAGCCCTATGAGGAATTGGACACAGATTTCAGTCCTGCTGTACCAGTGAAGTATTTATGAAGCAGAATTACTGAACTATTAAGGGTGTTGTCTTGCTTCTCTGTAACTTCTGTTCTTTCAATGTGTCTGAGACTGATTAAACACAATGTGTGTGGGACCATGAATGAGCTGCTTTACAGACACGCCTTTTTTGCACATGGAACTCAAACACAGAACCAGGAAACAAGGAACAGTTTCAGTTCAGGGAAGGAGAAACTGAACTGTAGTTGAGCTGTTGTGTGTTTGTGTCTCTGTATTCATGCTGTAAAATGGCAGAAGCCAGATTTTCTCAGGATGAGTTCATGTGTTCAGTGTGTCTGGATCTCCTGAAGGATCCAGTGACTATCCACTGTGGACACAGTTACTGTAAGATCTGTATTACAGGCTGCTGGGATCAGGAGGATGAGAAGAGAGTCTACAGCTGTCCTCAGTGCAGACAGACCTTCAGTCCAAGACCTGCTTTAGCTAAAAACACCATTCTGGCTGAAATGGTGGAGAAACTGAAGAAGACTGAACTTGCTGCTGACTGTTACGCTGGAGCTGGAGATGTGGAGTGTGACGTCTGTACTGGAAGAAAACACAAAGCCGTCAAGTCTTGTCTGGTGTGTCTGAACTCTTACTGTCAGAATCACCTTGAACAACATGAGAGTTGGTTTAAAAGAAAGAGACACAATCTGACTGATGCCACTGGACGCCTGCAGGAGATGATCTGCCAGAAACACGACAAGATCCTCGAGGTTTTCTGCTGCACTGATCAGAAGTGTATATGTGTGCTGTGTGTGATGGATGAACATAAAAACCACGACACTGTATCAGCAGCAGCACAGAGGACAGAGAATCAGGTATGAACTTGAAGGAGTCTCATAATACTCATTTACAGGCTCATAATTTTGTTTATGGGTCTACTAGAATACATTTACATATTTAATGTCTGTTTTCACCCACTCTGTCTGAATCACTGATCTATATATAGAATGACTGGATAGCTCATGACGTCATAAACAGTGAAGCCACCGCGCCGCCATATTGGTATTCCCTAGTGAGCTCACGCGTTCTATTGAATCAATAGGAAATTGTATGATTTAACTGAAAAAAACATAGCCTAACGAGACACAGTTTTTAAATCTAAAGTATCCCTGTACATTCTCACAATGCAAACATCCTAAGCATTTAAATGGGTATTTGTTTAAAGTCGGAAATTTTTCCAGCTTATTAAAAAACGGCAATTTATTTTCAAAAGTAATAAAAAGCTGTATGAGAACACTAGTCGGCCTTCACTGAAGAGCTATCTTCACAGGTAAGAAAAACAGTTTGATACTATTAATTATATAGTGAATGCTAAAGACCTATATTTTTGTGAATTGGTGAATATTCAGGTGAATATTGTTTAGTGGCCACAAATTAATAATACCTCAGCATGTTATACTAATTTGTTCCCTCGTTTTACTATATTGTGGCCACGTTGTAATTCGTTAAATCAAAACGAGGGAGGGAATTAGTTCAACGTGTCCACGATTTATTAAAACGAGGGAACAAAGCCGTCGTAACAACGAATTATTTAACGTAGATCAGTGGACAGGGCGCATAAGAACGAGCAGAGAAAGAGAGCCCCGGCCGCGCGCACGCATGCACTCTCTCACCGCCTTCAAGGAGGTCGGAAGACCGATTGTGTTTTATAGATTAGTAGTTTGTTCATATAAAGTGTTTGCTTAGAAAGTACATGTTCAGGAAATGCATAATACAAATTGAATGGGTTAATGTAACGGTAAACGGACTCTGCACAAAGCTCTTTTGAAGCTGTTAAATGGTGTCGCTATTGGACACTAAATTGTGATTATTGCTGCTCTGATGTTCCTTATAGGCTACTGTTGACTGTTTTATCGTTGCTTGTTAAAGAAGCAGCAGCATTACCGTTAGCACTCTTGCCTTGGAGAAAACAACATGGGCATAGCGACAATTTTGCATAGCCTATAAATAACTACTTATAGGGCTTGAATTACAACCTGTGGCAGTTTTTCTACGTCCTTTTGTGAACGTCGTTTTACACATGTATGCTGCTCAGTGGTTGGTTCATCTTTAAAGTGCCGTCGGGACTACCAATCTCTGTATAGCGGGCGTTGGAGCCCTCTGCTGGTAGGGAATCGTAAGATGGCCGCTGGAACACTTCCGGTGGCTTCACTGCCTGATGGCAGTTTAGAACGCCATGAGCTATCCAGTCATTATATAGATCAGTGGTCTGAATGCTATTTTAACGATAGAAACAGAGACATTTATTTTACTGACAACTGCTTATCAAATATCAGAGTCAGCTAATCAGCTGTGGGCCACTATTACATAAACTGTCTATTAATGCAGATTGTCTGTCGTTCTCACTATATTGAGGAAAGATTAAGCATGGAGCAAGATTTGTTTTACCAATGTTTATGTTACATCAGTCATTCACGCTTGAGCTTGGCTATTCTTGACATGCATTGTTATTGATACAGTTTCCACGTGTTCACCACAATATTAGAAACATACTTGGTAAATAAATTAGTACAAGTATAATAATCGGTTGCACATGCACTTGTTAATGCTGATGGTGAGGAATAGCAACATCTCATAATGTACGTTACCTCAAACTGAGTAGTGAATCACTGAAACGTCCTGCTCAAGTCGTGCTTGCGATGGAGGTTCGGGTTGAATGAATGGTTCTTCTAGTGTTTCATCATCGGACTCGCGCTCGGATTGATATGGTAAAATCGACGTCATTGTTCGTTACTGTGTTTAGTTTACGGTGTAGGAAGCCTCAGGACACGCAGAGCTGTCGGTGTTATGGTAATGGTAATTACTCTGTAAACCAATCACAACAGACTGAGCTGTCTGGCCAATCAGAGCAGAGTAGCTCACAGAAAGGAGGGATTTAGAGAGATTGATTCATTTGGCGTTTGAGAATCTTTGAAAATCTGGTGATGTGCAAATACCGTATATATTATGAGAAAATGAAACAGTTTTTTGACGTTTGATGCATGCAAACCTGTTGACACCCCAGGCTCACCCCGGACACCCCAGGCTCCACAAACGGCTACAAAAACAAACTCTAGCGACCCGCTCTACGAAACATAACAAACTGTTCCAGCCAATAACCGACAAGAAGTGTTTGGGGGTGGGTTTGAGGGGTTAGTGCGCGGATGAGGAGGAGGGAGGGTCTAGCTAGCCTCCGTTTTGTTTGACAATAGTTCGAACGTCAACAAGAAGTGATGTCACCCAGGATCGCTTAGAGAACCTTTAACTACCTGATGTTTCTCCTGTCATTGGTGTGTCCTTTAGCACCAGCTGAAGGAGATGCAGAGGTCGTTCCAGCAGAGGATCCAGCAGAGAGAGAAAAATCTTCAGCAGCTGAGAGAGGCTGTGGCGTCTCATAAGGTGAGTCTGGAGAAGAAGAGAAGTTTGAGACGTCTCAGTCAGGACTCACTGACGCCACTGTGTGATTGTGATGTGTGTGTAACAGCGCTCTGCACAGACAGCAGTGGAGGACAGTGAGAGGATCTTCACTGAGCTCATCCGCTCCATTGAGAGAAGCCGCTCTGAGGCGACACAGCGGATCAGAGATCAGGAAAAGACTGCAGTGAGTCGAGCTGAAGGACGACTGGAGCGAATGGAGCAGGAGATCAATGATCTGAGGAGGAGAGACGCTGAGCTGGAGCAGCTTTCACACACACAGGATCACATCCAGTTCCTGCAGGTAACAGAGATCTAGAAGAACAGGAGCATAGTGGACTTGAGCAAGAGAAATATTTCATGAGAGCAGAATGAGCCGTTGACTGAATGGTTGTGTCATCTATAGCAGTTTCTTGACCGTGGAGAACGAAGGTTCGTTTCTCACTGGATTTGTCATCTATAAAGGTTAAAGAAAAATATTAGCCAGGGTGCCCCTCACAAAAATTTTGTGAGAGCCCTTTATCCAAAATGGGGCCATCAGCCAAGCTGGAAATTAACTTATTAATGGTTTTGCCCACAGTTCTGCATAATACATGGTTTCTGAGACTATTTGGCTCAAGAAATTAATTTGGATTTCGGCTAATATATTTTTTTTTAACCGTTTTAGATGATAAATCCAGTGAAAAACAAACCTTCGCTCTCCACGGTCACAAAACTGCTGTAGATGACCCAAATAGAAGTGTTGATCTGTGTGTTCGGTTATTATATCATCATCAGTCAGACTCTCTTCTTCTGCTGCAGTGTATTTAAACCACAAAACCTGACCTTGGAATTGTGTCCTAAGAGTCCTTGGGAATTTCAGAGGCAAAAGTTTAGAACTGCTCAAAAGTTATTAATAAAGTAATAAATAATTAGTAAATAAATAATGGTCAATCTACTCGTTCCCTTTGAGCGCCTTTTCCTGATCAAATCCACTGCCATGTGGCGCCATTGATGCACTTGACGTTTATATTATTGTCAGATGTTTGATAATCCTAGAAAGTTCACATACAGTGTAAGTGTCAAACGCTAGAACTTGTAGCTCTAACATGATGTAATGAATATGAGAAGAATGAAGCTGATGCTTTGAAAGTGCTGGATTGAAAAGAGATACTAAAGATCAACAAGAGTCACACAAATCTGACAGTAGTGCAGGTTATTGATGAAGTGTGGAGGTGATGAGCTTTGGTTTCTGTTTTCTGTAGAATTTCCAGTCTCTCTCAGCTCCTCCTGAATCTACAGATGTAAATGACAACCCCTTCAGTTCTCTCTCCTCTTTTGATGTCGTGAGAGAATCTGTCCGTCAGCTGAGAGTCAAACTGGAGGATTTCTGCAGAGAGGAGTTGAAGAAGATCTCTGACAGAGGTAAAGTCCTTGAGATTCATCAGCTCTCAGAAATCATCCTCCATCATCTCAGATCATGTAGAAGATCATGTTAGAAATGTCTTAGGAACGGAGGCAGGGATCATTTTCTCTCGACATGATAATCACACTCTTCATGTCTGTTGATTTCCACAGTCACTTTCACCAACATTGTTTCCAGAACCAGGAACGACTTCCTACAATGTAAGTCACTAAAAAAACAAGCAGAGAAACTCCCTGAGTGTGTTCATGTTCTTCCTGTAGAAGGTGAAACAAAGTGTAGCGGGGTGGGGCCGCTAAAGCTGAGGCGCTCAATGACTACCTCTACATTTGCACGACTACGCCACCCTGTTTAACAAGGAAATATCAATACTTATGAGTTTAATGACCCACAAAAAGGACACAGGAACGTTGTTATCGAGGAAGGGCCAGAGACGTGGATACAGAAATACAAAAGGTTTTATTGTAGTGAGCAACAATTTTAAGACATTAAAACTGGGTCATCATGCAACACTCACACTCAAGAAGTCAAGGAGGAGGCCGAGGCTTAACCATGGCAGGTACACTACTAGTGAACACAAGGCCCCTATAAATCACTCTTACCACCCGGTGCACAGGTATCACACACACTCCAATACAGTCAAGCATGAACGCACAGCACTCAGTGACAAAACCTCCACCACGCACGTGAGGGCCTGCTAGCGGCCTGCCTTGAAGCCTCGGCTCCTGTAATGAGAGCAGAAATTACTTCACTGGTCTCAACATACTAGGACACTTAACTACAAACGAAAACACATAATACAAAACTATTCTTCTAACAATACTTTCAGAAGAAACAGACATAAACAAACCAAAACATTGATAAATAAATACACAGAAACAATAGTTGGAGAAACAACACAGCGATCACAAGGATGAGAACTGAGCAGGCGTCACACAAGACGCAAAAATTGAGCGCACGTGTTGATGCGAAATGTTATTGCCGGGAAGAGTCCGGAGTACAAAGCAGATTGTATAAAGCAGCAGGAATCCCCGTGTACAAAGCAGCAGCGTCAAACAGCTTGCCCCGCAGGTGTCACTGACCAGTCTATCCCTCCTAAAATATAAACATAACACATATATTTGCCATCTAAAAAAGGGAGCGCCACTCAATAGTTAGTTTTACGTACCTTCATTTCATAAGTCGCGCGTCTGCGTCACGCGCACACAAAACCACGCCATGAGGAACGCCAAAGGAGAGTAGCAGCTGACAACAGCCCACAGCTGCGATTTATCCTCAAGGCTAAAACGGAATCGTTGTTTACATAAAAAAATCACGCATCTCTGTTTAACTAGTCAGCCAAACACATACCTCCAAGCGAGAACGGATGAGGAACCAGCAGGGGCGGACGACATTCACCCGTAAACAGTGACTCGAAATCCTTTTTTATATGGTCCCGGATCGTTATGATTGAACTCACGCCCGAACGCATTAGGCTAATTGGACGCAGCAGTGCGTCCCACTACAAAAGCATGACAGAAGAGTTTTAGAGTTTATTATGTAAATTAGCGAGAACATCGGGGCACGTATATGCCAAAGATTTACGAGATGAAACTTGTAGGCCTGGTTTCACAGACAGGGTTTAGATTAAGCCAGGATTAAGCCTTAGTTCAAAAGACCCCTTTTGCGCCGACGTCACAGCGCTAGCTGGAGACAAAACTAAGGGGAAACTGGAGGTGGCAAATACAAACCAGCACAGATTCGGCTACATAATAAGGAGCTTAAATTGTTATTATTATTATTAAATGTCCTCTTGTTGTGTTGTTGGGTGCAAGAATCAATGAAAAATGAATATGCTGTATCTGGAATTTTTATTTCTAGAAAATATTCACATCATTAAAATTGCACGGTAATGTCACTCTTTAATTTGTCGTCTTCTTGGCGCTGGCCAGGCAGAACAAGTCTTGTACATGAGCATTCATCACATAGTTATAGCCATCTAAAGATTTATATGCCCTCAGTTTCTCATCAGGTAGGTGTAGAAGTCAGGCCACTCAACCGGAGGTAACGTTAACGTTAATCCTGTCAGATCGTCCCATTGACTGAGCGTCTAACGTTACGGGTCGGCCAATCTGGTTCCGTCCGTTAAAATTAACTTTTGCAAATTACAATCGCGGATCACCGGACAGTGAGTGACCTGTAAAAGGAGTAAAATCAGATTTTCTCCCGTCATTGTTAAAAGACAAGCTAACAAAACTTGCAAACTAGCATTAGTGAAGCGGCCAGAGGGATCGTTCTGCCTCCACCTAACGCCGCCCACATAAAAACATCACCATGCTTTTATAAACGCACCTTAATAAAACATTGCACTGATATATTTTAAGATATGCATGTTCAAGTTTATCTACGTAATTAAAGGTTTCAGTTAGGGATGCACCGAATCCAGGATTCGGATTCGGATTCGGCCGAATATTGGGCTTTTTATCGGGGTTCGGTTTCTGCCGAACCTTAGAATTTTTTCCCACCGAACCGAACCTACGTCGACGTCACGCCGCCGTTGATTACGGGAAGGTGTTTACGATAGGCTTGTTCGACTTGAACCGGCGCTGCACAGACTGATCAGTGAATGACAACAAAGTAAACGAATAGAGAGCAGACGCTTATGCTTTTGAATTGCTCTCGCGGTACTTTGATGTCATAAACTGATCTGTCTGTGCAGCGCCGGTTCAAGTCGAAGCCTGTAGTGTAACGCGTTGTGTCAGGAAGCAAAATAGGGATAGCTCACAGCTAAAGTTATTGCAGAGGCCAGACAGACTCACGGAGGCGATCGTCATCTCACAACTCGCATTTTATTCCCCAATCGTACTTGTGTAACTTAACTGTCTGTCACACGTTCTACCGTCCACAGCGTTACTTAACAAAATAAGATAAAAATGATTATCAAACAGAAATAACCCGTTTGAGGCGCACGGCACATACGGACTGCTGACAGCTCTACAGGGAGCGCGCAGCTCTTAAAGGGGCCACACCTTATTTCCACTCGTTATGGTAGGTGGACCGTTCGAGTGCAGTAGGCTGTGAGAAAGTGAAAATGGAACTCGTGAGCAGAAAAAGTGTTGTTTGTTCAGTCAAAAGAAGGCAGTTCAAGTCGAGCTACATGTTAAATTTGCAATGCCGATTTGTCTCATGGTGGCAAGGACTACATGGTAAACAATAGGCTACACAACATCGCAGCTGTTAAAATGCACAATGTTGCCTATTCTTTTTTTCATCTTCTTTTTTTACATTTATAAAAGTAAAAGTAGTGTTTATTATTTACAGTAATAAAATAAAATGAAAAATCCACTTTGTTTACTTCATTAATGTGTTTACTGTGTTAATGGACTGAGGATGAGATTAGGATTCGGTATTCGGTTTCGGATTCGGCAGAATCTTAACCAGTGGATTCGGTATTCGGCCGAACCCCACAAATCTGGATTCGGTGCATCCCTAGTTTCAGTGCCAGATTTTTAAAGCGGTTATTTAACACTTAGACATATAATTCCTCTTTGCATGCTTTTTTGTTTGGGGTCGGTAAGGTTTTTAAAAAAAAAAAGTTTTGAAAGAATACTTCATTTATTTGATAAAAAATACAGTAAAACCAGTAATTTTGTGGAATGTTATTACTAATTAAAATAGAAAACAGTTATTTCAATATGTTTTAAAATGTAAAATAATAATGTGGAATGTGTGGAAGTGTTTTTATCTGGACTTTTTGATGAACAGAAAAATAAAATATAAATGTGAGTTATTTTAAATGATTTAAAATAGACATGTTTATTAACATGTTAAATGTCTTTACTGTCATTTTAAATTTCTACTGCACATTTACAAAGTGGGAAAAAGAGGACAACTAAATCATAATTACTGACATCCAAAAAAGCAAATATTTGAAATTAATTTGTGACTTTAATAAATATGTGAATCAGGACAGGCCTAAACTGGGGATTCAACATATTCTTCAAAAACAGGATATCTTCTAAAACTAAGGGATAAATATGGGTAACACTTTATTTTAAGGTGAAGTGGTTACACGTTACTATATATTTACTATAGTAATAACAGTAAATTGTACATAATTACAAGTAACTAATCCTAAATCAAACCCTAACTGTATCTCTATAGTAAGTACATATAGTTAATTAATATTACTCAGTATTGACTAGAGTTGTCACGATTAATCACGCACTTCCTGGGTTATCACGGACTGCATTTCCCATCATAAATCTCCCTGGACGGATTAACACCATACACCTGCACTGTGCTGATTACACACATACACCTGCATCTTATTCACACACACCTGCATCTCATTCTCACTCTTTGGCATCTCATTCACACAGACATAAACCCCTTCCACACACCACACCAGTGCGAAGTCTTGATTTGCCCTGGCTGTCATTTCTGAGCAGTTTTTCCTGTAGATTTATTGTTACCCTGACTTTGGACTGTATATACCGTTTCTGCTTGTTCTCTGCCTGCCCCGACTTTGATTGCTTACTGGACCTTGCTTCTCGCCGCCTGCCCCGACCATCGCCTGTTATCTGGTTTGTCTCTGCCTTGTCTATGTGGCCCTGTTTGCGGTTGTTGATTCCTGCCTGTTTGACTACTCTAATAAAAGCTGTGATTGGATCTCCTTGAGTCTGCTGCGTCATTACAGAAGACTTCGCCTACAATGGATCCAGCAGTACAGATCATGCGTCTCTGTCAGCGAGACAGGCCCATTGGGGAGTACATCAGGGACTTCATAGAACTGGCACCTTTGTCATGTATTGATGAGATATGTTTGATGGTATTTTTCCGGGGAGGGCTATCCGAGCCGCTCAACTCCCGTATGCCACTTCATCATCCTAGCTGGAGTTTGGGAAAATAGATGATCCATGCTCTTTTGCTGGCCGAGTCTGAGCTTCACGTCAGCCCTGCCGAACCTTGTCCGCTGGTCTCGTCCAGTCCAGTATTTTCACCGCTGGTCCCGTCCAGTCCAGAGCCTTCACCTCTGGTCACGTCCAGTCCAGAGCCTTCACCTCTGGTCATGTCCAGTCCAGAGCCTGCGCATCACGTCATGCCATCCATCCAGTCCACCACCGATCGATCTCTGAACTTCCCAGACTGATGTCCAGCATGATGGATCCACCGCTTATGTTAGCACGGTCTGCAAGGATCACCGTCCAGCCAGAGCCTCGTCCTGCCGAGACAGTACAGCCAGAGGTGGGCGTCTCGTCCCGCCGAGACCGTACAGCAAGTGTCTTGTACAGCCAGAGTCTCATTCCGCCGAGCCTATGATCCACGTCATGCCTGCCAAGCCTGAGTCTCTTCGCGTCACGTTTATTCAGCCTGATCCACGTCATGCCTGTTCAACCTGATATTCAGGTCAAGCCAGTGCACCACATCACCTCTGCCGAGCCAGAGACTGTTCACGTCACCTCTGCCGAGCCAGAGACTGTTCACGTCACCTCTGCCGAGCCAGAGACTGTTCACGTCACCTCTGCCGAGCCAGAGACTGTTCACGTCACGTCTGCCGATCCAGAGACTGTTCACGTCACGTCATATTTTGATGAGATATGTTTGATGGTATTTTTCCGGGAAGGGCTATCCGAGCCGCTCAACTCCCGTATGCCACTTCATCATCCTAGCTGGAGTTTGGGAAAATAGATGATCCATGCTTTTTTGCTGGCCGAGTCTGAGCTTCAAGTCAGCCCTGCTGAACCGTGTTCGCTGGTCTCGTCCAGTCCAGTATCTTCACTGCTGGTCCCGTCCAGTCCAGAGCCTTCACCTCTGGTCATGTTCAGTCCAGAGCCTGCGCATCACGTCATGCCATCCATCCGGTCCACCACCGGATCGATCTCTGAACTTCCAAGACTCATGTCTAGCATGATGGATCCACCGCTTATGTTAGCACGGTCTGCATGGATCACCGTCCAGCCAGAGTCTCGTCCCGCCGAGACCGTACAGCCAGAGTCTCGTCCCGCCGAGACCGTCCAGCCAGAGTCTCATCCCGCCTACAGCCAGAGTCTCGTCCCGCCGAGACCGTCCTGCCAGAGTCAAGTCCCGCCGAGACCGTCCTGCCAGAGTCTCGTCCCGCCGAGCCTATGATCCACGTCATGCCTGCCAGGCCTGAGTCTCTTCGCGTTACGTTTATTCAGCCTGATCCACGTCATGCCTGTTCAACCTGATCTTCAGGTCAAGCCAGCGCACCACATCACCTCTGCCGATCCAGAGACTGTTCACGTCACGTCGGCCGAGCCAGAGACTGTTCACGTCACGTCGGCCAAGCCAGAGACTGTTCACGTAACGTCGGCTGATCCAGAGACTGTTCACGACACGTCGGCCGAGCCAGAGACTGTTCACGTCACTTCCTCCGAGTCAGCATCTCCGGACAAGATGGCCACCTCTGAGCCAGCGTCTCCGGACAAAGTGGCCGCCTCCGAGCCAGTGTCTCCGGACAAGGTGGCTGCCTCCGAGCCAGCGTCTACGGACAAGGTGGCCGCCTCCGAGCCAGCGTCTATGGATAAGATGGCCATTTCGTTGTCTCTTCCTGAGCCGGTGTCTGTTCCTGTTCCTGACCCGCCGTGGTCTTAACCGCCGTGGCCGCCCGAGGGGTCTTCACCGCCGTGACCGCCCGAGGAGTCTTCACCGCTGTGACCGCCCGAGGAGTCTTCACCGCCGTGGCCGCCCGAGGGGTCTTCACCGCCGTGGCCGCCCGAGGGGTCTTCTCCGCCGTGGCCGCCCGAGGGGTCTTCTCCGCCGTGGCCACCCGAGGGTTCTTCTTTGCCCTGGTCCGCTGAGCAGCCTAGTCTACCCTGGAAGCCTGCACATCCTGCTCCGCCCTGGACTCCTGCTCAGCCTGGTCCGCCCTGGTCGCCTGCTCAGCCTGGTCCGCCCACGCTCCACGAAACAAGCTCTCCATTGCAATGCCCTGGTCCTGTTCCCTTGCACGGACCTGGCCCTCCATCCCTCCCTCCCACCGACCTACCTCTGCTTCACCACCCTCTTGAATTTTTGTGTGTTTTTTAAATGAATTTATTTATTTTAGCGCCTGGAAGCCGCTCTTACGCTCCACGAAACAAGCTCGCCATTGCAATGCCCTGGTCCTGTTCCCTTGCACGGACCTGGCCCTCCATCCCTCCCTCCCACCGACCTACCTCCGCTTCACCACCCTCTTGAATTTTTGTGTGTTTTTTAAATGAATTTATTTATTTTAGCGCCTGGAAGCCGCTCTTTAAGGGGAGGCTCTGTCACGATTAGTCACGCACTTCCTGGGTTATCACAGACTACATTTCCCATCATACATCTCCCTGGACGGATTAACACCATACACCTGCACTGTGCTGATTACACACACCTGCATCTCATTCACACACACCTGCATCTCATTCTCACACATTGACATCTCATTCACACACACATATAAACCCCTTCCACACACCACACCAGTGCAAAGTCTTGATTTGCCCTGGCTGTCATTTCTGAGCGTTTTTTCCAGGGGATTTATTGTTACCCTGACCTTGAACTGTGTATCCCGTTTCTGCTTGTTCTCTGCCTGCCCCGACTTGGATTGCTTACTGGACCTTGCTTCTCGCCGCCTGCCCCAACAATCGCCTGTTATCTGGTTTGTCTCTGCCTTGTCTACGTGGCCCTGTTTGCTGTTGTTGATTCCTGCCTGTTTGACTAATTTAATAAAAGCTGCGATTGGATCTCCTTGAGTCTGCTGCATCATTACAAGAGTATAATGGCACTACATCACCTTAACCCTTAGAGGTCGAAAACCGCGTCCACGCGTTTTGCTGGATTTTTTCCTTATCAGTGCAAAAGAGAATCAAATTACTCCGTTGATTTTGATCTTAAATATAAGTGTTGTACATCATTAGATCCTGTTAAGTGTCTATTTTTTTGTGGATACTCACAATAAAAACAAAGTGTTGTGCTTTTCGTCAAATAAAGAAAAATAAACATGATGCGCGTTTTAACTTGTCTCTGACAGTGAGGTCCGTTCTGAAACGCGTCCGAAATATTAACTGTAACTCTCTCAATACTTGTCACAGATACGAGATATGTCTCTTTCTGAAGCTGAGATTCTCTTCTTTTAAATGAAGTAATTTATTTTAAAAATATATATTTACAGTTTATGTAATCCGTTTGAAACAAAGGAGAGTTACAGTTTTTTCGCTCTCCCTTCATTATAGATAATTAGGTGAGCCCGCCACACCCCCAGCGCTTTTGACATGGTAAATCTATGCATTACACGCGGCACGCCCCCCGATCAATGCCAAACACAGATTCTTCATCAGAGATTCACAGATAGTTCATCGCGTTTTAGGGATGGAAGCACGCTAACGTTACTCCTTCAGAGGATTATGGACAAATGGGAATAATTGACCTTTTTCTCAGTGGAATTTGAAACTCAGACGACGAACGTTCCATTTTGAAGAACGAATTGACCTCGAGGATTCAAGTTCGGAGTAAGTTGTTTAGTGTTTTATAATTCCTTTTCTGATCATAGAGCTCAAATGCATTTTCAGACTATATTTTGCCTAGTAATTACCTCAACACAACATTCGTGTAGCAGGCCTATACGCTCGTGTAAACTTTTAAAATAACTGCTTAGGTTATAATGATTTAGTGAAATATATCGATCTGCGAGTTTTGTTTGAGTTCTCCTGTGGTCTAGTGGTTAGATCGTTTGCCAAGCGTGTCAGAGGTTACGGGTTCGAATCTGCCCCCGGCATATTTTTTTCTCTCATCAAAACCAAATATGTTCATCAGTGGTTACAGTCTATATCAAGCACACACGTATATAGGACACCCGTTTGTGTGCATTTTATTTTGTGATTTCACCGGAATGAATTAGCCTGGTAATACCAGACTCTGCTACTTCACTTTGCTTCGTAGACAGAGTCTGGCATAGCATAATAGAGAAGTGTTTTCTCTCTCGCTAGGGGGCGATTTCTGAAAATTAAAATCATTGGTTACCCGTAAGCCAATCAGATAAGTTTATTTATGACGTATGTTATGCGGCGACACAGCCGTATCGAACCACAGACATCATGCATCGAACTCAAATCTATGATCGAACTTCCACTGTAAACACTTAATGATGCGAGCGAAATACCGGAGTGAACATGGCTGTAAATGACTTTTTTAATCGGTGATTGATGTAATAGAATGACTGCTGCACTTGACAGGGCGCAAACAAGCAGAGAGAGAGAGAGCGAGCGAGACCCGGCCGCGCGCGGGCCGCACTATCACGTCTTCAAACAAACAACACGAGCGCTGTCTTGCTCTCTCTCCCTCGCAAATATTAATCAAAATCAATCGACTAGTAAAAGGTCGGAACACCGCAGTTTCACGTGGAGCATTTGGAGATTTTTAGAGATTAGAGACTCTAGGAACAACATCTCAACACTAAATTATAAAGGCCTGTCTTATATAACGTTAGACGCCTGTCTCAAATACAAGCCGGTGCAGTTCGACGATTTGGGCAAATAAAAGCCCGGGCTATTATTTGAAGTTTTACGGTATTTAAGACCTGGAAAAGAAAGGAGACACTGACCTGTCAAAAGGCTCCCCAGTTTCTCGCTGACGATCGGTAATAGTTGATAAATTAAACTTTTCCCAAAGGGAGTAGGGCCACAACATCACCTCCATTCAAAATGTTTAATACACACTCTTCTTGTTCGGCTTCAGTTTGCTAATGCGGGAATATAAACAACAGAGCGAATTGCATCCGTGTCTCGTCCGCGGTCGTTTTCGATTTCTCTGACCTAATCTTAAACTCGGCGCTTGGCGAGTACGTCACTGCTTTCAGCCCGCCTTCTGTTCGCTGATTGGCCCGGCTGTTTTCAGGCCGGTGGAAAACAGAAAGATAGGCTGCTATCTCAGACTGACTACAGGAGTGAAATGAAATTAGCGGAAGTAGGAAGTCTGACGTAGTCAGGCTAGGAATGAATAGTGTCCGCAATGGCAATAGATTGAAGAGCACGTTCTGCGCGCGCGCCGCCACAAGAGACTGTATCCATGACACTGATAGCAGGACACGAGCGCTCAGCTTGAGTTCAAAAACAAAACATTTTAGCTCTAGATCTCTTATTTAAGAGCGGACTAAATGAATGCTCTACTAGTTAACTAGAGATGTTTTATCTGTATTAGGTACAGCCGTTCATTGAGTGTATCAGTAAATGCGTGCGGTCTATATGGGCCATAAACAGATACTCGCGGTTACGCGGTCTACCCATCAATAGATGTTTCTCTGTCCATCAACAAATACATTGTGCATCTATAATCGTAATTGTCCATCAGTTTACTTTGGATAATGTGCTAAGCGTTTTTTGCTTTTGTTTTGTTGTGTTTACATCATCACCATCAGTCTTCAGAAATCATTCTGATATAATTTTTTTTTTTTAAATCAATGTTGTAAACAGCTGTGCTGCTTAATTTTTTTTTAACCTGTGATAGTTTTTTAGGATTCTTTGAATGCACTTTTTTAAATTTATATAACCACTATATAAGCAATATTTTATATATATATATTTTTTATATAAAAAAACAAGTTTGGTCTTTTTATGTTTTTTTTTTTTTTTTTTGAAAGGAACTGTTAAGTGATATGAATGACTTTAAGTCTTTATGTTCTTAGGAAAGATTTCTATTTTGAATAAATGCTGTTCTTTTTAACTTTTTATACATCAGTGAATCATTCTTAGTTCAGGCTGCCTCACAGCACCTTGATGGGGCATTAGCACAATGGGGGAGTGTCTTTAGTCTTCCCAGGTGTAAATCACATTAATATTCATGGGCATTAACACTCCCACGCATACAGCAGTAATGACCCAAAAACTGATTTAAGAAATTCAAATCGTTATATTGATCTTTCTGAAAGAGTGGTCAGAATGATTTTCACTTCATTTTGAAGTAAAAATTCTATCCTACAAGAATAGTAACTCAAAAGTATTGTTTACAACTATTCAGTATGTGTTAAATGGCCTTATTGCGGTGACATTTTTTTTCCCAAAACGTACTAACCACGCATATTATTATTTTTCTATAAAATGCAAACATGTACATCCATTTTGCTCACATATTATTGTAGCAGAGTTTGTGCTGAATACAGCAAATTTATATGTTGGCAAATGGTATGTTTTAAGTAGCTGAAATAAGCACAAATGTCAGGGCATATCAAAACACCGAAAGAGCCCCAAAACAGCTCAGACCCCTAAGGGTTAAAGGGTACCTATTATGGAATTTTGAATATTACCTTTCATGTAGTGTGTAACATAGATCTAAGTGAACGAAAACATCCTCCAAAGTTTTAAATATGAAAGTTCACCGTATACAAAGTTTTTGTCTCTCAAAAGTAAGAGTCGACTCTGAGTCTGAGGTTCAGTAACGTTACCAAGTTTATTTGGATCAGCTTCCTCCTCCGAATCACAACCTGTAAGTACTGTGTGTGTGTGTGTGTGTGTGTGTGTGTGTGTGTGTGTGTGTGTGTGTGTGTGTGTGTGTGTGTGTGTGTGTGTGTGTGTGTGTTGTGTGTCAGTTACGCTCAGCGCAGCTTAGGTCTCCAATGTCATTTTTTTTTTTTGTTGAAATATGTAAAATGTCTGTTATTGGAGTTGTCATAAAGAATAGAGCGTATTGTAGTACTGCAGTGCTTTATCAATATGTTTAAGCTTTGGGTTAACGCGAAAAATAACTGACTGGGTCGTCTGACCAATCACCACAGATTAGCGTCACGTAAAGGCGGGGTTTGAAAAATGAGTCGTCAAACGAATCATTAGGGAATCGGTGAGCAAATCAGGTAAAAATAAATGTATATTATAAGACAACAAAAGTGTTTTTTGTCATTGCATGCATGTAAAACTGTTGTTGGGGACTCCCCTAACAATATTAGGAACATTTTAAATGCCATAATAGGTGCCCTTTAAAATAAAGTGTAACCTAAAAACGATTATTTTACACTGAAAGCCAATTTAAAACATTGATCCAAGATTTAGAGGTAAAATCACAGTAGTGAAAAAAGGCTTTTCAAGAGTTCCAGGAAAGAAAGAAAAAAACAAACTCTTCAGTAAAAAAAATTCCACGATGTTTTTATCCTAAACGGGATTTTGAATCAGTTCTCTTTAATTTGTGAGTCCAACAGATGGAAATTTAAAAATCTTAAGATCACCAGAGGCTAAAAACACTGAAATATCCCAACAATAGGCCTACAATGCTTCAAAACATTGTAAACCATATTACACTTATTGGTGAATCAATTTAATGGATCCTTGCTGAATTAATTAAGCTAAATTCGCTCTAACATTTGAATTGTGTAAATATAATAATAGGCATAATTATAATAAACAGAATAATAACCAACATTAATATTTAGGGAAGACAATTAGACAATATGTTATTAAGAGGGGGGTGTGAGGGACGTGGATGATGGATAATGATAATGATGATTTGCACATGATATTAGACAGATCTGACAGATTCATAATTCCTGATTCTGATGTGTTTTCTCTCCATCAGATTCTCATCAGTTCACTCTGGATCCGAAAACAGTGAATAAATGCATCTGTCTGTCTGAGGAGAACAGAGAGATTACTAACACTGGCACAGTCCAGCCGTATCCTGATCATCCAGACAGATTTGATGTGTGTCAGGTGTTGTGTAGAGAGAGTGTGTGTGAACGCTGTTACTGGGAGATTGAGTGGAGTGGGTGTGTGTGCATATCAGTGTCATATAAGAGCATCAGCAGGAAGGGATCAGGTGATGAGTGTCGGTTTGGATATAATGATCAGTCCTGGAGTTTGTCCTGCTCTCCCTCCAGTTACTCATTCAGACACAATAACATAGAGACTAAACTCACTGTAAAGCCTATCAGCAGGAGAACAGGAGTGTGTGTGGATCACAGGAGAACAGGAGTGTCTGTGGATCACAAGAGAATAGGAGTGTATGTGGATCACAGTGCAGGAACTCTGTCCTTCTACAGTGTCGACAGAGACACAATGAGCCTCATCCACACAGTCCAGACCACATTCACTGACACACTCTATCCTGGGTTTAGGGTTTATTATGGATCAGTGAAACTGTGTAGATGAATGAGGACAGACTGTAGAGAGATTCTACCCATAATGCTTTGAGCTGCATGATAAATCAGTAACAGTGAGATGTTATAGAGTCTCGTATTTTCTCTTCATTACCTTAATACTTTAGCTAAACTAAACTAACTTGAAAATGTATTGTTTAATAATATATTTTTTTTTTAATTGATAAATGTCAGTTTATTAATAAATGTGAAATATATAAACCCAGATCCTCTGATCGCACTGTAAACCCTTGATAAGTGAAAGTATGAGCACAATTATTCTGATCTAGTCCAGTTTACTGTAAATACAACTCCTCCTGAACAGACCTGAGGCTCTGAGAAAAGATAAAGGCAACAATTTAGATAACTCAGAAATATATGAGGTATGAAAGAAGGAAAACTGTGACCTGAACTTTGAAATCAGTCCAGATGAATCACATCATTACTGTAACCATAAACTGTGACCTGAACAACACTTCACTCGTGGCTCCAGATTCCAGTGTGCCAGAAGCTGTGACGCATGTCAAGCTGTTTTTATGGCAGTAAAGGCTTCTTTCTGGCAACTCGACCATGCAGCTCATTTTTGTTCAAGCCCCGTCGTATACTTTTGTAAACTTCTGATCAAGGACATTTGGGTGATTTCTGTTATCATTATGATTTAAAAAGGAGCCAAACAACTATGTAATACATTTCTGCCAGGGTGTGTAAACTTTTGATCACAACTGTATCATGGCTTGTGTGGCACATGCTGTAAATGTTCAAAACTGAGTTATACTGAGTTTGGTCTTTTTATAATTAGTCAGAACTATTTAAAAATACATAACTGATAAGCCTGACCATTTCAATTTAATTTGAGTCTTCAATCTATCTCACAAGTTTCAGGTTCATGAGTTCAGGGACCGGTTGCACCAGCTGTGCGTAAGTTACAACTTAGCCTAGTTTTGACGTAAATGGGCACTAAATTATGACTTACGCACTACTAAATATTTTTACGTTGCACCATTAAACTTAGTTTAAGCGTAACTCTACGTTCCAACTAGATATTTACGGCAGCCTCCGATAAGGAGTAACGGTTGAAATAAAATATCAGACAGACTGAACTACATCAATAAGCTCTTCTTTTACCTGACAGACTTCAATTCTTCCGACATTTATGATAATGCTGACATGTACACTCGCTTACATTTTAAGAGAGAGAACATGTGAAAAGATTACTTTGTTAGCAGCTCTTTAACACGAACCCGTCCTAAACAGCGCCTCTGTGTGCATCGGGCCATGTTGTGCATGTCAAATATCAATATTTATCAATATTGCATCAATATTTATTTATTGATCCTTATTAATTTAATTTCAAATACAGTTTCTGAATGTTATTTACATATAAAAACACTTATGTTGTTCATGATCAAGTATCTTATTTAATGGAAACTTATTTTTACTGTTAGTAACCTGAGGCAAAAGAAGTTAGAATGAAGGATAAACTGAAATTTACGGCATTTCAACACAACTCCTGCTCACGTTTTTGAAGGCTGCTATTGGATCATCGAGGCTAAACGTCATATTATGCGACTACGCATTACTTACGGAGAGTTTACGACCTACTAGCTACATTCTACCTTACGAATAAATGGTGCAACGGAGTTAGTTGCAAACTTGCTAGTAGTTACTAAGCCTCTAGTGGGGACTTTACGTTCCAATTTAAGAAAGAACTTACGAACGGCTGGTGCAACCCTACCCAGGAGAAGAAACACTCGTCCTTGATCAACTTCTGATGCTTCATTTACAACTGAGCTTGACTGAAGATGTGAAAGACACAACAGATGTTTATTTAGTGTTAGATTCGTCTCTTTGATTTGAACGGTTTGTGCCGCTCATAAATATTCAAACAATTTGTTATGTTGTTATGTATAATTAAGTGATAGAAATGACATGTCGTAACACCAAACTCGCTCAAAGTCAAATAAAACCACTTTAATTAGGACATTTTTCAAAAATATCATTCATTTCTGTAGAGTTGGACTGTTTAATAAGGATCAAATGACTGATATCAGCTTTGAGAATTAAACCAAACCTGTTTGTTCCTCAGTTTCTTCAAACTTGATGTCTTCATTCTCCTCTTTAATAAACGGTATCTTTATTATATGGCTGCCACTGACGTCTATTTATGTATCGATTAATCTAAACTATTAATTTTCCACCAAAAATCAATTTGCTAAATAACATTTTATTTAACTTGCAACTTTGATATTCAGTAGTGTACCATAGAAAGTATAAATGTAAACAAGCCATTGACTGAATGTAAGAGTAAGAGTAAAAAAAGAGTTACTAAGAGTAAAAATGAACAAAAGTAAAAATCTGAAAACCAACATAACAAAAAAATAAAATAATAAAAGTCTGAGAAGGTCAGCATGTTCTGAATGTCAATATATCCACATGTTCCCTCCGAGTTCCGTCGAGTGACGACAAATGGGGTTTCACTTAGAAGCTTATCAACTTCGAGTATTACAAAATGAGCCAATGGCAAAGAAATGCCATGAGTCTGCGGAATTTGCACAGCGTAACTCCACCCCAACTTGTGGGTATAAAAGGAGGACACCGCCAACATGCTCTGCCCTGGAATCCTCCGCCCTGTCCCAAGCGCTCGCAGCTGGATGATACCTTTTTTCCCGGATGTGCATGATGAGATCTCGAAGTCCTGGAAGACCCCCATGTCTTCTCGGGACCGCTCGGTGATCTCATCAGCCTTTCCTCCCTTCGATGGAGCAGCTGCCTGTGAGTACACTGGGCTCCCCCCGGTTGAACGCTCTGTTGCGATGCAACTGTGTCCTCAGAGTGCTTCTTCTCGTGGCGAGCCTAAGCACCCATCCAAATTCTCGTCTACGTTAGTGGCGAAGTCTTACAGATTGGCGGGACAGACAGCTGCTTCTCTGCATGCCATGGCCACTCTGCAGGTCTACCAGGCCCAGATACTCAGAGACATGCATGAGGGTAGGGTAAGCCCAGGGCTCTTTGATGAGCTGCGCGCCGCCACCGACCTCACTCTCCGGGCGACGAAGTTGACCGCGCGCTCCCTGGGTTTGGTGTTGTCCACAGCCGTGGTCCAGGAGAGACATCTCTGGCTGAACCTGACTGACATGTGGGATGCTGAGCAGTCCCGTCTGCGGTCCCGGCCTATACGGCGGTGCAGTCGAGGATTTTGCCCAACAGTTCCCGTCTGCTCAGAAACGAACTGAGGCTATTAAGCACATCCTGCCCCACCGGCCCGCTGCTGCCTCCACCCAGCCGGCCGGTTAGGTTCCTCAGTCTGTTCGCCGCCGAGGGCGCCCTCCTGCGGCTCCCACCCCTCCCGCCTGGCCCAAGCAGCAGCCTTCACCCGGGCCTGGTCATGGAGGAAGCCGTGAGAAGGCGCCCCAGCCCTCTCCAGGCCCGCACCCCACTAAACGCCGGGCCGGCGCTCCAGAGACGGGCTGCTCAGGGATGATGGTCATTTCTCAGGAGGTAGCAGGACCACTCCTTCCCCCGGTGGGGGAGTTGTTCTCCACTCCCCGCTGCTCACCCACGGGTGGGCAGCACCCTAATGTGGTTAAAGAAAGAAATTACATTTTCACCCCTGATCACACAGAGTTCTCGGACGACACAGTGTGCCCCTCAGCTGTGCTCCCCTCGTCCTCCTCTGTCTCAGAGTCAGATGACAGTGCGTGCCGTCCCCGGACCATACCATCCTCATCCTCCTCTGTCGCCCCCGTGGAACGTTCTTCCTTCCCTGGTCTACTCTGTCAGGACGCGGTTACTGACCGTGCCCCCACACTGGGCCGCTATGCCGTCCACGTCTGGGCCGGTCGTTCCGCCTCGCTGCACCACCGACGGGACGTCGGTGGTTCGCATGACCCCTCTGGTTCAGTTCTTGGGAGACTGGCTAGAGCTTCCCAACCTGTCCCGTTGGGTCGCCCGAACTATCAGGCTCGGCTACATGAATCAGTTCACGGGAGTCCGCTCCACTATGGTCGGTGGCAATGCCCCCATCATGAGAGCAGAGGTTGATACCTTACGGGCGAAGGGTGCGATCAAGACTGTCCCTCCAGCCGAAATGAGTTCCGGCTTTTACAGCCCCTACTTCATTCTCCCGAAGAAATACGGTGGGTTACGGCCAATCCTGGACCTGCACGTTCTGAACTGCTGCCTTCACAGGCTGCCGTTCAAGATGCTCACAGCCAAACGCATTTTCGAATGTGTGCGGCCCCAGGATTGGTTTGCAGCGATTGACTTGAAGGACGTCTACCAGGACCAGGTGGTGAACCTGCAAGCACTGCCCCTGGAGGAGGCAGACCCAGCCTTGTCACTGCTCTATCCAGTACATGCTCTCTGCGCCTATATAGACAGAACGCAGTGTTTCAGGACCTAAGACCAGCTCTTTGTCTGTTATGGTGGGAAGCTGAAGGGAAAGGCTCTCTCCAAGCAAAGGCTGTCTCACTGAATAGTGGACACCATTGCCTTGGCATACCAGCAGCAAGGTCGACCGTGCCCCCTTGGTGTGACTGCCCACTCCACCGGAGTGTGGCGTTCTCTAGGGCTCTAGCGCATGGCGCCTGGCTAACAGACATCTGCAGAGCTGCAGGCTGGGCGACACTTAACACATTCGCCAGATTCTACAATCTCCGAGTGGAGCCTGTGTCCTCTCGTGTACTCGCTTTAACCAACTAGTACCGGACCCGCTCAGGTGTCTTCGCTTGCTCGCCATTCCACACTACGGACTGAATACGTGCAATATTTTTCTCAGGTGAGCTTCCCGCAAGCCCTGAGTTCCTCCAGCACTCCTGACGTCGGCGCCAGTGTCTCTTGCCTGTGCGTCGGCTAGGTGCCTTCCGTGTGCATGGTCCCTCTCCGGAGTAACCCCTACATGTGTATTCCCACTGTAAGCCTCTCTGAGCATGTGTCTTTCCCTTGGCAAGCCCCCTTGCCACCCCTGGGGTTGAAATATTCCACCTGCGGCTGGACACCCCAGTGTTCTCCATATGCATCCCTCTGGGTCATATGTCTATTCTCTAAGTGCCCCCCCAATTCCCAAGAGGAGCTTGAACATGTTCTTTCACTGAAAACGTCTCAGGTTACTATTGTAACCATAGTTCCCTGAGAAACAGGGAACGAGACGATGCGTCGAACGACACGGTGGGAACGCCTCTTGCGTGATTGCGTCTGAAGCATCTATGCCAACTAGTCCAATGGAATGAGAGAATGAGCGTCACGGGCGGGTGACGTCATGAACCAGGAAAGGATAAGAGCACTTCCGCTGCTCGCCGGCATTTAGCTTCGACAGTTGCCGAAGCAAGCCGATCGCAGGGACGCAGGAAGTATGGCAGGGGGACGCATCGTCTCGTTCCCTGTTTCTCAGGGAACTATGGTTACAATAGTAACCTGAGACGTTCCCTTTATCGAAAAAGGGAACTTCGAGATGCGTCGAACGACACGGTGGGAACGAGAATACCCAACCCGCCATAATTACAAGTACCTGAGTGTCAGTCTATTGATCTAAGCACTCAGCACCTGAGAACCTGGGGAAGCATCCAGGTCCAAACTGTAAAATCTCACGAATGTGAGCGGAGAGGACCAGCCCGCCGCATCACAAACATCTTGAAGAGATACCCCCTGCAATATGGCTTTAGAAGCCGCCATACTCCTGGTCGAGTGGGCTCGGACCACCAAAGGACAAGGCTGGCCCGAGTACTCGTATGCCAGTGAAATAGCCTCGACTATCCACTTACTGACTGTCTGTTTTGAAGCAGGAAGACCTTTCTTAGGTGATCCAAAGCAAATCAGTAATTGGTCGGACTTTCTGAATGAGGATGTCCGATGTACATATGTGTCCAATGCTCGCACTGGACACAACAGGTGCAGTCTTTCCTGGTCCGCAGTTGCAAATGGAGGAGGACAGAAAGCCTGCAGCACAATAGGCCTCGGAGTCAAGGTTGGAACCTTAGGGACGTATCCCTGTTTTGGGTATAGGAACGCCTTGACCATCCCCGGTGCAAATTCAAGGCAGGTGGGGGAGACCGAAAGAGCCTGAAGGTCGCCAACTCTCTTTAGGGACGAAATAGCTAGCAGAAAGATAGTCTTGAAAGTCAGGAACTTTTCTGAGACCGAATCTAAGGGCTCGAATGGGGCCCTAGACAGGCCTTCTAGAACTATAGTCAAATCCCAAGCTGGCACCTTAGTGCGGATTGCAGGCCTCAGCCTCAAGGTGCCACGAAGGAAACGTGTAATCAGGGGGTCTCGACCCAAAGATATACCTCCCACCATAGTATGATAAGCCGCAATGGCTGCCACGTAAACTTTTAGTGTGGAAGGACAAAGACCTGACACAAAGCGCTCCTGCAGGAACTCGAGTACTGTGTTGACAGAACAGTTAACTGGATCCCACTGGTGTCGGTGACACCATAAGGAGAAAACTCTCCATTTAAGCGCATAAAGTTTCCTCGTAGCCGGAGCTCTGGAGCTTAGGATGGTCTCAGCAGCCTCAGCTGAAAGACCACTATCTATAAGTTGGGCCCCCTCAGAGGCCAAACCCAAAGATTCCAAATGTCTGGCCGAGGGTGAAATATTGTGCCCCCGGCCTGAGACAGAAGGTCCCTCCTCAAAGGGATCTCCAATGGAGGCCCGTCTAGAAGAAGGATCAGGTCCGCAAACCAGATCCGACTTGGCCAGCGTGGTGCTACTAGCAGTAGGCTTATTCCATACCGACGGACCCTCTCCAGAACTCCTGGGAGCAGAGCAACAGGGGGAAAGGCGTACAGACGTAGCCTCGGCCACGTCTGCACCATGGCGTCCAGCCCCAGGGGGGCTGGGTGCGTCAGAGAATACCAGAGAGGACAGTGCGTCGTGTTCTGAGACGCGAACAGATCCACCTCTGCCTGACCATATGCCTCCCAGATTTTCTCCACCGCCTCGGGGTGGAGTCTCCAATCCCCTGGCCTCAGCTCCTGCCTCGACAGGATGTCTGCTCCTATATTCTGGTCCCCAGGAATATACACTGCCCTCAGAGAGAGTACCTTCCCCAGAGACCACAGGAGGATCTGGTGCGCCAGTTTGCAAAGCGGACGCGAGCGCAGACCCCCCTGGCGGTTCAGATAAGAGACCACTGGTGTGTTGTCTGTTCGAACGAGCACATGATGGCCTCTTAGGTCCGGAAGGAAATGTCTCAACGCATTGAAGACGGCCATCATCTCCAGGCAATTTATGTGCCAAGAAAGATGATGGCTTTTCCACAGACCCTGAACCGAGCGGCCTTCCATTACCGCTCCCCAGCCGGTGAGAGAAGCATCTGTCGAGATCACTACTCGATGGCAAAGAGCTCCCAACACCGGACCCTGGGTTAAGAACCAGAATTTACATATAACTAAGGCACGAAAGCATCGCCGCGTGCCTTGATATGCAAAGTGGGTTTCCCCTCGGGGAGAACCTTCTGGTCCTGAGCCAGCACTGTAAAGGTCTCATGTACAGCATGCCAAAAGGAATTCCGTTGGACGCTGCTGCCAGTAGACCCAACAGTCTCTCGAACTGTTTTACAGTGCGTGACTGGCCTAGCCTCAGCTCTTCTGTGGCTGTTAGGATAATAAATCCCATACCACACCAAGGAAAGTGGTTCTCTGTACTGGAGAAAGTACACTCTTCTTGGCATTGAGCCTCAACCCCAACATCTCTATATGAGCGAGAACGACACCTCAGTGCCGAACCGCCAACTGCTCTGATTCCGCTAGAATCAGCCAGTCGATATAATTCAGAATGCGTATGCCCTGAAGCCTGAGAGGGGCTAAAGCTGCATCCATGCATTTCGTGAACGTGCGGGGTGACAAAGCTAGGCCGAAAGGAAGAACCCGATATTGGTATTCTTTGCCCCTGAAAGAAAACCTCAGGAACTTCCTGTGCTGAGGGAGGATGGAGATATGGAAGTATGCATCCTTTAGATCTATCGTGACGAACCAGTCCTCGGATCTGATTTGGGTCACGATCTGTTTGAGGGTCAGCTAACTTGAACTTTAGTTTCTGAACTGACCGAATAAACAGGCGAAGATCTAAAAGGGACGCAACCCTCCATCCTTTTTTGGAACAATGAAATAATGGCTGTAAAAACCCGACTCTCTGACGGGTGAGTACACCTGTTCTATAGCTTCTTTGCTAACAGGGCCTTTACTTCTTGTCCCATTACCAGAGCCTGCTCGGGATGCACCACTGTGGGCAGCACCCCGCTGTAATGAGGAGGACGAGAGCCAAACTGGATTCTGTATCCCTTCTCTACAAACTGCAGGACCCAATGAGAAATATTCGGCAGAAGCATCCACGCTGCCAGAAAATTTACTAAGGGAACCAGCCCCTCGAGGCTGGTCTCTGGTGTTACTGAGGGAGCCAAATCTGGAGCCTGAAACATAATGGCAGGAACTACCTGACCTGACTACTCAAAAGCCCCCCTCAGAGGGCGCGAAACCAATGCTGTACCGCAGCATAGCATCAGCGACTCGCTGGAGACCGCTGCGCCCTGAAGCACCGGAGGTGGCAGGGTTGGCAGGAGGGTCTCGTGAGGACCCCGAAATGGAACGGGCACCGTGAAATGAGGTGTACACCACTCTACTTCGGTCGGGGCTGTCCTCACAGGCCTGATGCCTAAGCATCAGGACCTTTTTTTTTTTTTTTTTTGAACCGAAGCTTTCTTCGCCTGAAGAACGGTCCTCAGATCCGGCTTAGGCTTAGGCGACTTCGGTTGAGAGGGTTGCGTCTGTCTCCAGTATCTACATGGAGGAACACGAGACGCAGCACTCTCTTTCTGTGCACATAATATGATGAACTCGACGGCTGGGGCTGCTCACGCCCAGCAGCCCCAGGGGGGCTGGACACAGCGAGGGAGAAACCTTATTATATATATTTTTTTTTATATATATATATCTTTTATCACCTAACAACGACCGCATGGAATGCGTCGCCGAAGAGACCCGAAGGCTCAAATTTCGCTATATCCAGAACCCCAGCAGATCGGCCTGATAAGCCTGGAGCATTATAATATAGATTTCTATAAACATTCTCCAGCTGACCTGCTGCCGTATAAGCTTTACCCATAAAACCAAAGTAGTTCTGCTTAAACCTACGCGCTGCCTCGGCAAACGCGAGATCCCAGCCACAGAATCTTATTTTTGCAAAATACACTCGAAATCTAAGCGGTGCCTCGGCAAACCCGAGATCCGAGCTAGATTCTGATTACAACATTAAACCTACACGCTGCCTCGGCAAACGCGAGATTCTTTAGTATAGGCTTATGAGCAAAGCAGAGACTTAAATGATGATACTGGACCAGGTGAAAAAATAGCATTTTCCTATTTTTATTTCTGTTCAGCCTGGGGCATCATATCATAACCGTAATCTTTCAACCCTCTAATCTTGAATAAACATTTAACACGAGGGCTGAAAGTAGTGATAAATACGGTTTATTCCATAATTTAAATATTCAGTGTGTAAATCAGGGAAAAAATGGAAGCCTCGTGGTGGAGATAATGTGATAGAAATAAGAAAACGCTCGTCAAGTTTCTTAGGACGAGCGTTCCTTTTTCTCAGCTGGCCATTAAATATTTAATTTACTAACAGCACGGGACAAAACCTCCACCAGTTCATCATATACTGGAAAAATAGATGGCGAATCTAATTCAACAGTGTGTGTGCTTGCTTTCACTTTCAATATTCTCAACACAAACCTCCTCGGAGGAAGAAATGAAGGAAAAAAGGGCTCTCTCTCCCCGAGCGGAAGAAACCGCAGAGCGTGCTTCCAACACCGGGGAGATAGAGCTGGATCTTCCGGGCAAGGAAGAAGAAAAGGCCCTCGGACCGTTCTCCCACCCCTCCAAAAGATCCTTTTGCGATCCCCAGGAATGCATTCTCCGCGCCGCCTCGGCAAACGCGGGTCCTGCATCCCGTGAGAATCGCGAGCCTGCCACTATCATACAGAGTGACAGGCGAGAGCAGAGCATGCTAATCTGGTAGTTTCACTTTCACAATGTTAGCACTCAGCATGCTCTTACTCTCAAACAAAATGCCACAAAGCTGTGTGTGTCCCCACCCGTTTAAATAAACGCGGGCAGGGAGGAACACACTGTTTGTACATTTGTTTCGCCATAACGTTTCCGACAATATTGTAACAGACAACAATAAATAGACAGAGACAGTTTGACACAGATCGCTTGCTGAGGCAACAGAAGCTAAATGCCGGCGAGCAGCGGAAGTGCTCTTATCCTTTCCTGGTTCATACCATACCATACCATACCAACTTTATTTGTTAAGCACTTTACAACAACCAAAGTTGACCAAAGTGCTGTACAGAAAAGATAAACATTTGTACAATTAATAACCATACAATAAAACATTCAAACTAACAAATAAAATAAGATAAATGGAGTCGACATCTTACTAAGTGTCAAAGGCCAAAGAGTAAAGATGGGTTTTAAGAAGTGTTTTAAAAACAGATAAAGAAGAAGCCTGCTTAACGTGGAAAGGCAGATCATTCCAAAGTTTAGGGGCAGACACAGCAAAGGCACGGTCCCCTCTGAGCTTACGCTTAGTTTTAGGCACAATCAGGAGCAGCTGATCATCTGACCTGAGAGTGCGGACGGGTTTATAATAGTGTAGAACCTCAGAGAGGTATGGCGGGGCAAGACCATTTAATGCTTTATAAGCAAATAACAGAATTTTAAAATGGATCCTAAATTGAATAGGCAACCAGTGTAGTGAAGCTAAAATAGGGGAAATGTGCTCATGTTTACGCGTGCCCGTTAAAAGACGTGCTGCTGCATTTTGTATCATCTGGAGACGGGTGATGGAGGACCCACTAACCCCCACATATAGTGAATTACAATAGTCCAGCCGTGTAGTTACAAAGGCGTGGATTGCAGTTTCAAAGTGTTGTCTTGACAGAATAGGCTTTATTTTGGCCAACTGCCTCAAATGAAAGAAGCTTGATTTGACAACAGCTTTAATTTGACTGTCAAATTTAAGCTCAGGGTCCACTTTAACTCCTAGGTTTGTAATGCTAGGTTTAATATAGGGATCCAGGGAGCCCAGATCTGCAGGCGGGGTCCCAGTGGTGCCTCCAAAAACCATCACTTCTGTTTTGTTATCATTAAAATTTAAAAAGTTCAGAGCCATCCAGGCCTTTATGTCGTCGAGGCAATTGAGTAATTGTCCAACAGAGTTATCATTTATCTTTTTAAGAGGTACATAAATCTGACTGTCATCTGCATAACAGTGGAATGAAATGCCATACTTTCTAAGTATAGAACCAAGTGGAAGCAAATACAAAGAAAAGAGCAGAGGGCCGAGGACTGAGCCTTGTGGGACCCCACACAAGAGAGGAGCAGAGGAGGATTCAAATTCACCTACGCTAACACAAAAAGTTCGATCCGCTAAGTATGACCTAAACCACTCCAGTGCTATGCCACTGATGCCCACCCACTGCCTTAAACGTGAAATCAATATTTCATGATCCACTGTGTCAAATGCTGCAGTTAAATCTAAAAGCACAAGGATAACACAGTCGCCAGAGTCAGTCGCTAAGAAGATATCATTAAAAACTCTTAAAAGAGCGGTTTCGGTGCTGTGCAAGGTTTTAAAACCGGACTGGAAAACCTCTAGTATATTATGTTCTTCCAAAAAGGCCAATAATTGACTGTGCACAATCTTCTCCAAGATTTTTGAAAGGAAGGGCAATTTGGAAATAGGCCTGAAATTAGCCAGAACTGACGGATCTAGAGCAGGTTTTTTAATCAGAGGTTGAACTACTGCATGTTTTAAAATTTCAGGGACCACACCCGAGGTAAGACTACTATTTATAACTGCAACAACAGATGGTCCTATAATGGGGAAAACCTCCTTAAATAGTCGAGGGGGGACAGCATCATTCGGAGAACCCGAGGGCTTCAAGTGACCAACAACCTCCTCTAAAAAAGAAAAAGTCACCGGCTCAAAATGATCAAAAACAGCCGAGCAGGGGACATAGATTGACGGGTCTGAAGCTGAGGGTGCAATTTGAGACCTAATAGAAGAGATCTTATCAATAAAAAAGCAAAGGAAATTTTCACACATAGCAGGGGATGCCTCCATACAAGCATTCTGCGGGGCATTTAAAAATGAGTCAATGGTGTTAAACAAAACACGAGGCTTGTGACAATTTGCCAGAATAATATCTGAGAAATGTTTTCTTTTAGCATCTTTCACAGTCTTTCATGACGTCACCCGCCCGTGACGCTCATTCTCTCATTCCATTGGACTAGTTGGCATAGATGCTTCAGACGCAATCACGCAAGAGGCGTTCCCACCGTGTCGTTCGACGCATCTCGAAGTTCCCTTTTTCGATAAAGGGAACCACCTTTACAGAAGCGGCATCTATTCTTTCAATCTCAAGGCCAACTTTTTTAAAAGTTACTGCAAGACTATAATATCCCAACGTCATGGTGCCATTTTAAAGCAACACTATGTAACATTGTTTACCTTAAAATAATGTTTCCAAAATCTTATCAGTGGTTCATCAAGTCGTAACAGGGTGAAAGGCACTTCTGCCATCGCCTGACGGGGTCTGTATCACTTTTACTGGCACTATGTAACTTCGGGGTTCGGGTAGGAACCCGACCACAAAAAGAACTACAGAATTCGAATGCTTTACGTCAAGCGCTACAATAGTCATTATTTCGTTTTTCTTCGTTTCTGATGTCGCAATACATCATCCTTTCATGAAAGCATGTAACATACTCTACCTTGTCTGTGGACATCGTTCATTCTAAAGCCGGTGCTGGATAAACAGCGAGCGTGTGTGCGACAGTAGGATAAATTATTTACGACAGCGGCAATGGACAATTTCGTTTCCAACCAGTAGGGCGACCGAAGAGGAAAAGTTACTTGGTGTTACTTTAACCGAGACTCGAACAAAAACTGCAACCATATTTATGCACCCATTTTTTATGAACTGGAATCCCTGGGTATCCTAGACATAGACAATGCAACAGACATATTTTGTCTCCATTATGTCTTTTTTTTTTACCCAGAATCAACCGCACTTTGGAGGAATTCAAGCTGGATTTAACAATCACTTTGTCATCTGTAGGAAATAGAACACCAGTTCAGCTTTTTACTCTGGACAATGATTTGCCTCGTCTTCGCAAACCAGAACCCTCAACAGCAGGGGTAGTTTTTTGTTCCTCACCAAACTCTCAAAGAGGATTTTCCCCATTGAATGACAGGGATTTGCAAGAACTGAATTATGCCATTAACCCTCTTCAAAATGACAACAACAATGGCAAAACATTGTTTCAGAGAACACAACAGTTTATTTTTTATAAACTTGTAAATGTGTGATCTCAGCATAACATGGACAACTGGGTAACATTAGCCTTATTGTACTTTCAAAAGTGCACTGTGAAACAAATATTGATGTTTTGTTGTGCTGCTTGAACTGCAAGATTTAACCCTCTGGGGACCAAGAATCCACCCGTGCGTTTTGCTCGTTTTTTTCACACAGCAGAAAAATAGACTTAAAGTACTACCATCATTTATGTTCATATAGAGTTAAGAAATATGAGAAAATAATCTGTTAAATGTCTACTTTTTTATGTGCCCACATACAATCGAAATAAAATATTGTGCTTTTGTAAAATAAAGAAAATAAACAGGGTGCCCCAGATAGCATGTAATCATTGAAACAATGTTGACTCAGTGTTGATGCGTCAACGCTAATTGCATTGAATTAACGTTACAAAGTAATGTTGCTTTAGTATCACTCTTGCACCCTCAGTTAATGTTGAAATAATGTTGGGAATTCAACCAAAAATCAATGGCAATAGTATTGATTTAATAACTCCCCAATATAATAACTTTGTAATCTAATTACAGTGAGTACCAACACAAATCAAACGCAAATAAGCATGCAAAACAAAGGAACAGATAAGTAAGGTAGATGCACCATTGTTTGAAACTGTGCTAGAGAAGTCATGTATGTCAGGTGATTCAACAAACAAGAGGTCTGTATAGGATGCACCTGTTTTCTCTCTAATGAGGAAGAATTAGACTACTGAGAAGTGCACGTGGAAAGACAAAATGGGCGTTTACCAATCAGTGGCCAATTTCAAACTACAATCCAGATAAATGTTTTTCAACCATTTTTTAACAGACTTGCTAAAATCATGAAGGCCCACCCCTAAACCAAGCCCACAGTGGATTACAGCAAATCGGGTAAAGCAGTTGAAATGCCCATTTTGGTTTGAAAACGCCCCACTGATCGAGAAACACCCACTAGTGTTCTGCAGATATACACCTGAATGATCTTGCGCTCATCAACTACAAATCACTGTTAGTTCAATGTCACTGTCTCCACCCATGTGTGTTGTTGGCTTTCATCAAAATGTCGATGCTGATCCAGCACACTTTAAACATTGAAATGTCAATCTCAACCAAAATAATGGTTTAGATCAAAACTCAACATTGTATCAATGTCACCATGCTATCTGGGTGTGCGATCTGCCTCTCCGTCACCGTGAACTTTTTTTCTGGAGCACGTCTCTAAACCTTAACAGAACTCAGCAAATACTATTCACCCAGCCATGAGCAATATATATTTTAAATCGTTTGAGTTTGTACTTTTAAATGATCCGATTCAAAACTAAAATAAATATTTTCCTTTTATGTCATCTATATAAAAAGAGAGACGTGTCAGCCTTTCTAATTATCTTTTTCTCAGCTCATTATTTTCCTAATGCGACACGCCCACAGAGAGCACTCGCTATTGTCACCGGGTGACGAAGGGCGGAACCATTATTTCGGTGTTGTTTCCATGGGAAGCGAATTCAATGTAACACCCCGCTGGTTGCCCCAGGAATAACAGTTCGGCTGGATCTCGCAAACGGGAGAAACGAGCGGCAGCTGCGAGATGGGCGGGGATTGAATCATGGTGTTCACGAGGGGCATCATAAAAGCGCATGTTTGAATGAAGAAGACACGCAGGCACGCGGGATTCGATGGTCGGTGGTGAATGGCGTCTTTGAGTCCGGGAGTAGAATTTGCCAGAAATATTGAGAGTATGGCAAGTGAATCGGATGGCGAGCAAGGAGAATGGCGTGAGATTACTTCAAAGAGAACAAGAAAGAAGAATTCTGAGTCAAGTCACAGTGAGTCAGAACGTCTGAATGAAATGAAAAAAGTGAAGAAAACAAATGTGACAGAAGAATGGAAAGTTGTGATCGAGTTCGGAGAAGTTTCTAGTAGCAAGTTACATCTAGTAAAACTTACTAAGGCAATTCATGACGAAATTGGACACATTAAAGGTGCAGTGTGTAGCTTTTTGGCGACATCTAGCGGTTCGATTGCGAGTTTACACTAAGGGCTCAGCCCACTGCTCACCCCTCCCTTTCGAAGAAGCTACGGTGGCTAAAACGGGACAAACATCGTCGTAGTGAGCCAGAGTAAAACAAGCCACAGCTAACATGGAGTACCACAGTCCATTATAAACCACATCATGGATAAAGTTTACAAAGCCATAGTCAGGTGAGGATCAAGGGTCTTAATACATAATATAATAATATTGGTCTGAGCTGTCGACACGACAGATCTCGTCACAGTTGTTGTAAATAATAGTAATCAGCTGATTGTCTCACGAACGTAACCAGCACATTCTCCCCACATAGCAAACCCATAATACAGCGAGGGAGTAGAACCACATGAAACTATGCAACTAACTGTTATAGATTTTTTCTAACAGGGTAGTAAAAGTTTAGCTGGCTAATATGAGCTGTTACTGTGGCTGAGCTGGTTAAAGCCTTGTTTATACTCGACGCGTCCGCATGAGCCCAAAGGTGCGTGCGGCAAAAATGATGTGATTGTAATAACAGCACCCGCATCCCATAGACACCACTTATTACACACAATAGCCTTTTTTCTCTGATTTTGGAAACTCGATCGACTTAAAATGCTTCCAAGATCGACGGGTTGGTGATTCCTGTAACTGTTTTCCGGTCAATGACAAGAGTAGCCTACTAATCAGCTGTCTCACGAAGTAACCAGCACATTTATCCCCACATAGCAAAGCCATAACACAACGAGGGTGAAGAATTAAGTTACATGAAACAATCCAACTACATATTTACACCACTGACAAGGGAAAACACTCACGGTGTTTATGACTAGCTTCTTCTAGCTTTCTGCGGCTTCTCTTTCAATGTATTGACGAAACGCGCTCTGTAACGCTGTTTGTTCGCTGTCGGCTACGGTAGAAATATGACATCATAATATGGCGGCCTTCATAGAAGGGGATTCCCGCGCTTATGTAGATATAAATGCCTAATTCTAAGGTAATAAAAACATTACGGTTTATTAAGTAAGTTCTTTATACACAACTGAACACATAGTTATGGATGTCATATTGCATTTCTGTTAATAAATAGTCAAAAAATTTACACACTGCACCTTTAAACAAGCTAGATTTCTTAGTAAAGGCAAGATGCTGATTGAAGCAGTCAATAAAATACAACAGCAAAAGATTCTGAAAATGAAGACACTGAATGAAGTGCGAATGAAAAGTCACATTCCTGGAGCTAATCATAAGGTTAGAGAAGTAATTAGTGGAGTTCCTGTAGATATTAGTACTGAAGAAATTAAGAAAGAAATAAAAGGAGATAGAGTATCGGCAGTGAAACGTCTTCCTACAAGATTTCAGGGGAAATTAGTGGAAAGTCTATCTGTATTACTGCAATTTGAGGGAGATATGCCACAAAAAGTAATGATTGGATGCATGTGCTTTAATGTGAGGGAATATATACCTAAACCATTATGTTGCTTTAAATGTCAGAGAATGGGTCATGTGGCTGATCAGTGTAAGTCTAAGCCAAGATGAGCCAGGTGTGCTGGAGAACATGAATATGGTCGCTGCTCAGAAGGTACTAAAACTAAATGCTGTAATTGTGGGGGGGAGCATAGTGCTGCCTATCAGGGATGTGAAGTACAAAAAAGAGCAAAAGAAATTCAGAGATATAAAATACAAAGTAAAGTAACATACGCTGAAGCAGCAAAACAAGTCACATTGGGAGTGACAGCAGATACTCAAGAAGTGGGTCAAAAAACATTCCCAGCAAAAGATTTCCCTAAACTTCCACAAATGCATACCATGAGTGCCATAAAGTGTTCACATAAGTGTGCAGTAAAAGACGATACTCTTATAGTAGATAAGTATAAATTTGTAGCTTTCATAGGTATGGTAGTGAATGTAGCAATGCAGCAGACAAAGAAAAGGTCTAGGCTGAGGACTATTGTTGAGGCAGCAAAGGATTATTTGGGGATCACTGATATGACTGTAGATAAATTATATGAAATATTAGCACCTAATGAAGGAGTAACTCAGGTTAGTGATTAAGTTTGTAATGGGTTTCCTTATCCTTCAATGGAATGCCAGAAGCCTAATTGCAAATGGACAAGAATTTAAGAGATATGTACAACAGCTAAATGTATAACCTGATGTTATGTGTATTCAAGAATCATGGCTTAAATCACACCTGGATTTTAGCATTAGAGGGTATAAAGTCATAAGGCAGGATAGAGATAACGGTCAGGGAGGGGGGGGGGGGGGGGGGGGGGGGGAGGAAGGTATTTCATATGGGAGAGTAGCAATGAATCACAATGATGATTTAGAGGTAGTGGTTACTGAGATTTGGGTGAATAAAAGAAATATAGTTATTGTTAATTTGTATAATCCATGTAAAAGAATGAACATTGAAGAGTTACTGAAGTTTGATAGAGGAAACAACATAATATGGTGTGGGGATTTTAACTCTCATAATACACTATGGGGAGGGAAAACTACAAATTATAATGGATTGATATTGGAGGAATTAATTGAGAATAAAGGTTTGGTATGTTTAAAAAAATGGACAAGGCACTAGGGTCAATCTAAGTAATGGAGTAGAGTCAGTATTAGATCTAACATTGGTGTCCAGTGAGTTAGCATGTGGGAGTAAGTGGGAAGTGCAAAATGATAATAGTATAGGAAGTGACCATTTTCCAATTTTAATTTATTTTGAGGAACATTTCAGGATTGAGCTTGATGGGGTCACAAGATGGAAATTGGATAAAGCAGATTGGAGTAAATTTGCAAGTGCTTGTGATGAGGAGTTTAATAAGATTGATATGACAGGGGAAGTGGAAGAAATAAATGAAAATATTATTAAAGCTATATTGAATGGAGCATCACAATCAGTTGGAAAGAGTACTAGTAAAAAGAAAGTTAAAATGGTACCATGGTGGAGCAAAGAATGTTCTGAAGCCATCAGAAACAGAAATAAAATGTTTAGAGAACTGAAAAGAAATCATTCAATGTCAAATTTGCTAGATTATAAAAGGGCTCGGGCAGTAGTAAGGAATATTATCAAAAGGACAAAAAAGAAATACTGGAGAGAATTCTGTAGTACTATTGGAAGAACAACACCACTAGATAAAGTGTGGGGAATGATTTAAAGAATGAGGGGAATTAGACAAGATAAGGATCTTCCAGTGTTGAAGAAAGGGGAAGGAGTAGCATGTGAGAATAAAGAAAAAGCAGAAATGTTGGTAAAGAATTTTGTTAAGATTCATAGTTCAGATAATTTGACACAAGAAGGTAAAATCAGAAGACATCAAACATTAGATAGATATCCGGAGGTACTAGGAAAAAGATCAAATAATCAGAGTACTCTAGATGAGGCATTTACCATGCATGAGCTGAGGAGGGCTTTGAGTAAGAGTAAAAGAACGGCACCTGGAAAAGACAATATAAGTTATAGTATGATAGAACATTTAAATGATCCTACATTGGGTAAAGTATTGGAATTATTCAACAAGGTTTGGGAGGAGGGTAAATTACCAAAAGGGTGGAAAGAAGCAATTATCATTCCGATTAGGAAACCTGGAAAAGATCCTTCAAATCCTGATCATTACAGACCGATAGCTTTAACATCACATGTGTGTAAAACCATGGAGAAAATGATTACAGAAAGAATAACATACTACTTGGAAAAAAATGAGATATTATCACCATTTCAGAGTGGATTTAGAAAGGGACGTAGTACTTTGGACTCGTTAATATGCCTTGAAAATGATATTAGGAAAGCACAAGCAAATAAAGAGGGGGTAGTAGCAGTTTTCTTTGATATAGAGAAAGCCTATGATTTGATGTGGAAGGAAGGTTTGTTAATAAAGCTAGATAAAATAGGGATAGGTGGTAAAATGTATAACTGGATCAAAGATTTCTTATTTGGCAGGTACATTCAGGTTCGTGTGGGTAACTCTATATCAGATATGTTTTTAATTGAAAACGGCACCCCTCAGGGGAGCGTCATTAGTCCAGTACTCTTTTCAATTATGATAAATGATGTCTATAAGAATGTTAATCATGATATTGGAAAATCACTTTTTGCAGATGACGGGGCAATTTGGAAAAGAGGAAGGAATATGGAATTTGTTGTAAAGAAAGTTCAGGAAGCTATTGATGTGGTGGAAGATTGGTCTTTAAAATGGGGATTTAAGATATCTGTTGAGAAAACTCAATCCATCTTTTTCACAAGAAAGAAAGTTAAAGAAGATATTTGTCTGAAATTGTATAAACAAAGATTAGAAAGGGTGAAAATATTTAAATTCTTGGGGTTATGGTTTGATATGTTGCTTACGTGGAAAAATCATTTTAATAAAATTGAAGATAAGTGTAAGAAAGTATTGAATATTATGAGGTGTTTAACAGGCAGTGTATGGGGAGCTGATCGTGTGGCATTAAGAAATATTTATATTGCATTAGTTAGATCAGTTCTAGAATACGGATGTATTGTCTTTGGTTCAGCTGCTAGTTCATCTTTAAAAAGGTTGGACAAAATACAGCCTCAAGCTTTGAGATTATGTTGTGGAGCAGTAAAATCAACTCCAATATCAGCGCTTCAAGTGGAGGTTGGAGAAATGCCATTAATTCTTAGAAGGAAACAGTTGAGGGCAAATTATTGGGCTAACTTACAAAGTCAAAAGGAAACACACCCAACAAAAAGAAGTATAATCGAAAGTTGGGAAAGCAGTAAAATTAAAAAGGAGGTATTTAGTAGTGGAATTATAGAGATAACTAAGGAGTTGGGAATCAATAACTGGGTCATTAGTCCAACTGCCTTAGTACCAGTTGTACCATCATGGTTACTACCTCAACCTAGATTGATATTTCTCTATTAAAAAAGGTTAGTTCAAGCAAAAGCATGTTTAGTATGCAGGCATGTGTGAATACTGTGCTGCATGAGAGATATGGGTATTATGTTCATGTATTCACGGATGGGTCATAAAATCCAGAGAATGGAAAAACAAGCTGTGCATTTTACATTCCTGAACTAAAAATCAAGGTGTTTAAAAGACTAACTGATCATTTGTCGGTCTATGCAGCAGAAATGATGGCAATCATGTTTGCATTACAGTGGATAGAGGAAGTCAAACCCATGAGAATACTAATATGTTCAGATTCAAGTGCAGCATTGGATAGTCTCAAAAGTGCGTCATCAAAATGTAGGGAGGATATTATGTTTGAAAGTTTGTTATCACTATATCGTGTACGTAGTCTGGGGATTGATGTTCAGTTTTTATGGATCCCAGCACATATTGGCATCCAAGGGAACGAGATGGCAGATTCTTTAGCTAAGGAAGGGTTGAAGATAAATCAGGTAGAAGTGGCAGTACCAATTAGCAAAGCAGAGATCAAATCATACATACGAAGCAAAATTAAGATACAGTGGCAAAAATTGTGGGATAATGGAAATAAAGGAAGACATTTATTTAAAATACAGCAGAAGGTGGGGGAAGAAAAAAACTCTGGGGAAGAGCAGGAGAGAACAGGGGATGTTTAGCAGAATCAGGCTAGGTCACACAAGGTTAAATGCATCTCTGCACATTATTGGGAAGCATCCAACGGGAAATTGTGAGATTTGCAGTCAATTAGAAACTTTGGAACATGTGCTGTTTGAGTGCACTAAATACTCAAATCAAAGACTGGCTTTAAGGAATGGACTGGAACACGAAGGAATCAAACAAATGGACATTACAAATATCTTCACAAATAATTCCGGAAAGATGGTGCTTAAAATCATGTCATCTTATCTTCAACAAACTGGACTAAAACATAAGGATTTAAGCAAATGTAACTAAGATACAGTAGGTGGCGATAATGCTCCAAATGGTTGCAAGTCGCCAGTAAAAAACGAAGAAGAAGAAGACACGCAGAGCTGGAGGGATAAAGCAGGAAGGGGCGATCCACGGCAGGACAGGACTTTAAACACGACGATTCGTCCAGGAAAGAGAGACAGCATTAACAGAGAAGTGAGGCAGTGGTTTCATGTTACTCCATCAAACAGTTAAGTGCCATTGGAAATCCTTATTATCTGACTCAATGCTTGTGCTGTATACAAACGTTTTGGCGAGTTTGCCTTGGAGCCTATTGAAATCTGATGTCTGATGCTGTGGAAGCCTTTAATGTCCGTGGTGTGTGCGTAGTACATTTCCCATACAGTCTGGATGTGCTGTTTCATCAACCCAGGAGGAGGGAGTGGGCTGGGTTAACGAGTGGAGACCTTATTCACTGCGAGTTGGTGTGAGTGCTTGGTGTGAAGTGAACACATTACTATTTGAAGCGATTGATGTATGCACTGGTGTGAGGATTGTCACCTTATGTCTGTCCGTGTTACCAGCCGTTGCACTCATTGTCCTGGATTGGTGGGTCAGAAATAACCATTTACTCTGTGTTGAGTGTGCACCGTACAGGATTGTGACTCCAGTCTGTCCAGTGTGAAGAGGATTCGTGAAGTGTTCATGCATTGCTGCTTGATTCTCCTGTTCTAAAGAAGAGCCAGTATCTGCTCATTGAGCTTCTCACGCTGAAGAAAGCCCTGCCGTGAGTATTTGCATACTATTAACTTGAAGAGGAATTGTGAAATATTCATGCACTGCTGTTTGATTCATCTGCTCCATTACGTAACCCCTGGCTGCCCGAAGAGGAACGGTCGTGTGAATTCCAAATCAGCATCTGCTCCAGTACTTACCCCTGGCTGCCCGAAGAGGAACGGTCGTGTGGATTCCAAATCAGCATCTGCTCCAGTACTTACCCCTGGCTGCCCGAAGAGGAACTGTCATGCGAACTTCTGAGAAGCACCTGCTCGTTGACTGGCTTCTGGCTGTGAGAAGAACGACCGTGTGAATTCCTTATAAAAGTCTGTTCCGGGACTCACCTCTGGCAGCCCGAAGAGGCCCCGTTGCGGGGGTCCACTGTTAGCGCCTGTTCCATTGCACACCCCTGGTGGCCAGGAAGAAGAGACACCAAGTTTTAGTTAGGAAATTTTAACTCAATAAAATACATTTTATACTTGATACCTTGTCTGGTTTCGTGGTGTTTTCTGGGTAACTCCTCAGTGGTACGCTCACAGGGGTGGTCTGCGCCAGGGGGGGGGGCCATCCCGACCTGTGACACTATTCAAACTAATGATCTGAAGCAACACATTGAGACGCTTAACGCCCACTCTGTAAACACCCTATATTTTTTAGTCAGATTAATCTACTGTCGTCTTGTGCGGCTATATGAGGTGGGATTACCTGGTTTATTTTCACTTCAAGGAGTGATGAGGATTCAGCTGAGAAGTGTAACGCCCGTTTCACACATACTCCGTGTGCAGTGCGTATGCGGTGCGTGTTGCGGTGCGTATACGGTACAGGAGCAGCAAACGCTATAGTGCTTTCACATATGCTGCGTTTGCAGTGCGTAACTGATCCGCGGCTGTACCACAAACATATTGGCCTACTCACTATTTTTATTTCAAATCCAGAAGATATGCAGCAACTTTTATTTAAAAAAAAGTTTTGTCAGCATTGCGATTCTCTTTGTACACATAGGCTATACAAACTTGAATGGACGTAGGCTATGCACGTTTAAACACAATTTAAACAACATAGGCATATAATTCCATGCATTACTTCTATATATTAAGTTGCTTAAGAAAGTGGTCAAATATTTAACCATGTAATTATATTAAAATCGTAAACATTTTAAATTAAAACTTAAAATTGACAAAAACAGCCGACTCTCATGCCTTTTCTTTTGCATTTAAATTTTAATACATTAAATCTTGCATTTCACAAAGAACTTGTTTTTCCACCTCCACGAATGAATGTCGTTCATTATTATGTCCTTGTTGAGGTAAAATTGTCGTTTAAAACCCCGGTCTTAACCCTTAGGGGTCTGAGCTGTTTTGGGGCTCTTTCGGTGTTTTGATATGCCCTGACATTTGTGCTTATTTCAGCTACTTAAAACATACCATTTGCCAACATATAAATTTGCTGTATTCAGCACAAACTCTGCTACAATAATATGTGAGCAAAATGGATGTACATGTTTGCATTTTATAGAAAAAAATTATATGCATGGTTAGTACGTTTTGGGAAAAAAAATGTCACCGCAATAAGGCCATTTAACACATACTGAATAGTTGTAAACAATACTTTTGAGTCACTATTCTTGTAGGCTAGAATTTTTACTTCAAAATGAAGTGAAAATCATTCTGACCACTCTTTCAGAAAGATCAATATAACGATTTGAATTTCTTACATCAGTTTTTGGGTCAGCAGTGCTGTATGCGTGGGAGTGTTAATGCCCATGAATATTAATGCGATTTACACCTGGGAAGACTAAAGACACTCCCCCAATGTGCTAATGCCCCATCAAGGTGCTGTGAGGCAGCCTGAACTAAGAATGATTCACTAATGAATAAAAAGTTAAAAAGAACAGCATTTATTCAAAATAGAAATCTTTCCTAAGAACATAAAGACTTAAAGTCATTCATATCACTTAACACTTCCTTTCAAAAAAAACATAAAAAGACCAAACTTGTTTTTTATATATAAAAACATATATATATATATAATTTTATTATATATAAAAAAATATTGCTTATATAGTGGTTATATAAATTTAAAAAAAAGTGCATTCAAAGAATCCTAAAAAACTATCACAGGTTAAAAAAAATTAAGCAGCACAGCTGTTTACAACATTGATTTAAAAAAAAAAAAAAGTATATCAGAATGATTTCTGAAGACTGATGGTGACGATGTAAACACAACAAAACAAAAGCAAAAAACTCTTAGCACATTATCCAAAGTAAACTGATGGACTATTATGATTATAGATGCACAATGTATTTGTTGATGGACAGAGAAACATCTATTGATGGGTAGACTGCGTAACCGCGAGTATCTGTTTATGGCCCATATAGACCGCACGCATTTACTGATACACTCAATGGACGGCTGTACCTAATACAAATAAAACATCCCCAGTTAACTAGCAGAGCATTCATTTAGTCCGCTCTTAAATAAGAGATCTAGAGCTAAAATGTTTTGTTTTTGAACTCAAGCTGAGCGCTCGTGTCCTGCTATCAGTGTCATGGATACAGTCTCTTGTGGCGACGCGCGCGCAGTCTTCACTCGCTCTTAGGACGTGCTCTTCAATCTATTGCCATTGCGGACACTATTCATTCCGGTGAAATCACAAAATAAAATGCACACAAACGGGTGTCCTATATACGTGTGTGCTTGATATAGACTGTAACCACTAATGAACATATTCGGTTTTGATGAGAGAAAAAAATATGCCGGGGGCAGTTTCGAACCCGTACCCTCTGACACGGTTGGCGAGTGATCTAACCACTAGACCACAGGAGAACTCAAACAACACTCGCAGATCGATATATTTCACTAAATCATTATAACCTAAGCAGTTATTTAAAAAGTTTACACGAGCGTATAGGCCTAGCTGCTACACGAATGTTGTGTTGAGGTAATTACTATGCAAAATATGAAAATGCATTTGAGCTCTATGATCAGAAAAGGAATTATAAAACACTATAAACAACTTACTCCGAACTTGAATCCTCGGGGTTAATTCGTTCTTCAAAATGGAACGTTCTTCGTCTGAGTTTCAAATTCCACTGAGAAAAAGGTGAATTATTCCCATTTGTCCATAATCCTCTGAAGGAGTAACGTTAACGTGCTTCCATCCCTAAAACGCGATGAACTATCTGTGAATCTCTGATGAAGAATCTGTGTTTGGCATTGATCGGGGGGCGTGCCGCGTGTGATGCATAGATTTACCATGTCAAAAGCGCTGGGGGTGTGGCGGGCTCACCTGATTAACTATAATGAAGGGTGAGCGAAAAAACTGTAACTCTCCTTTGTTTCAAACGGATTACATAAACTGTAAATATATATATTTTAAATAAATTTCTTCATTTAAAAGAAGAGAATCTCAGCTTCATAAAGAGAAGAGTATGTGTGAAACGGGCGTAAGTGTTTTGCAGTGCTTTGTTCTAATCGCGATATAGAATAACGTTAGTTTCTGTAAATGGAAAAATAGCATACTGTTTAAATGTGAATCGTGTTTCTCTCTGTGTGTGTGTGTGTGTGTGTGTGTGTGTGTGTGTGTGTGAGTGTGTGAATGAACGCACAGATACGCACTGTTACAGACGAAATAAGACAACATTTCGTTGACTAGTTTTGGATAGACTTTTTACTCTAAAATACAGATCAAATAAGCTTTTGCTAGGAGTTTCTGCTCCTATGTTAAATATATAGTATGTTTTGTCTAAACTAATCAACTAAGATGTTATAGTGTTTGTTCCATTGCAAGCTATCAAAATAATGAATCCTCAACTTTGAAATATGTATGATCAAACTAAGTTCAAAGTTAGAGTTGGAAACATCTTGAAAATTGTCTTTTCCCATAAATGTTTATGTATGTGTGCAGGGCCGTGCACAGACATTTTGATGGGCAGTGGCTTAAACCAAAAAAGGGGGCACTGAGCACTATAAGGAGTTTGACTGACAACATACACTGGAGGCCCCAACCCTAAACTACAGTAGATTTAGTCGACCAAAATTTAATGGGTTTAGTTAAATTGTAATGCATTAATTTTCTAAAATGTCCAAACCCATTATATATTCCCATAGAAAACATCTATTAACCTGTTAATATTAATAATTTTTAAAGTTTGAACATGCAATACAGACACATATTTAGCACTGTGACATAAAATAATATCTTAAAATTAAATAAAAACACTTCTCATAGAGTAGAACAGTCTCTTTTTTTCTTCAATGAATGATTATGCAGTCTTACTTACATACATAATTCTTTATTCTTTCAAGCAGACATATTTATTTGTATGAATTAAATTGAATTAATCCTTATTAAAGCTATTAAAAGAGCAGTGAATGCTTTTCTCTTTTTATTTTGTTGTTTGATTAATATTAAGTGCACAGACGACATTAGGTTTATTACGCACTGTCACTTTAAGACCGATTGTGCAGATCCAATTACACTGATGCACATCCGATATTCTCACAACTGTACATTCTGTAAAGACATAACTGACTGCGTTTACGTGAATACTCTCCAAAACGGACATTTAGACATAATGTTGTGTGTAGTTGTCCATTCAGACGCGAAAGCGAGCTCAGTTCAGTCCTTGCGCGCTGTATAGCTGTCTATGTGCAGGGCTGCACGCGTCGGGTTGTGTGTGTTTGTGTGTGTGTGTGTGTGTGTGTGCATGCACAGAAAAAAATACAGAATAAAGGCCATTGCACACCGAGTCCAAAATTTTCGTATGCATTTTTTTCGTATTCGTTGGCTTTGAATGGTCAAAACACCATTCAAACTCCATTCAAACTGCTGGCTACGGATGCGAAAAACGCAGAAAATCGAACCCGATTCGATTTTTTTTATGACGGACGAAAGTTTCGGAGGCAGTGTGCAAGTGTGATTGACATAACGTGAGGTCATATTTATTTTTTAACGTGCGAAAATTCTGGAGCGATAACAACGTTTTTATGGAAATCCTCTGGAGGGTTAGGGAGGGGGGTGAGAGGGGCACCTCAGCTGATGAGGGCAGAAGGGCAGTGGCTCTAGCCACCGGGCCACCCCCCTGTGCACGGCCCTGTTTGTGTGTGTGTATGTGTATATATATATTGTTCTTGCATTCTTTGGGGTCCTTGCATTCTTTCTCACACCTGAATGAAAGGCTAACACCCGTTTCACACGTACTCCGTGTGCAGTGCGTATGCGGTGCGTATACGGTACAGGAGCAGCAAACGCTATAGTGCTTTCACATATGCTGCGTTTGCAGTGCGTAACTGATCCGCGGCTGTACCACAAACACATAGGCCTACTCACTATTTTTATTTCAAATCCAGAAGATATGCAGCAACTTTTATTAAAAAAAAGTTTTGTCAGCATTGCGATTCTCTTTGTACACATATACAAACTGAATGGACGTATGCACGTTTAAACAATTTAAACAACATAGGCCTACAATTCCATGCATTACTTCTATATATTAAGTTGCTTAAGAAAGTGGTCAAATATTTAACCATGTAGGCCTACTTATATTAAAATCGTAAACATTTTAAATTAAAACTTAAAATTGACAATAACAGCCGACTCTCATGCCTTTTCTTTTGCATTTAAATTTTAATACAATAAATCTTGCATGTCACAAAGAACTTGTTTTTCCACCTCCACAAATGAGTGTCGTTCATTATTATGTCCTTGTTGAGGTAAATTGTCGTTTTCCTTGCTTAAAACCCCGGTCTTAAAGTAAAATGATGAAAAATAGTATTTAATTAAATACATTTATGGTGAGATTACTACATTTTATTGAATTAAATGCATTTATGGTGAAATTACTACATTTTCAGGTCAATCTGTGTTCATTTTGACCACGAACCGTGCGCTGTCACTTTAATTCTGCGTTTGCAGCACAGCAAAAATAGACTCGGTGCGGAAACGATCTCTGCACTGCTGTATACGCACCGCAACTGGAATGGATCGACGGACTGCGTCCGCGTGCAGTGTGAAAGCTCTAACCTGTTAACATGAGTACGGAAAAAAATACGCACCACATACGCACTGCAAACGGAGTATGTGTGAAACGGGCGTAATTATTATGCAGGGTCTTTTGTCTTCTCAGGTGTGAACCAACTAATTATTCACAAGGGGTTTGGGCAGTTGACACCCAGTCGCATATTGCCTTGGCAAACAAAAAAATGTTTTTCACAATTTTAATCAATCTATTGTGTTATGTGAATGATTAGGCAGGATGATTTTCACATCATTTTGAAGCCAGAACTCGAAGCGACAACATCCATTAGTCAAAAGTCTTGTGGACACATATTCAGTGTGTGTTTTGTGGTCTTATTTCAGCAACTTTCAGCAATTTTTTTCAATAACCACGCATGAACATTATTCTCTTAAAAATACAAACATGTACATACATGTTGCTCACTTATTATGGTAGCCCCGTTTGTGCTATATAGAGTGAATTTACACCTTTCCCATTAACCTGTTTATAAATAACTGAAAAAAGCACAAATGTCAGTGCATGTCAAAACATCCCAAGGGCCCCAAAAACACCTTGGTCCCCAGAGGGTTAAAGCCTCTTGCCAGCATATAGATGTTTGGAAATTACATGACGGCACATAATGATGTCAGTGTTAAAAAGGCTGCAGACGCACTTTTACATTTGTTAGTTTCTGTCAAGTCAAAAGCAATGATACTGTGGATAAATACAAGATGACTCATATAATGTGAAAGAACAGTGAAATACTTTTCAGGGCTCTACAGATGTATTGATACATAACTGTCTTCCACTACATTGTTCCTGATTTTGGCGGGAGAGAGAGACGAGGGTAGTAAGGGGGATTGCCTAAAGAATTATAATAAATTAATACGATTATACCATTCACACTCCGACTACGCCACTCTGGGAATTTCACCCAAAGAATTTACATTAGCCCCTACAGAAGGCATACACAAGTTCGTATCACCGATATGAGTCAGAGACATTGATCATCGTACAAAAATATAGTTTATTGACATTTCATAAAAGAGAACAATAGTAAAAATGAATTGGTGCACTTCGTTACAGATCAACAGGCCACTACTGGTTAATAATAATAATAATAATTCATTACATTTATATAGCGCTTTTCTCGGCACTCAAAGCGCTTTACATATAAGGGGGAATCTCCTCAACCACCACCAGTGTGCAGCATCCACCTGGATGATGCGACGGCAGCCATATTGCGCCAATACGCTTACCACACACCGGCTTACTGGTGGAGAGGAGACAGAGTATATATATATATACATATATATATATATATATATATATATATATATATATATATATATATATATATATATATATATATGGGGATTATTAGGAGGCCATGGTGGACAGAGGCCACTGGGCAAATTTGGCCAGGATGCCGGGGTTACACCCCTACTCTTTCGAAAGACATCCTGGGATTTTTTTGTGACCACAGAGAGTCAGGACCTTGGTTTAACGTCTCATCCGAAGGATGGTGCTCTTTGACAGTATAGTGTCCCCATTACCATACTGGGGCATTAGGACCCACACAGACCACAGGGTGAGCGCCCCCTGCTGGCCTCTCTAACAGCTCTTCCAGCAGCAACCTGCTTTTCTCAGAAGGTCTCCCATCCAGGTACTAACCAGGCTCATCCCTGCTTAGCTTCAGTGGACAACCAGTCTTGGGCTACAGGGTGATATGGCTGGTTAAGAAACATCAGGGCCAGGGACAAGGCTTACCAAGAGGCAGAAAGTCAGGCCACGCCACCCGCAAAGGAAGATCACTGCACTTCACTGTGCACACACACACAACACACACACACACACACACACACACACACACACACACACACACACACACACACACACACACACACACACACACACACACACACACACACACACACACACAGAGGTTAATACCAATCACAGCACATGGTGAGGTGGTCACAACACACGGTGAGGAAGATACCACCACCTAAATAAGCCAGTCCTCTGCCCCCGGTGCTCAAGTCCTGCCAACACACAAAAAGATGTTCATCAAAATAAACAACTTTACATGGGTTGCATATACGACTCAATACATTTAGTCTAACTCAAATAAAGGAAAAATAAATATTTGCCACTAATGAGTAAAGTAAATTAAGTAGAGATGCACCGATTGACCGGCGCGTGACCAGAACTGGCCGATTTTCACGTGATCGGCCATGACATATGTCAGTCTGACATATGCCGATTTTATGCCGGTAAAATGCACTCGGGCGCCGCATGATCAGTACACGTGCACACGGAACGCACATGTAGGAAACCTTGTGAATTACGTCCGTTTCACCCCTTATTAACACCGCAAGCGTGAGCGGTGCGTATTTTTCCGGCTTGCATGTTAATCAATGAGTGTATGGGTGCAGCGCGTGAGCAGCAGTGAAGCGCCATGTCTATTTTTGCTCAATTAAAGTGAAAGCACACTTTTGATGGACAAAAAAAAACGATTTAAAAGTGCCCAAAATGCACAGAATTTGCATGTCGTGTGTTTTAACAAGAACTGGAGTAGGCTATGTCAGAAAAAAAAATTAAGACTCTTTATAGAAAATATTTATAGTAAATGTACCCATTTAAACTTGTTTTTATTATTGAGTTTGAGTAAAAGTATATGGTGTTTTATAAAAAAAAAATATATAGAAAATAAATATTTATTTATATTATATTGTTATTGAAAATAAAAAAGTGGTTAAAAAAATAAAATCGGAATCGGCTAAAATCGATATCGGCAGGTCAAACTCAATGAAAATCGGAAATCGGAATCGGCCTAGAAAATTGTAATCGGTGCATCTCTAAAATTAAGTAAATAACCAGTTGATTAAAGTAAACTAAAATAGCAAAAACAGTACTAACAATTATATTCCAGGAGAAATCAACAAAGAAAAACAACTTATACAAAATTACAGATCAAATAAACGAATATAATGCAATGAAAAACAAATTAAAGTAAACTAAAGAAAGCAAAGAAATTAGAATGAAAGAAAAACAGTAGACAGTTCTGGGGCCTCATGTATCAACACTGCGTACGCACAAAAACACGGCATACGCCAGCTTTCACGCTCACGGTCGGATGTACTAACAGTGAAATTAACGCGAGAATGTGCGTTCCTTCACGCCGATCTCATGTCTGGCGTACGTACATTTCTCATAGTTTTTGTCCGTTGGCGACTCTTACAGGCAATGTACACAACGAATTGTTCTACAAGTCTATCGCACCACCACATGTGGGAAGCATTGCTATTAATTTGCAATTTATAAAATAATTATAAATTACATAAGATCTATAATTCCGCTCGAATGGGGTTTCGCCCAGGGTGTAATTCAATGTAGAACCGCCACTGTTTGAGGCTGTTATTAACACGCATTTGCCATAAATGCAATGGATACGTAAAATCTCTGGTGTACTTTTGGTCAGGTACATTGCATGCATTTTAAAATTAAATAGGTAAGCTATGTGTACCAAAGTAAAAACAAATGAGAAATTGGTTACCTTCGTGGCAGTCCTGTAGTAAATCCGAGTCTCCCACAGCAGCAGATATACTCCAGAGACAGTAAAGTGTCACCCATAATTGAGGCAACTCTCTGCTCAAAGGGTGTAAGTTCATCGACCCCTTTATCATTGCCTGTTCTGCCCACACTTTCGGTGCGCAGCAGTTCTCGGTTTAACGTCCACCTTTATATCAGACCATTTCTATTTAAGGTCATTTACAGAGACGTACAGATCCAACGCATTGACGGCATCAGCCAGACTCTCACAACTCAGATTTTTTTCCTTTTGTTATTAAATCTGGAGTACAAAGTTCCAAATAAAATATTTTTTCTCGTTTCTACCTCCGATAGTAGCACCTCCAATTCACTTTCTGTAAAGTTTCGTTTCTTGCCGCTTGCTTTAGCCATTTTCTCACTGCTTTCTTTTGCCAAAGTGGGCTCATTACCATATTCAAATTTATTTAATTAAGGGTGGGGCATTGTGCTCGTGCATGTGCGCTAAATTTTACGTCAATTGGGATGTACAAAGAGAATATGTGTGGGATCCTTCGCACGCAGAGATTCATACATCTGTTTTTTTTTGTGCGTACGCACATTTACAGCTTTGTCCGTACGCAATGTTTTAGTATGAATTCAACGCAAGTCTTTGTACATGAGGCCCCAGATCTCTAGGAACAATCCTAAAAGTCAAGGAAAGTCCACTATAAACCAAGAAAACAATAGTTGAAAAACAAAACAAACAATAAGCTGAAAACCCAAATAATTTTGGAAACAGAACAACACTGCAGCCGTGATAAAACGCGAAGCACCCTGACTGGAATGCAGGGATGGGCCTTCACAAACCGATCGTCGATAAAATTTGTCAATGCTTTACCCAGAGGTAGTGAAATCGTAGCTTTCACTGGCGAGGAACATAGTAGAGAAACAGCATTTACTGCGTCGAATTCTCACGACGTCTCCAGTTCATGCAAACAGCGGCAACATCATAAGCTCGTACAGCGGGAGGGACGGAAGCACGCTCCAACACAAATCAGCGTCTCAGCTCGGGTGCTCGCATCCGGTTCCCCGAAAGCAGTGATGAAAGCGTGTTAATGACGTGGCAGTTCACAAAGGTGACGCATAACAGGCAGCAAATCAGTTACCGTTTTTATAGCCCAGGGGCGCAGATGGTAGGCTGGGATGGCGAATTGGAAAATGACGAAAAGAGAATTACCCTTCCTGCCACATATGCAAAGTAAAACTACTACAGTGTTTTATAATGTCTTATATATTACATACATAACTATTGTCTCTTTATTATTGTAAAGACTATGGGCGGATCTAATCCGTGGGGAATTTGCATAAATTAATTAATAATTGGTAATCAATAATTATTCATACATGTTTGGATTAGATCAGTCTTACATTTAATTTAATCTCCCGATAAGGGAGAAGCTGTCATTTTACCTGCATGCATACACAAGTGGATTGCAGTTAATTACACTGATCACGTCTTACAAACAGGCAAAATTAATTAGCTCAATTGCCAGAATAATATTGTTGGGATCCACAATATCATCTTACTTTATAGGATTTCAGGAAACGCAATTCTCTGGCCAGAAGAATTGGATTTTCTGCCCTATAAACAAATACTCCTTAAAGTATAATTAATTTGTAAAGCTCGTAGCTTAGATCTTTTTGGCACTTAAGGGACTTGAAATTGAGCAAAGAGAATGAATCAATCACATTAATATAATGAATTTAATAAGGCAGAACTACTTATATATTTACTACGGTTACATTTGTATTTACAGACATAACAGACATACAAACACAATAAATATCGATGAACGAGAAATACATAGCGTTGGGACAATGGAGACACGTGTGAGAGTGAGTGAGGGTGTGAGAGAGAGAAGAGAGAGGGAGGGGGAGAGAGAGAATTGGTAGCATTGGTACGATTCCCCAGACATTCACCTTCTGAAACAACACGGAACACATCATCTTAATGCTTCTCAGAAGCTTTATAAAAAAGTATACTTGCACACATGTATTGGTCTCTCTGGGTCGCTGCATTCCTGAACGGCCCGGTCTCGGCCGCGTGCGTGAGCAGCGTCCATTGTGTGTAAGCGTCACGTGGCGCAGAACAGAGGTTAGAAGTCTTTGAGTTAACATTACCAACGGAAAATAGTTCGACTGAGTCCGTTTCACTTTGTGGACGTGAACAGAGTCGACTACGAAAACAAACTTTGACAAACAGGAACGAAAAATCTCCGAAGGGAGATCCCAGAGAAGCGCGTGTGCATCTCTCAGTATGGCGCGTCACGTGCGCGTGTTCCTCCTTTCAGAGCGAGCGCGCGAGCTCGTTTAAAAGTCCTTGGTAGGTGGATTTGCTGAAGAGATATGTCATGCGGTGTTCTTTTCCTTCGTCGATGGGAATTAAACACGGAGGCTTATCTAGACTGAAAAACACAAACTAAACTAGAAACACATAAAAGAAAGGCGAAGGGCTCGCCAGGAGGCGAGACGTTACATCATGACACGCGGACATGGACGGAAGAGAGAGTTTAAACTGGTGTTCAGTCCTTTTGAAGACCTGATGTTTCCGCCTTCTTTTGGAAGAGGGTCCAATCAGGAGCTTTCTCTTTGGAGGGAGATTGTATGACCCTTTGTGTTCTAACCAGGCATTTGAATCCCTAATTTCATTGGGTGTTTAAGGGAAGAATCTTCACAATTCTTATAATACTAGTGTGTCACCAAGTTTAGCAAAATGTAATGTCCATTAACAAATGGGGAGCGAAGATTGGAGTCTATCGAGACCAAACTTGCCACAAATGGATTTGGTTAAACATAGTTTGCAAAGTTTAAAACCTTATCCCATTAGTTTCCCAACACATAGATCAAACCCCTAAAAGACAAATCGTAAGATGAGATTAAATACATTGTTCGTACAATTCTAAAAGGGAAATAGAATATATATACATAAATGTAGAATTCATTTCTCCTTCGTTAGGATTCAGAGAGAGAGAGAGAGAGAGCCCCCCAACTTCTCTGACATTCCTTTGGGAGGTCGTAAACGCTGTTATCTAAGAACGCCAGACTCTGACAGTAAGATTTGGTTCTTACTGTTCCAAAAAAGCTGGTGCACATAGAATCATACATTTTACTGTAATTTCTTGTATCTGATTAATTCAGCTGGACCCTGAGAATTAAAACAAGACCAAGAACGATGTATAACGCTTCTGGAAATAGACAGTTATATTTAAAATGCCTAATGATAAAAATCATAGTTATTCCAATGTAACATGGACAAACACACATTGACATAAGACACATTGAATATATTTGTTTAAATGTCTTTAACAAAGAGGAGTTTCTTAAAGGGTTAGTTCACCCAAAAATGAAAATTCTATCATAGTTTACTTACCCTCAAGTTGTTCCAAACCTCTATGCGTTTATTTGTTCTGCTGAACACAAATGAAGATATTTGGAAGAAAACAGATCTCATTCCCCATTGACTACCATAGTATGTATTTTTTCCTACTATGGTAGTCAATGGGGAATGAGATCTGTTTTCTTCCAAATATCTTCCTTTGTGTTCAGCAGAACAAATAAACACATAGAGGTTTGGAACAACTTGAAGGTAAGTAAACTATGATAGAATTTTCATTTTTGGGTGAACTAACCCTTTAAGACTTTTAAGAGTTTTAAGACTTTTGTTATAAGTCTTAGTGTCTTGTATGCAGACACCACGCTGGGGGATGTGTGTGTTGGTGGAATGTGTGTGTGTGTGTGTGTGTGTGTGTGTGTGTGTGTGTGTGTGTGTGTGTGTGTGTGTGTGTGTGTGTGTGTGTGTGTGTGTGTGTGTGTGTGTGTGTGTGTGTGTGTTTTCCAAGTTCCAGGCCTTTGAAGGCTTTTGGGGACTTTTAGCAAGGATATATTTAATTATTCAGATTCACCCTTAGATCCAGTCCTTTACATTATGTATCTCTAAGATGGCTGTTCATAAGGTAAGAAAAAAAGTTTTCAGCTTTGTGAAAATGTATTTTGCAGCTAATCCAAAAGGTTTTGTAAAATGCTTAAAGGTGCAAAACGCAGGTTTCAGAGTTTTTGCAGAACTACACCCCCTCTGGCGACAAGCGAAACTGCAACCAGAGTTGTGCACGCTCATAGAGCACACGCACACGCACGCCAGTGTTGCCAAGTCCGCTTATTATAAGCGACTTTGGGCTTCTTTTTCTGTAAAGTTGCTTACAAATATTGATAGTCGCGGGTCGCGGTTTTCTTGGGCTTGTTTCTAAAGTGTAGTTGCTTATTTGGGCTTGTTACCAGCTCGTTGTCAAGCAGATATTTTCTATATGTTACTTGAACGTATGAGTTTGTCTTGCCTGTTCCGTCTGTCCTTCTCCTTTCCCCATACACACAGGAGACAGTAGAGTATCTTCCCACCCACATCCTGCTTCAGAGGCAATCAGAGGCAGAACAGGGCAATAGTTTTTTTTCTGGTTAGGATAACGTCAGTGACTGACGAAAATGAAAATATGTGCGAGTCACGACCGTCGCAACTGGACTGTAGGAGAGATTTTATATATTAATTATATTTGAGATATTATAGATATAGATATTATAGTTTAATATCGTTTAACCCTTTAACTGTCACTCTCCTTTTTTTCGCATAGACATGAAAATCACTATCCAAACTTAAATGGTTATAATTCAAGAATGCTTTGGAATATAGACCTATGGTTGGTCTTGTTTTAAAGAAGTCATTTGCCAGATTATTGTTGAAGTGAAGTATTATGAAATTATGAAAGTGTAAAAAAGTTATAAAAGTTTGAGTTTATGAAAATGAACAAAGTAAAAATATAATTATTTATATTTTGTAATATATATTATATATATTACATATAACATATTATATATATATATTATAAAATATATTTTACTCTAAAACTGCAAGAAAATGTAAGCCAAAAATCTGAAGAAGTTGTGTTCCAAATTTTAGGTTGATATCTCCAAAAACTGCTTTCAGTGAGATTTTATTTGGGCGCAGTACCAACATTTTTCACTAGATGGACAGCCAAGCTTCATTACTGAAGAAAAATACCAATTACACAGTTAACCAATCTGTCCACAGCATAGATGTAAATTGACAATCTGTACCCACAGTTTAAAACTATCCGTCCTCACGGATTGTAAAACAGTGCACACAGATTATTTATTTTTCACTTTTTTTCACGCAGAAAAAGCTCTTTTACTGTCTATGAGAAAAAGTCGCTTGTTTTGGGCTTGTTTTCACGGGCCTGGTTGCTTATTTGTCTCGCGAGATCTGGCAACACTGACGCACGCATGCACGAGCACGAGCTGTTCATAACTAAAGGAGCATCTGCCGCACAGATCTTTGTAGTACAGCCAAAATGTCTTCAGAGGTAATAAAGTTATAAATCTGCAAGTCATTTCAAATATATGGAAGGAAAGACATTTGAGTAAATTACTCTTATGTGTTAGGGGAAAACGGGGGTAGTAGAAAACTTTGTTTATGTGTTTACTGTATCCACCTATGATTGTATTGTTATGAAAACACGTTCATGAACAATATAATTGATTACTTCGCAATAGCTCAAAATAATAATCATACCGTACACGGTTGGTCAACAACGTTCACTTCACAACGTTTTCATAAAAGCCCAACAGGCTAAACCGCCGAAGACTTTCGGGGTTCAGCCTGTTTTATTGATCTGCTAAGTAGAATATTACAATAACAATACACCCTTTTTCTGTTAGAATTTATTAAAAATTTGTGTCTAATTATCGGTCATATTTTTCATCATGTTATATCACACAAGAATCTTGAACTGTTTTGGTAATCACTAAACTACATGTAGTGCTGATTTATTTAGTAGATATTTTGACAGGAACAATACACACTGACAAACATAAATGTGTCAATACTTTATTTAGTAAATAGTTAGTGTACTAAACAGTACGAGTAAAGTAAAAATATTTACCCCTTTACCATTGTATTTCCCTTCCTGCAATGTTCAGAATAAAACATGTATTTTATCACAATACCAAAATATTTTACGTTTTCCTCGTTTTGATAGAATACGAGCTCTGACCAATTTGATGTTACTGTGGAGAGAAGCACTGAGGATAGCAGTGACAGCAGTGAAAGGGGCAGAGCACAAGGGAGACCAAGAGGGAGACCAAGGGGGAGAGGCAGAACTACTAGTGACAGGGGCAGGGTCAGGGGAGGAGGAGGCCGGGGTAGGGGCAGGGGAGGAGGCCGGGGTAGGGGTAGGGGCAGGGGCAGAGGACAATCAAGATCTAGATTGATCAGTGAAGAGGACAGACAACGTGTGGCTCAGCTGTCTGCAGCCAGGTCAGCAGAATTGCAGGTTGGTCTCACTGTACACGATCCAATTGCATACATCCAGCCCAAATTTTAATATCAATGAATACTTATGATTGCAGGCACAGTTACAATGACTGACAATTGAAGAGAAGGATGAAGTACTCGAGATGGTAGTCACTCGTTTACCAGGTGTCCTTTTTGACATCATGGACTATAGGCAAGCTACACACGGACCAGCTCCACCTAACAGTGGTCCTTTGACTTGGTGCACCTGTCTCAACTGCAGATTGATGCCTAGTGACATTGAGAACAGATGTTGTAGACAGGATCCAGCTGGCTGTGTCAGCAGAAGTGCACATATGGAACTTTACATTTTGGATGAGGGCATCCTGCGGCTGGCTCGACAGACCTGGAACGACATCCTTGCACTGAATGACAGCCAAGACCCTGGAGCGGACAATCGCGAGTATCGATACTCAGCTTACCGGCAATTCTCCATCTGGCAACATGGCCGGCTCGGCACAGGCAATCGAGTTGTCATTCCATCCTGCTGTGTGTGGAGAATCCGAGAAAAATATCCTGACCCTTTTGGTAATTATGTTGGCTATAAAGAAGCTCCATTCAGACAATAAACAAGGAGTGAGCACATCATAAAATATGGCAACAAGTTATAGAAGAACTGGCTTTATTGTAAAAAAAAAATTCCTGTTTGTAAAAAATAAATAAATATAAATTTACTATTTTTGTATTTGACTCTGTTCAGGGAGCTGATGGCATCTCCTAGAAAAAAAAAAAGATGAATGGTATTAGAACATTTAGAACAGTTTACTATGGAAAAGAAAACAACACTGAAGTGATGTAACTAAAATAATGAATGAAAATAGATATCTTGCTTATAAAAGAATAACAAGTTTTTCACAACATACCTGCCCTCTTTGGACCTGTGACTGCACCAGATCTGCTGTAGGAGGGGGCACAATGCCAGACAGGGGTCCCAGTAACCGAGGGTTATCTGGTCTGTAGCTGCGTTTTCTTGGGAGTCGTCCTGCAGACTGAAGTCGTAATCCTAGAATTTTCATAAGCAGGTCAGGGATGTAACTGTAGTCTTTTGCCTCTTTGACTGCTTGTACCCGATAGCGCTGTGACTTCTTGCTGTACAGTCTTTTTTGCCTGCAGAATAAATTATATTACATTAGTGCTCTAAACATGCATTATATTGAAAAGTCATATAGCAATCACTTACATCACTTGGCCTTTGTTGTTGACATGTACTGGTCGGTTGTTGTGGTGGTTGTAGTCCAACGCCGCAAGAAATGTCCTGGCTTCATAGGCTTCAAATGAAAAGGCAAACCGCTTGCCAGCATACATGAGTATGTGGTTTTGGAAGGATTCTAGTTGTGAAGTTGTCCTAGGAAATATAATGAAATCAAATGACAATGGGTCATGGTCAGGAATGAATATTAATATTGAACAACTTAAAAATTGGATTATAATTGTCAATAGTAACATACTTTTTATTCAATTATTCAGATGGCCATACCTACAAAATAAACATTCTTACCGGAAGGTGAGAAACTTCTCAATATCCTTGAGCCATCTGCGGTTGAGCACAATTTGTGACAGAGCCACATGTGCTGTAGATCCAGGGGGTATGACCTCTCTTTCATCACCCAAAGGCCCATGGAGGCATCTGCCAAGGGCCCATTCATGTACTCCACTGACATAGTGGAGTACACCTCGCCACACACCCTAAAATACACAAATGTCTTTTACATAAACACCCCAGAACCTCTGTAATGTAATAGTAGAAGCAAAATTGACATCTATTACTACAGTACTTCACAATACTATTGCATACACTTTGAATGATCATACTCACCATAAACTCCTCTCTGTTGTTTGCAAGTTGACAAGCAAACCAAAAGTGGTTTACTATATCTTTTATCCAGGCAAGTATACTTTTTTGCCCTGAAATCATCCCGGCCTGTTGAAAGAATTCAATTGTTTCAGTAATGTTTTATTACTGCATGTCACTCTCAACATGAAAATCATGTCACTCACAACATGAAGTCTCTTAGTGAGATTCTTTGCAGCATGCCAGACGTCAAGGGAATGTAAAACACCCTTCTCCTTGTATCTCCCCTTTTCTGGATCTGTTATGAAACAAACATTACATTACAAAAATGCAACCATCACCATCTCAAATTCAAAGAATATTCTTACGCATGAGTGAAGCAATCTGCACATGTGCGTTAGTCACTATTTCTTTGATGTTCAACTCCCTCAAAAGGACATCAAATGTTTTGATGAAGGCATCCTTCTCCATAGACGTGCTCTTCCTACCAACATGTCTTTTATCAACAGTGACAACGCTTATGATGTCTCGGCTCTCCAGCTCCATTGTAGTGTATGTGCAATACATGGCTGAGTGTCCTTATAGAACAATAACGAACATATGAATTTACATACAATACATACATACATGCTAACATATTTAAAAAAAAAATGTAAACCACTGAAATACCTGGGGAGTCCATTCGTCCGTCAGCTAAAATACAAATACATGTATGTTAGCTATTTGACAATTTGCGAACACGGTACATGCAATTTATTACTTACCAAGGACAACCACACTGTCTTTAGTCTGTAATCGGTTGATAATGAGATCCCTCTTCTCTGTCCAAAAGTCCCTTACAGCTGGCACGCAGTAAAAATGTTGTATCCCATAGTGTGTTGAAGATGACACCATTTTGATGTTCATATATTTGAAGAGGAGGGCAATCTTGGAGTAATTATTCCCAGACAATAGAATATTTGATGCAAGCATAAAGTCCCCTCCTTGCATCCCATGTTTGAACAAAGGTTGGCTGTTCCAGATCCACAACTTGTGCTGGTGTGGGCAAAACTATGCAGATAAAGAATAATTATTACAAATGCCCATACATTGTATTCAATTTTATACTGTTGTTCATTATTATTTATAAAACATTGCATAGGCATTTGGTACTCACCAACTCCAATATAACCGCAGTGCCTCGCACACGCCACTGGACATTGAAAGGAGGACGGCCGTCACACTCCACTCCTGTGCTGTGGTTAATGTAGTTGCATTTGGTTATAGGCAGCTGAAGAAAAGTGGCCATTTGCATCAGGTTTTTGGTATATGTAATACAGGCCTGCTGGTTAATTAGGTCACTCTCAGCAACCACACGCAGAAGGCTTGGAAAGTTGGAGATGCCTGATGCTGAATCCCCTGCATCTTCCTCAAGGTCTACTTCAGGTGTCTCATCAGCTGGCTCATCCCGGTCACAAATATCCATGACAGCTTCTTCAAGGCCAATGATGGGTAGGTCATCAGTCGGTTGCAGTGTAGGAACACCAGTGCTGTGCAACCAAAAAAATATGCACTTTATTCATGCCTTTACCAGTTAAAGCCTGTAGGACTTTACCAGGCATTATGACATAACATACAGCAAAGATATAGGTGGGACATAATCAGAGTCATATGGGTCTGTGTCCAGTTCTTCCTCAAACTCTATCCTGTACAAAAGATAAAATACATTATCTTAGAAAACAATATTTGAGAAAAAAAAAACATAAACTGATGACCCCAAACAAAATAAATATTAGAATAGATAATTTGCAACTTACACACTATTTTCCAAATTGTAGAATTCCTGGTCATCCATGGAGATATCCTGCAGCTCGATAGACTTGAAACTACAGAAAAACAGAGTAAAAAACTAATGCAAAAGCACTGCACGTCACATTTCAAAATAAATGTGCTTACCTTTCTTCCAATTGTCATGATTCTGCCCTCTCGTCCTTGTTTTTTCTGTTGTCTTGAGGCAGGATCATGACAGACCCATGTTTCATGTACAAGCACATGGCCTCTTGTTTGGGCTGTGTGCTTGTGTTGTCTTGTTCTCTTGTCCCGCCCCCTTGTTATCCTCGTTTTGTCATTATTGTTTAATCGGTATCACCTGTTTGTCCTTATCATTTTCTCCCTATTTAAGCTCCTTGTGTTTGCTGTCCTGTGCTGGTTCATTGTGTTTACTTACATGGTTATTTTGTTCCTGTAAGTACCTTGTCTTGAGTCCTGTCTATAGAGAAGTTTTTCTAGTCTAGTTTTGTTCTTGTGAAGTTTCATGTCTAAGTCTTAGTCTAGTGTTGTTAGTCTTTTTCTTTGCCTGTGCTGTTTTTCCCCCCTCGTGGTGTTTTGTTTTCCATTTTTGTCAATAAACCTTGTGTGTATTTGCAAACTGTCTGCAATTGGGTTCGTTCTTGGAAAATCCTCACAGAATGAACCAGCCAAAAAAGAACCCAGCAGACAGTTCGTCTTACCCTGCCAAACGACAACCCGATTCCCTTGAGCAGTGGTGGCTGACGACTGCCAGTGACATGAGGAGCGGCAAGGCACCGTTTTCTCCCCAGGGAGAGAGATCTCTGGGTGAGTACACCCAGGCCGTGGAAGAGAGGAGGAGGTTCCTGCCAGAAATCCTCCTCAACTCGTACTACATCGCGGGTCTCAATGGCCCTCCTCCTTTGTCGGAACGGGAGGGGCTGATCCATCGTCCGTTTCGGGAGGTGGCGGACCGCTTGTGTCGGGAGGAGCTGCAGGACTCCTCGATGAGGTCTTCACCTTCTGCTCGGCTGCCGGTTATCCCTGAGGGTCGCTGGATAGGCGTCGCGACATTTGGCAGCCCGGTTGTCTCTTCCACGACTCCTAAAACTCCATCCACCTCCTTCGGCCTTCGGGGAAAACGAGGGAGGCGGACCTCATGGGAGTCCCCGTCAGAGGCATCAGCTACGGAGTCAACCCAGCCTGAGAGAACCGCTCCTCTTCCGCCTGTCACGAATCCTGCAGTGGGTCCCCAACCGAGCACAAGTCCACTCATGGCCTCTGCTTCTCGCTCCAGGAGAAAGAGGAGAAAGAAGGGGCCTTCCCGTTCCCCATCTCTTCCTTCCCTTGAGCCCGTGACGGTCCCTGAACCTGCTGCTGAGGGCGCTGCTTCAGCCAGCACTGCCTCCGACCCAGTCTCTGCCAGCGTGGTACCCGAGCCTGTTTTTGACAGCGTCGTTCCTGGATCTGTTTCTGTCAGCTCGGTTCCAGAGTCTGCTGCGGACGTCACTGACACAGACTCGGATATGGGGAGTGGCACTTCTGAGTCCGGTCTAGTCCAAACTGTTACTGGCCCAGTCACTGAGAACCCTGACCCCTTTCCTGCACCGCAGCCAGCCGCAGAGTTGCCCACCTCTGTTCCCCAGTCACCTACTTCTCCCTCTGTTTTTTGTCCTGTACCGCCATCTGCCCCGTTCCAGTCTGGTTTCCCCAAGGTTTCTCCACGTGTCTTCCCGTCCAAACCTGCCCGGATTCCTCGCCCTCAGCCCGCTCCCCATAAACCTAAGACTCCTACCCCACCTATCCACCCTGGATCACCCGCTATGTACTCTGTTGTCCCTCCACCTCCCCTCCCTTGTTTGTTATTTTAATGATGCACCCCAACCCTGTTGTTATTCTTGTATGCCGTTGCTTTTATTTGTCATGTTTTGTTGGTTTGTGTCTGTTTCTCAATCTGTCATGTCTCGTGTTTAATGTTTTCCTTGGGAGCGTCTGGTAGCCGCTCCTTATGGGGGGGCTTCTGTCATGATTCTGCCCTCTCGTCCTTGTTTTTTCTGTTGTCTTGAGGCAGGATCATGACAGACCCATGTTTCATGTACAAGCACATGGCCTCTTGTTTGGGCTGTGTGCTTGTGTTGTCTTGTTCTCTTGTCCCGCCCCCTTGTTATCCTCGTTTTGTCATTATTGTTTAATCGGTATCACCTGTTTGTCCTTATCATTTTCTCCCTATTTAAGCTCCTTGTGTTTGCTGTCCTGTGCTGGTTCATTGTGTTTACTTACATGGTTATTTTGTTCCTGTAAGTACCTTGTCTTGAGTCCTGTCTATAGAGAAGTTTTTCTAGTCTAGTTTTGTTCTTGTGAAGTTTCATGTCTAAGTCTTAGTCTAGTGTTGTTAGTCTTTTTCTTTGCCTGTGCTGTTTTTCCCCCCTCGTGGGGTTTTGTTTTTCCATTTTTGTCAATAAACCTTGTGTGTATTTGCAAACTGTCTGCAATTGGGTTCGTTCTTGGAAAATCCTCACACCAATAGCCCCAAACCTTCATCTTCTCTCAAAGGTTGTACTCCAGCAACCAGGAAGTCATCCCTGTTTACATAATATTATTACCCAGTAGTCATAATGGTTTGTCACATATTCTAACTAAATGTACTGAGTTGAACACTACCCATTATACAAGTTTTATTCAACATCAGAAGGAGCAAGGGACATGTTTTATTTCTAAAATAGTCCCTGGAAGCAAACATACCTATCAGACTCTCCTGCCGTGACTGAACTTGGTGGATGTGGTATTCCCAATATATTTGCAGTACTAGTAGATGCCTGATGATGAGGTGTAGATGTAGATGGTGCTACTACGGTCTCCTCATAGCTGAAAACAAGAAAGCCATTGTTACCATACAGAATAGAATGAGTACACGTACAGGTAATAATGATTATTACATCAGAGTAATATCTAAAATAGGATTAAATCAGAGCTAAACCAGGTCCAGACCCAGTAAAGTTCGCCTCTGAAGAAAGGTATTGTTTTACATAGAGTATAATACATTGTTTCACCCACATACCTCATATATATACTACATACAAAATGTACCACATTCACGGGAACAATTTACTATCTTTACCGAAAAAGACAATATAGCCAATGTAACGGCGTTCTTCCTTGTTGGTCAATGACATGAACACCTTAGCATGTTATCAATGGATACAAGGCTAACGTTACCAGTAGGCCATACACAAAAACATAGTTAGCATCTTTTATTGGATATGTTTTACGTTTCATGTTGTACTATTCTTCCGAACACAATTCCTAGTTTATGAAACTGATCACTAACAATGGTAGTAAAACCAATTCTGATTGTAATGTTACATGTATCTATAGCTTACGCTAAAGCATTAGCGCTACACATTTTACGCATCGTCATTTGTTGTCATACATAGATTCGCCATATCAAACATTAGAGACTGGGCTATATCTTACCGTTTTATCAAGAAAAAAGCCAACTGAGGATCCCGTTTGAGACCAAGAGCAGACCGGAGATCTCTCCATTTGTTGAATGCCTTGCCGAGGTTCACTCTCGTCTTACTCCGACGCTTGTCTGACTCCAATTTGGCCCTTTTAGTGGCACTAGACAAAATTTTTCTTTTCTTTACTTTACGTGGAGTTTGCGTTGGGGTTTGGAATGGACTACAAGCTGGTCTCTTTGAATCCATCCTCTACTTTTGACGCACGAGTTGTCTTCGCTGATGCGGAGAATGGCGGCTTATACACAAACTTGTGAGACAGCCTGGTGAGCGTGAACGCGCATGACGTCACGCCCAGGCTCAGATTCGAGCCCGAATCCCTCTTATATATTTGACTGTACAGGATTATAGAGGCAATCTCAGTGAGCAGAGAAGGGCTCATTCAGCCCATCAGGCAGTTCTTTAAGCATGTATAGGAAGAAAAACAGGTATTTTTAACATGAAAAGTTGCGCAATGCACCTTTAAGGAGTAGGACTAGGAGAAGGAATTTTTTTTAACACATGAACAAATACAATCTTCAGTTTATCACAAAACATTCAACATCAATAAATCTGAATATGCATGGCATATATTCAAAACTGGGGAGGGGAATTCAAAATTGTAATCTGAAAAGTACTTGAAATTTCTACGGAAGTACCTTACTTGAGTAAATGTACATAGTTTATTCCTTCACTACTGTTTCAGTATAAAAAAAACTGGTAGTTAAATTCACCAACAATCATTGACTATGTTTACAAGCTGTCAATATTTCGGGTTATGGTCGGGTTAAGGTCACTATTTGGGTTTCTGAAACATTCGGAATAACCAGTTTACATGCGTGAGCAGAGAGAGTTACTCCTGTAATTTGTAATCAATTGGGAATATCGCAATGTAAACGGCGACGCACGGTTAGCGTCTGGACATATGGACAACCTTAAGACGCAGTATGCGTAATTTCCGATTCTTCCGGTATCCAAAGACAACAGCAGAAGCACGCGGATAATGAATAGTTCGGGGCAGATATCGATCGCCTTTGAAATTGGTTTCCTCATCACTCCAAAAGTATGGTGCTGTGCTGCGTCTCACCATGTTTACCTCTACTTCTTGTTTACTTCCGGTATACTGCATGCAGGATTTTTTATGCGCCAGACGGAAGTTCCTCTACTCAAAAGACCAAGATTCCTTGTGAATAGAACATGCGCAGAACACAAATCAATGTTCCTTTTAATGGGTTATGCCAATACGCGTTAGAAAAGGGGTAACCCATGCACCATCTCTGTCGGAACTCTTTTCCACATGCTATGGAGTTGTACCCGTTTGAAGCCATACTGGACTCACATCATCGCAGTAACCTCTCGGGTTTGTGGACAGGCTCTGGATGCCGACCCGAGGATTTGGTTACTGGGGGATGTAACCTTACTGAAGGTGAACTCAAACATGAAACATTTTGTGCTACTAGCAGCAACGACTGCCAAGAAGTGTATACTGAAGGATTGGAAGAGTGTCGCCCCCCCCAGCCAAAAACACTGGGCTAATGAGCTCCTGTTGCACTGCACACCAGAAAAAATTCTGCATTCTAGCCAAGAAAAACTAGATGTCTTTGAACTGATTTGGACTCCTTTTTTTGAACATCCTGAACCAACTTGACATGGCCACAGACTAGATGTAAATCTATGCTTATTACTGTTTATTTCTATTTTTTATGATTATTTAATATCTTGCCTAGTGGAGAGAGGGCTGTTTTATTTCGTTGTTTCCTTTTTGTTTTTGTGTTTTGTAAAATGTTAAAACTATTAAAAAAAGAAAAATGAAAAGGGGTAACCCAGGGATCATATTAGGGTATTAAAAACCCGAATATGAGCATATTCGGGTTTTTGCCGGTGTTTAAATTGCCATGCGGTGGGTTGGGCAGACCACAGGCTGTATGCTGGTATCCAAAATCATGGAGTATGTAACTGGAAGTTCTCCTAACTCGTTGGTGAACAGGTCTTTGTACTGTGTAAGTGCCTGTGAGCTGAAGTCCGTGCTGCTCTCCACACTGGAAGTCTGGACTCATTTTCACAACCCCCATGTCCATACATGCACAAAATCCTAGCAGTGGTTACACTGCTCTGTCCACAATTAAGAACGGCAATGAGTGGTTTTGCTCCTATAAGCAGCACAGCAGTGTGGCGATGCCACTGGTCTCAATTCTGGTGCCTCCATAAGCAACAAGGCTAGCTGCTTCTGCTTTACATGTTGTTCAACGCTATTGAGTCTTCTGAAGGTGTCAAGTGACATCACATTGCATTTTGCTCCTGTGTCCACTTTCATCTCAGTGGGCTTGCCTTTTATATGCATTGTGACAAATCCTTCATCCTTTTCGATGGATTTTAGATTTCACACAATCATCAACATCAGTGTTTCCCCTACCATTGTTTTGGGGGGGCGGCCCGCCCCCTCAAAACTGACCCCCGCCCCCCCCCCCTGAATGAATGAAAGAAAAAAAAAATCCCCGAAAAAAAAAAAAAACTGGACGCAAGAGCTCCATGTAGTAACATTATAGCGGCTATGCTTTTCGCGATAGACTAGTGTGTGAATATTAAACTGCTAAAATACTATTTAAATATGAATCACTGTGTGAATGAATGAACTGCAGACGACGCGCAGTTTCATTTCACACACACACACACATGCTCGAGCTGGTGCAGACGACGCGCAGTTTCATTTCACACACACACACACGCACGCGTGCTGAAGCACATGTGACGCTCGATCTGTTGTTTTTGCCTATAATATGAGCAATATACGTGGACACGAATGCATGAACTTCCTCTCCAGACTCTAGATCCGCTCTTAAAGTCAATCCGTGAGCATTTAACCGCTTCATTTGAGAAATCTATCATCATGTCATAAACACAGAAACTCAAAGGTCTTCACGGAAACCCGTCAAAATAAAAGTTCGGTTTAACTTGACAGAAATATATTACTGTTGTACAGTAGAATTTAGATGCATCTCAATGTAATAATAATAATACTAACACTAATAAAAATAAATTATGATCTCAACTTTATTTAAGGAATACATTTTTCTTCCATGTTTTAATTTTAACAGTAAAGCTCATTGTGCAGCACGTTGTTTGACCAAAAAAGTGTGTTCAATTTCATATGATTAAAAGAAATGTAATTAATGTTTTGTCTTCATTTGGTTACCAGAAAAAACAACAGAATTTGTGTGGAAAAAAAACATTTCATAGATTTAAAAAAAATATATTGTATAAGTTTAATAATTGTTTATTAATTGTTTATAATAAAAGTTTTATGAATTCAATTAATTAGACATGATTTTTGATTACTAAAAAATGTACACGCCCATGTAGGGCTAGGTACACATGTAGGGCTGAAACGATTCCTCGAGTTACTCGATTACAAAAATTCCTCGAGGCAAAAACTCTGCCTCGAAGCCTCGTTAAATTCCTATGACGCGGATCTATATACTATAGCGCGCGGCGTGATACATTTTGAATTTATTTGGCACGATGGCGGAGAGTAAAGATGTCCATAAACGGCGGAGAATGTCTAAAGTTTGGGATCATTACATACTTAAAAAGGAAGAGAACAAGGTGCTATGTGTCTACTAAAAATGTAGACTGGCATACCACAACAGTAGGAACAGTATCTGAACCGCATCCACTCCATGCTGTCTCACCAAGCATCGCTGAAACAAGGTAACCTAATGGTGTGTTCACACGAACGCCAATAGAGCGTCAAATACGCGCCTATCGCGTCTGCTTGAACATTCACTCGAGTTCAAAGTTTTCAACGTGTGCGGAAGACGTTCGCGCCATTCGCGACTTTGCATTGACTTTGTATGTAATCTACTCGCGTAAATAATTAAATGTGCGTTCGGTCAGACACACACACACGCGCGCGCATACACACACACACGCATGCACCCTCGTCTCTCTCACACGCCAGTCAGATCAATTGGGGCAATGCATCACATATGCTTAAACTTTTATGTAGCCATGCAACAATAATTTCAGCATGCATTCACTGTATACACCGGGACGTGATGGAGGAACAAATATTGTATTGCAGTCTTTGCGAGACCTTGTTTGTATGTCACGTCTTCCAAATAGTTACAGACAACAACAAAAAATGAAATTCCCCAGCCTACTTCTCCAAATCCACTCGTAATTTTGGGGAAGACATTTTAATCTGCTACTAAAGTAATTGAGCATAGAACATTGTTGGCACTTATACTAAATGGGTAAAAATTGTAATAAATAGTCTTAGTTTTGGAGCCAAATGTTGGAGTTGGAATAAATACCAGTTTTTTTTTGTTTTTTTTTTGAGAAATAAAAGCCTAATGCTTGATCATTTTACAGCCACATCATTTTCGTTATGCATTATTTGTTTTGGTTGTTTAAAAATACACACAAAAAAGTATCCGATTACTCGATTAATCGATCGATTAAGTGCTAGATTAATCGATTACAAAAAGAATCGATAGCTACAGCCCTACATAAAACGTTCCGTCTTCACATGTTTGTTCCTCTATTTCTATCTCATTAACAGTCTGTCTGCCCGCCACACCCCCAGCGCTGTTGACATGGTAAATCTATGCATCACACGCGGCACGCCCCCCGATCAATGCCAAACACAGATTCTTCATCAGAGATTCACAGATAGTTCATCGCGTTTTAGGGATGGAAGCACGCTAACGTTACTCCTTCAGAGGATTATGGACAAATGGGAATAATTCACCTTTTTCTCAGTGGAATTTGAAACTCAGACGAAGAACGTTCCATTTTGAAGAACGAATTAACCCCGAGGATTCAAGTTCGGAGTAAGTTGTTTATAGTGTTTTATAATTCCTTTTCTGATCATAGAGCTCAAATGCATTTTCATATTTTGCATAGTAATTACCTCAACACAACATTCGTGTAGCAGCTAGGCCTATACGCTCGTGTAAACTTTTTAAATAACTGCTTAGGTTATAATGATTTAGTGAAATATATCGATCTGCGAGTGGTCTAGTGGTTAGATTACTTGCCAACCGTGTCAGAGGGTACGGGTTCGAAACTGCTCCCGGCATATTTTTTTCTCTCATCAAAACCGAATATGTTCATCAGTGGTTACAGTCTATATCAAGCACACACGTATATAGGACACCCGTTTGTGTGCGTTTTATTTTGTGATTTCACCGGAATGAATAGTGTCCGCAATGGCAATAGATTGAAGAGCAAGTTCTGTGCGCACGCCGCCACAAGAGACTCACTGTATCCATGACACTGATAGCAGGACACGAGCGCTCAGCTTGAGTTCAAAAACAAAACATTTTAGCTCTAGATCTCTTATTTAAGAGCGGACTAAATGAATGCTCTACTAGTTAACTAGAGATGTTTTATTTGTATTAGGTACAGCCGTTCATTGAGTGTATCAGTAAATGCGTGCGGTCTATATGGGCCATAAACAGATACTCGCGGTTACGCAGTCTACCCATCAATAGATGTTTCTCTGTCCATCAACAAATACATTGTGCATCTATAATCATAATAGTCCATCAGTTTACTTTGGATAATGTGCTAACAGTTTTTTGCTTTTGTTTTGTTGTGTTTACATCGTCACCATCAGCCTTCAGAAATCATTCTGATATCATTTTTTTTAAAAATCAATGTTGTAAACAGTTATACTGCTTAATTTTTTTTAACCTGTGATAGTTTTTTTTAGGATTCTTTGAATGCACTTTTTTATTTATATAAGCACTATATAAGCAATATTTTATATATTTTTTTATATTAAAAAAAAAAACAAGTTTGGTCTTTTTATGTTTTTTTTTTTTTGAAAGGAAGTGTTAAGTGATATGAATGACTTTAAGTCTTTATGTTCTTAGGAAAGATTTCTATTTTGAATAAATGCTGTTCTTTTTAACTTTTTATACATCGAATCATTCTTAGTGATTCAATCATGTAACTGCCTCACAGCACCTTGATGGGGCATTAGCACATTGGGGGAGTGTCTTTAGTCTCCCCAGGTGTAAATCACATTAATATTCATGGGCATTAACACTCCCACGCATACAGCAGTAATGACCCAAAAACTGATGTAAGAAATTCAAATCGTTATATTGATGTTTCTGAAAGAGTGGTCAGAATGATTTTCACTTCATTTTGAAGTAAAAATTCTAGCCTACAAGAATAGTAACTCAAAAGTATTGTTTTCAACTATTCAGTATGTGTTAAATGGCCTTATTGCGGTGACATTTTTTTTCCCAAAACGTACTAACCACGCATATTATTTTTTTTCTATAAAATGCAAACATGTACATCCATTTTGCTCACATATTATTGTAGCAGAGTTTGTGCTGAATACAGCAAATTTATATGTTGGCAAATGGTATGTTTTAAGTAGCTGAAATAAGCACAAATGTCAGGGCATACCAAAACACTGAAAGAGCCCGAAAACAGCTCAGACCCCTAAGGGTTAACACAATACCCAGATATTCGAAAGACGGGTAATTCCCAAATGATATTTGCTTACATTGATAGACATCTTTAAAAAGAGCAGCTAAGCCCCACCTCTCTTACCCGCTCTGCAAACACTCATAAAAGTAAAGTTAGGACGGGATGTTTTATTGAGGACTGTTGCACTGCAGCTGTCTTCTAGCCAAGTTTTATTTAGCAACATAAAGTCCAGGTTGTATGTGGTTATTAAGTCGTTGACTAGAAGTGATGTATTTTTAAGTGAGCGGATGTTTAAAAGTGCTAACTTAACAGTCTTACTTTTTGTCCCCACAGCGATCTTAGTTTGGCGTGTAATAGGCCCCAGATTACATGGGTTTGCTGTACGGCTTTTGAAGGCCTTAGATTTTCTATCATGTAATTGAACAGCAATAGAGAAAGATTCAGGCACACTGGGTTCCCACTTGTTTTGTAAACATTTAAGAAAGTTACTGTTATCATAGCGGGGACCTGACGCATATCACTGAGAGCTGGTATCAGTTGTTTTTGGTTCACCGCGAGCCGCTGGAGGAGGGTGTGAGCCCTGGCGCTGTGGCAGAGGCCGAAGAGCTCTCACAGGAGGAGGGGGAGTGCGAGCTGGGCCTGCAGGCTTTGGTGGTTGTGGGGCCTGCCGTTTTTTGGTTGACATCTGGGGGCTTGCAGCAAAAGAGTGGAATAGTTTGGTTCCAGCATACACCAGTTGTTCCATTTTCTCTGAGAAGCACAGAAGTGGAGATGCTGGAGAGAGGGATAACGTGTCTGGGGAGGGAGGCTGTTGCTCTGGTGTTATCAGAGGCTGTAATATACTGTCCTGGATTTCCTGGCTGTTTTCCAGAAAGTCGTCCTTGGGTGCTTAATCTTCTAGCAGTTCTTGTATGTCACAGTCTGTCTGTGGTGAGCTCTGTGGGCAGGGCTCAGCTGAGATTGTGTCCGTGAGCAGAGGTTGTTGTGGCTGAGTGGTGTTATCATTGTCCTTGTGTGATGTGTCAACCGCATGTCCATTCAGGTGCTGAAGTGAAGTCTTGTGGTCATTCATACTGTGTCCAGGTGTGTGTGTGCCATTCAGATTGAGTGGATTGGCACACACTGCAGAAGGATGAGCTGGACAGGGCTTGGAGCTGGACAGGGCTTGGAGCTGGTCGGAACCAGCGGTGAAGAGGGCTTGGAGCTGGACGGAACCAGCGACGAAGAGGGCTTGGAGCTGGGCGGAACCAGCGGCGAAGAGGGCTTTGAGCTGGGCAGGACCAGCGGTGAAGAGGGTTCTGGGCTGGGTTCATGGGCTGCAACGGATGTGTGTGCTGCCCACACACACAAAACAGCCATGGACCCCACAACAAGCACTGTTTCTTCCAGAGCAGCATTAACGGTCTCTGGCTGGACGCTCTCTGGCACAGATAACTCAGGATTGGCTGGTGTTACATTGAGAGAGGAACCACAAACAGAAAGAGCTCTGTCCATAAACTCAATAATGGGTTGATCTAAGTCTTCGAGCAGCAGTATCTGGGCTAATGGATCGTCAAGTCCTCTCCAGAACCGTTGCTTTAAGAAGTCCTCCTCCCAGTAAACATCCTGATACAGATGCAGGTAAACTTCAACTAATTCCTCCAAAGAACTCCCATTCTGATTGAACAGAAAGGCATCCATAGCGTCCTCCTCCATTACCTCTTTGGTCGGTTATTCTGTTACGGGTTGTGTATGGCAGGAAACACGAGGAGACGAGGATTTCCAGAAACAATCACTTTTACTTCTGAACAAAACAATAATCAGATGCAAGCAGGGAATACACTCAGGTAACATAGACAATAACCGACCCTGAACACAGACAAGAGAGGAACTTAAGTATACAGAGGAATGAAGAGGGAAACAAGACACAGCTGGGAGGCACTCAACATTGCAAGGCACCAAAGCTAGGTGGCCTTGCTGGACCTCTCAGAGATGTCCAACGAACACACATACACAAACTTTTACATTAAAACTTAGAATATAAGCCTGCTAAATGTATCCAATGACTCCTGTGTGTTTCCCAGTCCATAATAGTCTAGCTATGATTTCCTAGTGTTTCAGTGGATGCATGCAGAGCATGTTGTATTAAGATGTATCTTTGTAGTTCGATTATGTGTATATGCCTTCATTGGTACTGTTTTAATTCTCTCGGTCCAGCTGAATTTATCAGATACCGGGGATTACCATAAAATGTATGATTCTATGTTTTTTTGGGACAGTAAGGACCAAAACTAACATCACTGTCAGAGTCTGGTGTCTCCTTACAGGAAACTTAACACTGATTACAGGTTTTACGACCTCCCGAAGGAATGTTCAAAGAAGTGTTGACTCTCTCTCTCTATTCTAACTGAGGAGAAATGAATCCTGTAATCATATATATATATTCTGTTATATATCCACTTGAGAATTGTATGAAAATGTATGTAATTTCCCTGTCTCATGATTTGCCTTTGGTTTGGTTTGATCTATGTTTATCAAAAACGCTAATGGCATAATGTTTCGAACTTTGCCAACTAATGTTTAAAAGAAAACAGTTCACAACAGGACCAAATGCGGACGTCATCTGAATGTCCGTCAGCGAACGTTACAAATGGACCAAATGCGAACGTTACAAAGCGGACCTAATGCAGATCTAAGGGGACGTTCGAAAAGTCCGGGGGACGTCCCTTGTTTACTGGGTAGTCATTTCAGGCTGCAAAAAAATACATTTAAGATTACACTAAAAATGTAATTGTAATTTAATACATATATAATTCATTAAAAATGTTTTTATACCGTAATTAATGACAAAGCATTATAGCATGATCATTAAGCACACAGTAGTTGACACAACACTTCATGTTTTATTTATATTTATAATTAAATTCATGTCGTCTTTATTCATGCATCATATCAGAGTCATATGCATGCAGTTACAAGTCAGGTCTTATCATAACTGGTAAAACCTGAAAGACAAAGAAAGAAAATGTATTCTGTATTTTATACTTTCTTTAGACCAATTATTACTATTAAATACTATGGTAATGTCGCAAATGGATCATACCTGTCGCAACATTCCCTTCTTTGCATTCTCTCATAAAATATCCTTTTTATCATAGTAAAATCTACATAGCCTATCATTCCCAACAAAAGTATTGTTTAGCGCAAAACATGTTGAAGATTAGTGGGCAGAAAGTCGATTCATTAAATAAGCTATTTCCTCACAAAAACGGTTCATTGAAGCCCCTTCTCCATCTCCATTGCATTGATATCCATTAAAACAGACTCTGTTCTCCTTTCCTTTGGCTGAAGGTTGCAGGCTTGTCTTCTAGTGGCTTTTATGCATCCAACTGTATCCATACACTCTCATCTCATCCCTTTTCCTACAGTAATGACACTTTAACGCAAATCGGAAATTGTAATGTGTAAGCATGCAATAGTTTTCTCGTGAGCACACGATACGTTTCTCGTGCGCGCGCGATAGTCTTTTTTTTTTTTTTTTTTGCAAAGGTCCCTTTAGGGGCTCCGTAGAATTAACCTTAAGAGAGAAAAAAACAGCCAACACGTTACACCCACTTTGGATAGATCTGGCAAGACATCTGCCGAAACTGGTCAACACACCCAGGTCTGAGAAGAAAAAAAAGAAAAAAATGTTAGTGATTATATATAGCACATGGCAAACGATACTTATCAATAACATTGCACACACTTTTAAATGAAACAGAAAAGTAACTGGGCCCGGTTCCCTGATAACGCTCACTCTTAGCGCGCTAAGAAGACTCGAAAGATATATCTTACAAAAGTTGTTGAAGTTCCTAAGTGTGTTCCCCGAAGTGTCCCTTAGGAAGCTCCGCAGCCGGCGCCGTCTTTGATTCAATACAAGGACACGTTGGATCGCTGCCATAGTTGGTCGCTTACTGGACACCACCATGCTTACCCATTTATAGATCTCAGCCATTTAGAGCCAAATTGTTTGCCAGATTTTAACTATCAAAAGTGATTGACAATTTAAACGCTTTAATGACATTACGAAATAGCCTAGGCTAATTAGGCCTACCACCACCATATTAGTTCTGATACCAAATAAAGTCAACTTCATAAATAGGCCTGTATCCATTACGAACATATTTTATTATTAGTCTTAAAATGTCCATAACATGAAATCATTGTTGAGCCACAACATTGTCACCATAGTTTGACTTGTACTGCGCTGCGCTGATTTCTAAAGACTGCTGCACAGTGGCGGCGACTTAGCTTGGTTCTACCAGACTCTCGTACATTTTATTTGTACAGAGAGTCTGGCATCGCTCCATTGACAATCGTTTACTTCCTTGTAGGCGGGAACTCTATTGAAGTCTAAAACTATTGGATCTGCCCAGAGTCACTCTATCTGCCATAACCAATCGCTGACGTTTGGTCGTGACATATGTCTTTTCCCGAACCCCGTGGGAGGATGGCCATAAACACAAAACTAAGCAAAGATTGTTCTTGCTCCGGCTTTAACTTCTTGATATTCGGCAGCGTTGCCACAATGGACCGAATGGCTTCGCTCGCATCTTTCTCCTCTGCCATTACTGAACTACAACTCAAAATAACGCACGAGTCGACATCAACGTCATCGTTCTCAGCCACTCCCTCTGTTCGCTGATTGGTCCTACAAAAAATTGATTTCTGGAAACCGAAGTCTACAGCACAATCCCAGACGGAGTACTGAAGGAAAATGAAATTGAGCGGAAGTGCGTAGGAGGGCGGAGCCAGGCTAGCGGCGACTAGTGTCTTGAGCTCAAACAACGCTAAGAGAGAGCTTACGAATGGTCCAGACCAACCTTACGAAAGGGTAACTTACAGAAGATATACTTAGCGTACGAACGTGTCGAGAATCGTGCCATAATGTTAAAAGAGAGGTTAATGAATGGGTTAAGAACTACTTAGCGATAAGAATGTTTTGGGGAACCGGGCCCTGTTTAGTAGATGAACGTAATTAGAAACTTATTGAAGGGATAGTTCAACCAAAAATTAAAATTCTGTCAGTAATTACCTTTGTTCATCTTCGTAACACAAATTAAGATATTTTTGATCAAATAAAATTAACAGCTATTTATTTAACACTTTGAAGGGCCAGAAAGGTAGGAAAGACGTCGTGTTAAAACAGTCAATGTGACTACAGTGGTTCAACCTTAATTTTATGAAGCGACGAGAATATTTTTAGTGCAGGACAAAAACAAAACGACTTTATTCAACAATTTCTTCTCTTTCATGGCAGTCTCCGACCCGCGTTCACGGGAGCACCACGGCACATGCTTGACCTTGTAGTCACATGGACTATTTTAATAATGTCTTTCCAGGCCTTCAAATTGTTAATTAAATAGCTGTCAATAGCCGCGTTTCCACTGCCGGGCTAGGGCCGATAGTGGCTGCAACAGTGTCCCGATTGTCTCGCGACCCAGCACACCGTCCATCATGTCGAAGCAGGGAAAGTCGACATTGTGTTTTAATCGCCTTGTACAATACTGCGCCCTCAACTTTTTTATTTTTTCCTGAATTTGAAGCGTTGCTCGCTGAATGCTTAGCTTAGAAAGTTCTGCATCGATGTATTTTATAATGTCCTCGTTTCTGCACACGCCGTCAAATTGACGTTGTACCCTTTCTTCTGCCCAAATGCTCAGAAGAGCTTTGGTATCTTCGACAGACCAGTACAGGCGATTCTCCATTTCGAGCAGCGATTCTTTTGCGCGATATAAAAAGGCGAAATGTGCATCTTGCTTCAGATCATAACGTTCCATAACACTGATAAACTCCGCCTTTTACCTTGAGCACGCCTCTAGCCCGAGTTGGCCCGCTTTGGCCCAAGGTATTCGACGGGCCAGAAATCCTGGCCGTTGGCCCCGAGTAAGCCCTGCTCAAGCCCCGGAAGTGACAGTGGAAACGCGGCTAATGGAGCCCACCCTGAGCCATCGGATTTCATAAAAAAGAATTTGTGTTCCGAAGATAAACGAAGGTTGCACAGGTTTGGAACGACGAGGATGAGTAATTAATGACAGAATTTTAATTTGAGTGAATCATCCGTTTAAGTAACCGTAAGTGTTACCGTAGAGAAAACAACAAAATATCATCCTAACAGAAACAGGGGCCAAGACATGACAGTTTAGCTGTGTGTAAAAGGAAGTGATTTTCCAGCTAGCCAGAGAGTAGTGAATAATTAAAGGGTTACTTCAGGATTTAGCATTAAGCTTTGTATTAGTAGAAAACCAGTAGTATTTTTGAATTACCGTGCTTCCCCCCCTCATATCCCCCTGATATGAGAGAAAAATTAATTTTTAGTCTGGAAAAAATCCTCCGATGACGCAAAAATCGTCATTTTGCGTCATCGGAGGATTTTTGTGCCAGAGGCTAAAGACTACAGCCAGTGTTCCGCATGTTTTCACCACGCCCATATGGGGCGGGATCTCACTCACAGAATGTAAAGAGAGTGTCAGCCATCTTGCTGTAGAAGCTAAGCTAACAGGCTCTTGCCTCTTGGTCTGTGTAAAAAGTTTGTATAGTAGGCTAATCACGATGGCAGAAGATAGTTTTGAAGTTGAAATGGCAGAAGGGGATTTCGAAGATCTGTTGCGAGAATCTGATGCTCGCGGCGACCTGTACGAGCCGCACTACAGCGATGAACAGTCGCGGGAGATGGAGGAACAAGAGGCGGCCGGAGCGAGACCTGAGCCCGGCCGAAGCGAGACCTGAGCCTTGCCGGAGCGAGACCTGAGTCCGGCCGGAGCGAGACCTGAGCCCGGCCGGAGCGAGACCTGAGCCCGGCCGAAGCGAGACCTGAGCCCGGCCGAAGCGAGACCTGAGCCCGGCCGGAGCGAGACCTGAGCCCGGCCGAAGCGAGACCTGAGCCCGGCCAAAGCGAGACCTGAGCCCGGCCGGAGCGAGACCTGAGCCCGGCCGGAGCGAGACCTTAGCCCGGCCAGACTCGAGCTGGGGCGGACTGGCGGTGTCAGTGCTCTCGCTGTGCGCAGATGGAAACAGGTATAGAGTCCTATTATATTGCTGTCACGAATCTCAGCAATGCCATTTTCTTCTGGAGGAGATCGCTGAATCCACAGAACTTTGTGTAAAAGTGTTAATATTAATAATTTTTTTAATTAAAAGTTATAACTCACATTGGTTGTGGTTATTTTTATAAACCTTTAGTGTTACTAGAGTTTGTATTAGCCTAGAGAATGTATTAGCTTAGAGAAATAGTGATTTCAATAGGAGGAAAACAGTTCATATGCAGAGCTATAAGCTACTCTGTTGACATGGTGCTGCCTTGCATCATATTTTTAATGTGAAAGTGTAAGTTGTGTTATACATTAGGCTAGTACATCCCGGTACAACGCAATTCAGGACCATTTCGATGGAAATTTATAAAATAACCCACGATGTATCAAAGCAAGCCTAGTTGTATAAATTTTTCGGATACTGCCGCCTGTAACCGGTAGGCGTGGTTTGGGAGTGGCCTCGTAAGGGCAGCAAAGCAAATGCATTCTGGGAGTTGTTGTCTTTCACCCACATGAGTGAAAAATACATTTTCTGCCTTTTCTCAGTCTAGAATGCTTCAATTTAAAAAATAATTTCACATTTCTACTATATAAATAACCAATATTAAATACACATTCATCTTCCCAGAGGTGAAGTATCCCTTTAAGTGTTTGAGTGTGTATCTGTAAACTATGGGTGAATTCTGTATGCTACTGGAAACATGCATGTGAATTTGCATGTGCCTCACAAATGTATAGATGGTATGGTACAGCATGCGTGTGCGCACAAATTTAGCAAAAGTACAAGACTCTGATCTTACGAAATCGAAAATACATTTAAATCAATTTAAGGGTTCCTATAAAAGAAAATCAAACCACTTTTGCAATATTACCTCTTTATAATATTGTTCCAGCTGTTCCAGGAGAATTCTTTTACAACTCTTTAAACAGAATTCCATAAGGGCGAATTGACTTCTCCACAATTTCTCTCTCTTTATCAGGCAGGGTGCCCTCAGGAACCTCAATCAGCCAGTACTCATTTTTTTTGTCACACACTTTTCTCATTTTTGGATTGATTCTGTTCTGCAAAAGGACCTTGTAGGTCTTTCCAGTCTCTTCACATTTAACTGTGTGGCTATAACCAGTGGCCTCCTCAATGTCATTCGTTGAATAGATTCCTCTTCCGTACACTCGTCCAAAGCCTGGTACGTAATGAGACTCAATGATGGCTTTAGCACTATTCATGGCGGTTCCATGATAGGAGACAGGCCACTCGCCATCCACTGAATTACTCCTCCATCCATCTGTGCCCAACCAGGCATTTCCATCAGGATACTTATCCAGGACCTTGATGGCAATACGTTTCCACCCACAAGGGCGTTTGTATGGCTCATTTCCACGCTCGCAAGTTGAGTCATCTCTTAAATCTGTGAAATCATAATCAAACCTTGGGTCTAGGAAGCTGTCTATGTCCACAAACAACTATCTGCAAAAACATTTTAGCGAGGCTGTATCAGGAACATCAATCTGTTTGTTAACAAAGAGAGTAGGCAAAAAATTAAAAATATGAAGATTTTCACCATCCTGTGTATCTTCTGAAAAGTGCTTTACAGTAGCACCTGTAAAGCTGGAAAGTGCCTGGAGAACAACACCGCTGTGCACTAGAGACATGCTTCAGTTTCAATGCTTTCAAAAAAGGACAGAAAAATCTCAGATCAGTCACAAAGACAACTATTTATACGGTTGCTGACTGCTGCTCCTCCCCCAAAAAGTACCAAAAAACCACTCACGAATGCACTGAAACACGAATAGGCATGGAAAGTTTTACTTTCATTTTTTATTCCAGTAAATGTGAGTCATTTTAAGCAGCTTAGAATCAACAGACCGCTAAAGAACATCCATTTGAGATCTAATCGAAAATTCTGACAGACAAGATCATTATATTATAAAGCATCACAATTCAAATGCTAAATTGTAACCTTTCTGATTTATTAATTTAGCAGAACCAACAAAAACTAAGTAAAATAATTTTTATATTGCTGTAGGCTGTTATAAATCAACTAATTCAGTGTAATTTGTAAACTCCAATGTAGATTTCTTTAAAGGTGCCCTAGAATGGGGTTATTTTATTATTTTATAATGTTGTCTGGGTTGCCCTTATAATGTTAGTATTTTTTTTAGATCAAAAATAGTCATCATTTAGAAATAAAAGGCATTTTTCCTAGCCTGATTTTAGCCTCTGACTTGAACACTCTGTTTGAAGGGGCGTGTCTGCTGTGGGATTCAGTGTAACTGATGTGATTGGCTGTGGGATTCAGTGTAACCGGCCACTGCTGTGATTGGCTGACATGCTTGCATATGAAATTGCTACGTATTACATGTGAAACTCTCTCGAATACTTTTACTACAGATATTATAAGTTTTTACTATTACAGCTATCGAGATTAACGAATCGTGAGATGTTTATAAAGTATTTAAATCTATTTCCATCAAGCAGATGACAGTCTGTTGATCGCGAGACTGAAGATCATATCATTGCAACGCAGTTGCACTCTCTCTAATGCTTTCACCAATGCGAACACGATGATGTACATCATTGATTTCATAATGAGTTTGGCAAGTGTCCAGATAAACTCGCGCTGTGTGAAAATATTGTTCTTTGATCGCTTTCTGTATATAATTTATTCACTGAGAGAAGCTTGATATTGTCCCAGGTTCGAAAATAAGTCCGTGGTGAAATGGGCAGAGAAAACTAACAACTTCGAATTAAACTGTCATCCGATTATATATAAACATCAACCACGCCTGTTGACATTCCTTTTCTGTGGGAAGGGTATGAAAAGTACTCACCTCCCCTGCACAGCCTGGAACATAGCATTTATCTGCCATTTTCCCTCTGATCCTCGCTTGTTTCGATGACTCGGCTGCACAGTTCTGCCTTGCTTTGAGGGCTGGCATATGCAAATCTTTGGAGGCATACATATTAATGATCCCGACTATTTATTATACACAGTCGGTATTATGTGGAGATTTGCCTGTTTTTCAGGGGTGTTTTTTAAAAACGATATTTAAATAAGAAGGAGAAAACAATGGTGTTTGAGACTCACTGTATGTCATGTCCATGTACTGAACTCTTGTTATTTAACTATGCCAATATAAATTCAATTTCACATTCTAGGGCACATTTAAATCAAGTATAAATATGGTAAATGTAACAACCCATTTCAAAAAGTCAACCATCTGTTTTCATTACTATCATTCTCATTAGAAAATGTATTTTCAAAGGGTTTGTCAGCTGATCAATGCATACAACAAAAAAATTGTCACTGCGCTCCTCAATGCAGTATGCATTTGGGTGTTCATCAAAGTACAGTATATCAACATCACAAGCAATAAAAACACACTCTCCATGTTTAACATTAGTACAGATATTTTTTAAAACAGGGAGTTCACAATATATTCTAGTTCATACAAACAAATTCACATGATATTCTGTACCACAGTTTTTAACCCAGTTGGAGGTTGTCACTTCTGAAAGTGGTTCTAAATTTAAAGTTTGGTTAAGACAGTTAAGACACAGTTTTAACAGTAAAACTTTACAATAAGGTTTCATTCGTTAACATAAGTTAACTACTTTAGTTAACATGAACTAAGAATGAACAATATTTCTACAGTATGTATTAATCTTAGTTAATGAATTTATATTTAATATTAATTTCAACATTTACTAATACGTTATTAAAACCAAAGGTTGTATTTGTTAACATTAGTTAATGCACTGTGAACTAACATGAACAAACAATGAACAGATGTATTGTTATTAACTAACTTTAACAAAGATTAATAAATACTGTAACAAATGTATTGCTCAGTTCATGTTAGTTAATACATTAACTAATGTTAACAAATAAGACCTTATTGTAAAGTGTTGCCGTTTTAACAATTACAGGGCCATACTCAAATCTCTTAAAACAATAGTTCTCATAATAAAAGGCCAATTGGTGCTAATGTTGCTTATTAATGATCTGGTTAGATTTTTGAAATTTCAGACAGAACTTAAAAAAAAAAAAGTGTTTGGCCTCGAAATGCATGTCACAGTTATGTTCAGCTTGAGTTTCTTTTCTGTCTTTGCCTTTGCTTTCTCCCAGTTTTGTTATTAGTTACCTTTATTACTGATTTGATCGTTCTGTTCAGCTGTGTCCTCATCAGTTCCCTTTGTTTGTTTCTTGTATTTAAGTCCTAGTGTTTCACTGGCGTTTTGTCTGGTCTCGTCTATGCATAACGGTGTTTGCGTTGCCTATTTACTTCTGTGTATCTATGTGTGGATTATTCATTAAAGACTTGGATCTTGTCTTCCTTATCATGTGCTCTAACTACCGATCAGTGACAGCATGCACCACACATGGATCAAAGGAAAAATATTTTTCATGCATATTGGATAGTGTATCATTTAGTGGTGTTTAGGAATTAACTTCCTTTCAGGAAACAGAGACGAGATCAAGTATCAAGATCAAATGTTTTAGAAAACATATAATTCCATCAGTTACAATGGGAGAGAATACGATATTAACACTCTGTATCAGGAAGATCCGCAAGTTCCAATAATCATTGCCTCTTTCAATAACATCTCCAAATATAAGGGGAGTGTGGCGTAGGACACACTAGATTGGACAACATTCAAGCCTAGGTGTTTGCTGTTGTCTTCCATTTTTATATCAGTATAACCGTAACTGAAACTCTGTATTCTGTCTGAGAGTGCATTTATAGTGCACCAGTAACCTTTTTACTGGTACTGAAAAACCAAGTTCATATTACACAATTCTTCCCAACAAATTATGCATAATATCAACAGAATAGTTGTTAGTGCTATGGAAATAGTGTAATGAATTTAAATTTCCTAATAATTTACTCACCCCAATGCCATCCAACAGGGCTGTGCACAGACATTTTGAGGGGCAGTGGCTTAAACCAAAAAAGGGGGCACTATAAAGAGTTTGACAGAGGCAGTAGCCTATCATCTTAATACTGTATTGATACTTCTGTATTTTTAAAATGAAAATTTTGATGACAGAATATTTATTGAACAAACATTTATTTCATTTATCAAAATAACCCTAAAAATAGTATAAACTTTGCTAAAGTGATTGTTCAGTATCAACTTAGGCATTATTAATGTAGGTAAAGTATGTGAGTATTTTGTACCGTGCTGGTTTTACCCCGTGTGTACCTCCTACCTCATTCATTAATACGATTTTTAAACTAACAAACCACATTTGTGATTTATTTTCACACAAAATCTGTTGCTCCATCAATTTTCAAACATATATTTTTCTGCAATCATACACGATGGGAGTAGTGAAAAGCAAATGCTTCTTAGGGTGTGCTTTTACCTTTTACAGTCTATGGTTTTTACCCCCCGTGTAACCTACTATACTAAGATACTATTCATTTTAACTCATTTAGATAATTTATAGTATATTACCTTTTTTATTGTGTATAATGTTAATATGGTCTCTTTAAAATATTATAAAATGATATATGTTATACATAGATATTAGTATCAACCAAGCAATTTATTATAATGGGAAATATATTCACAGGAGTTAAAATGTGAAAAGCTGTCTGCTAAATATTCTATACATAATTTACCCACTGGCTTTCTAGAAATTTGAATACATGTTTGCAATGTTGAATGGGTTTAACCTGTCTTTGCTCTCTCACTCTGTCTTCTTCTAATTTTGTGAAGGCATTGTTTTTTGTCTACAAACTCTGCCGACAACAGAAAATGTGAGAAATGTATTTATTTGTGTTTTGTTTATTTATTAGTGTTATTTAGCCAATATCAGATTAGATCAGGTTAAATCATTTGATTGAACACAAATTCTAATTTTATTTCTAAAGTTGTAGCACTATTTGAAGACCAGGAGCGAAACATTACCGACAGAAATACAAAAACAAATTGCCAAAATACTAATTTCGTGGATCAACCACTGTCTGTAATGTGGATTGTAATTTGTAATCGACCTGTCATTGTCAATGGGATGAAATTTTATTCTGAAACTATCGTCGGAGAGCGGGCACATGCTCGTCTGTGAGCGATACTGCGGAGCGAGCAGGAAAACACGGAGCGGATTAGCAGAATCAGTGGATCTTTAGCGGCGCGATAACAGAACGTTTTTATGGGAATCCTCTGGAGGGTTATGGAGGGGAGCGAGAGGGGCACCTGAACTGATGGGGGCAGAAGGGCAGTGGCTCTAGCCACCGGGCCACCCCCCTGTGCACGGCCCTGCCATCCAAGATATCCATGTCTTTCTTTCCTTAGTGGAATAGAAAGTAAGTTTATTGAGGAAAACATTTCTGAATTTTTCTTCGAATAGTGGACTTCAATGGCAACCAACAATTTGAAGTCCAGATCAATGCAATTTCAAATATCTTTGAAGTGCTTCAACGGGCTGTGCAGGATCCCGATACATCATTTTCTACAAAAAAATTAAAATTATATACTTTTTAATTACAATTGTTCGGATTGAGCCGATATGCAACGTGCCGGGAACTACGTACGTCATCACGTTGAAAGGTCACGCTATACAAACACCCAGGATATGCACACGTAAGGACTATTTTAAACAATAATATGACACAAAGACATAAATATGTCATTCAACATACAATACAATTTGAACTATCCTCCTTCGCACGGTCGCTTTGTAAACAGTGGGGCGGTACTTCGAGCGTGACCTTTCAACGTAAAAAAAAACTTAAACAAGCAAAACTTAAGTTCAACAATGCAAGACACTTGTTTTAATATAAATACAGATACATTATAAGCTTGGTTTCGCTTTCACTTCTCTTTTACAGTAAATACAAGGCTTTATAAGAAATATAGGAATCTCATTCCTGTTCTGGTAAATGGGAGACTGCTCCTGGACTTCTCCCAACAGCACACATTTTTTATGTCTGCTGACAACCATTTCAGGTTCTCTCTATTAACAAGCTGATGAATGACTTCCAGTAAATGAGAGGCTTTATAAGAAGAGACTTATGGTTTTGGAGTCTGTAATGCAAGATTCAAGAGAGTTCATTGTCATATATAGAGGAAACACTTTGTTACACTATACAATGAAATTCTTACTCTGTGAATCATCTAGCAGTGCAAGACATAAATACAAGGACATAAATCACAAAAATACAAGATTACAATATATATATATATATATATATGTGTGTAGGGTATGCCATGTAAACATGACGAACATGCATGTGCAATGTCCAGCAGAGGTAGGTTGGTTTTTATCTACAGTAGAGATCAAAATTAGAGAACAATTAAGAAACACTACCAGGGCTGCCGAGTTGGAGGGGCGGACAGTCAGCCAGGGGACACAGGGCGGCTGTTAGGAGTCGGGACTGGTATCCATATTTTTAAATTATTTTTGGGGAACTTTGGATTGTTCTAAATATATTGAGCCAAATTTTGGGCTGAGGGTGCGACCCTCATTTTAAGGACAATTTCACATTTGGGTGATTGTTTCTTGTTCTTGTCTTTTGTCTATCATGTAATCCCCTGGTTTTAGTCTTGTGATCCTGCCATGTGTTCCCTTGTCTGTTTTGTCATGTTGTAATTGGTTTGTTAATTGTTCACAGGTGTCCGTTTTCTTGTCATTAGTATTGTGTGTATTTAAACCCTCGTTTGCCCTGTGTCTTTGTCGAGTATTGATTGTTCCATGTCCAGGCTCCTGTAGTCTAGTTTTCCAGGATATGGTCATGTTCCTGCTTTTAGTTTTGAGTTTTCATGCCTTGCCATGTTTTTGTTTTATGTTTGATTGTGTTTTTTTTGTAAATAAATTGTGTTTGGGTTCTCACCTCACTTTCCTCCATTGGACTTCAATCGTTACAAAATGAGAAATTAATCCTTTTTTTTATGTAAATGTAAGCAAGTATGACGTTCTCAAACGTATAATACCCACTACAGAGTATTTGTTATTTTCTCAATCAATGATAAAGTCGAGAGAAAAAAAAGATTGGAAATCTTAAATATTTCAAAAAAATATTAAATATTTCAAACTCATTCAAAGTTTGTAGATCAAAATCAAATGTGTGGTTTAACCCTTAGAGGTTGAAAACCACGTCCATGCGTTTTGCTGGATTTTTTCCTTATCAGTGCAAAAGAGAATCAAATTACTCTGTTGATTTTGATCTTAAATATAAGTGTTGTACATCATTAGATCCTGTTAAGTGTCTATTTTTTTGTGTGGATACTCACAATAAAAAGAAAGTGTTGTGCTTTTCGTCAAATAAAGAAAAATAAACATGATGCGCGTTTTAACTTGTCTCTGTCTGTGAGGTCCGTTCTGAAACGCGTCCGAAATATTAACTGTAACTCTCTCAATACTTGTCACAGAGATACGAGAGATGTCTCTTTGTGAAGCTGAGATTCTCTTCTTTTAAATGAATTAATTTAAAAAATATATATTTACAGTTTATGTAATCCGTTTGAAACAAAGGAGAGTTACAGTTTTTTCGCTCTCCCTTGATTATAGATAATTAGGTGAGCCCCCAGCGCTTTTGACATGGAAAATCTATGCATCACACGCGGCACGCCCCCCGATCAATGCCAAACACAGATTCTTCATCAGAGATTCACTGATAGTTCATCGCGTTTTAGGGATGGAAGCACGCTAACGTTACTCCTTCAGAGGATTATGGACAAATGGAAATAATTCACCTTTTTCTCAGTGGAATTTGAAACTCAGACGACGAACGTTCCATTTTGAAGAACGAATTGACTCCGAGGATTCAAGTTCGGAGTAAGTTGTTTAGTGTTTTATAATTCCTTTTCTGATCATAGAGCTCAAATGCATTTTCAGACTATATTTTGCCTAGTAATTACCTCAACACAACATTCGTGTAGCAGGCCTATACGCTCGTGTAAACTTTTCAAATAACTGCTTAGGTTATAATGATTTAGTGAAATATATCGATCTGCGAGTTTTGTTTGAGTTCTTCTGTGGTCTAGTGGTTAGATCGGTTGCCAAGCGAGGTTACGGGTTCGAATCTGCCCCCGGCATATTTTTTTCTCTCATCAAAACCGAATATGTTCATCAGTGGTTACAGTCTATATCAAGCACACACGTATATAGGACACCCGTTTGTGTGCATTTTATTTTGTGATTTCACCGGAATGAATAGTGTCCGCAATGGCAATAGATTGAAGTGCACGTCCTAAGAGCGAGTGAAGACTGCGCGTGCGCCGCCACAAGAGACTGTATCCATGACACTGATAGCAGGACACGAGCGCTCAGCTTGAGTTCAAAAACAAAACATTTTAGCTCTAGATCTCTTATTTAAGAGCGGACTAAATGAATGCTCTGCTAGTTAACTGGGGATGTTTTATTTGTATTAGGTACAGCCGTCCATTGTGTTTATCAGTAAATGCGTGCGGTCTATATAGGCCATAAACAGATACTCGCGGTTACGCGGTCTACCCATCAATAGATGTTTCTCTGTCCATCAACAAATACATTGTGCATCTATAATCGTAATTGTCCATCAGTTTACTTTGGATAATGTGCTAAGAGTTTTTTGCTTTTGTTTTGTTGTGTTTACATCATCACCATCAGTCTTCAGAAATCATTCTGATATAAATTTTTTTTTTTAATTAATGTTGTAAACAGCTGTGCTGCTTAATTTTTTTTAACCTGAGATAGTTTTTTAGGATTCTTTGAATGCACTTTTTTTATTTATATAACCACTATATAAGCAATATTTTATATATATATATATATATATATATTTATATTAAAAAAACAAGTTTGGTCTTTTTATTGTTTTTTTTTTTTGTTTGAAAGGAAGTGTTAAGTGATATGAATGACTTTAAGTCTTTATGTTCTTAGGAAAGATTTCTATTTTGAATAAATGCTGTTCTTTTTAACTTTTTATTCATCAGTGAATCATTCTTAGTTCAGGCTGCCTCACAGCACCTTGATGGGGCATTAGCACATTGGGGGAGTGTCTTTAGTCTCCCCAGGTGTAAATCACATTAATATTCATGGGCATTAACACTCCCACGCATACAGCAGTAATGACCCAAAAACTGATGTAAGAAATTCAAATCGTTATATTGATGTTTCTGAAAGAGTGGTCAGAATGATTTTCACTTCATTTTGAAGTAAAAATTCTAGCCTACAAGAATAGTAACTCAAAAGTATTGTTTACAACTATTCAGTATGTGTTAAATGGCCTTATTGTGGTGACATTTTTTTTTCCCAAAACGTACTAACCACGCATATTATTATTTTTCTATAAAATGCAAACATGTACATCCATTTTGCTCACATATTATTGTAGCAGAGTTTGTGCTGAATACAGCAAATTTATATGTTGGCAAATGGTATGTTTTAAGTAGCTGAAATAAGCACCAGGGCCGTGCACAGACCTTTTGAGGGGCATGTGCTGAAACTAAAAAAAAAGGCACCCCCCCCCCCTCTCTTTTTTTTCCAAGAAATCAAAGGTCATATAAGTACTATATATATATATATATATATATATATATATATATATATATATAATATTTGAGAAGTCAATGCACCAGAGAAAAAAATAATATATATAATTTTTTTCTCTGCTTTGCACACATAAAGTTCAAGATTTTTTTTATAGCTATTCTGTTTAGTTTTATAAGCTAATTTGTATTATTTGGTTAACATTGCTCTACCTTCCCCTCGTCTCAATGTCACACATAAACATGACTCAAGTATTTTTGACAAACTATTTAGAAATATAATTTAAATAATTATGTCCAACTCAATTCCAGATTATAAGAAACTATAGCCATATACCATTACTATAGCATATCCAACATGTATCCGCCTACCTGGCAAAAACTGGCCTGTTTTTTTTAGTTACTACTACAACATTACTGTAGTAAAACCATGTTTACTCCATTTATACATGTGAGGACGAGTGGAGAGTATTGAATACTATAGATTAAAAAAACGATATAGCAAATATGTGCATATTAACAGCCTTGAATTAACCATAATTTTATATTATTACCATAACAAGATGAAATGTTAATAAATTAAGTGTATCAGCAATCATAAATCAAAGAAGAAAATATCTTAAAATTATACGTTACTAGGTGATGAGAATCACTCAGTCGCTTTGTGTAGTTAGGTGTTCAAGCACTTTAGTGCTGAAAACCTATTGTAATTGCTATTTGAAAAAAAAAAAAAAACCTAAAACGCATCGTGCAGCCCAAACCGTAAGGCCTAGAGACTTGAAACTCGCCCAGATGGTAGGCCTCAAATATGGGGACAACCTATCAGAGTATGACCCCGTTTGGCCCATAGGTGGCGCTACAGCAACCAAAAGTACTAAATTGCTCATAACTCCTAGACCGTTGGGGTTAGAAGCTAGCTTTTTACACCTCTGTGATCCCTGGCTCAAGACGAACAAGATGTATATCTCGGATTTCGATTTGGAGCAAAAAAAAATTTGTTATAGCCAATTTTGTCCAAAACCTACTTTTGCGAACTAGTCCCTGGTTTTTTGACCAATCGGAACCAGACCAGTGCAGGAATGTTCTCTGGAGTCTGAATATCAATAATTATCGAAAAAATGTTGAAATTCTGCATTTGCTTGGCCATAACATGGTCATTTAGGAAATGGTCCGTGACCAAATACGGTCAAAAGCCTATAAATCCTACAAAAAAAGTCAAAACTTCACCAAAATCGATGAGCATATGTGTCATAGCATGCTGAAGGAGCATGCAGAGTTTCATGGAGATTGGACAAAAGGTGGCGCTATAATCGTCAAAAAGGTCTCATCGTTATTAGGTGTTCAAGCACTTTAGTGCTGAAAACCTATTGTAATTGCTATTTGAAAAAAAAAAAAAAACCTAAAACGCATCGTGCAGCCCAAACCGTAAGGCCTAGAGACTTGAAACTCGCCCAGATGGTAGGCCTCAAATATGGGGACAACCTATCAGAGTATGACCCCGTTTGGCCCATAGGTGGCGCTACAGCAACCAAAAGTACTAAATTGCTCATAACTCCTAGACCGTTGGGGCTAGAAGCTAGCTTTCTACACCACTGTGATCCCTGGCTCAAGACGAACAAGATGTATATCTCGGATTTCGATTTGGAGCAAAAAAAAATTTGTTATAGCCAATTTTGTCCAAAACCTACTTTTGCGAACTAGTCCCTGGTTTTTTGACCAATCGGAACCAGACCAGTGCAGAAATGTTCTCTGGAGTCTGACTATCAATAATTATCGAAAAAAAAGTTGAAATCGAACACAAGGTGGCGCTATAACATTAAAAAAAAACATAAAAAGAGGTGTGGCCACCTGACCGTTAGTCCGATTGACTTGAAAATTGGTATGCAGTGTCTTGGTCCAAGGTGCCATGTATGTGTAAAAGGATATTTGCGTATCTCAAAAAACATGGCCGCCATTAGCCAATGAATTTAAAGCACCTATTAAACAAGGTTAACGGTGTCCGATCGGAACGAAACTCGATGGGCATGTTCGACTGTTGGCCCAAGAGGTCTGTAAGAGTTTTGAAAGAAATCGGCCACTAGTTGGCGCTAACGAGTTTTACGGCTCTGTAATCACATGGTGTTGCACACATCCCCATAAAATGCATATCAGTCGATAGATCTCCTCATGTTGAACAACTTTGCCTCTTGAACCATTGCTGTCAATCAAATCGTTCATTAAATATTCACGAATTTGTCAAAAACCTACTTTTGCGAACTAGTCCCTGGTTTTTTGACCAATCGGAACCAGACCAGTGCAGAAATGTTCTCTGGAGTCTGACTATCAATAATTATCGAAAAAAAAGTTGAAATCGAACACAAGGTGGCGCTATAACATTAAAAAAAAACATAAAAAGAGGTGTGGCCACCTGACCGTTAGTCCGATTGACTTGAAAATTGGTATGCAGTGTCTTGGTCCAAGGTGCCATGTATGTGTAAAAGGATATTTGCGTATCTCAAAAAACATGGCCGCCATTAGCCAATGAATTTAAAGCACCTATTAAACAAGGTTAACGGTGTCCGATCGGAACGAAACTCGATGGGCATGTTCGACTGTTGGCCCAAGAGGTCTGTAAGAGTTTTGAAAGAAATCGGCCACTAGTTGGCGCTAACGAGTTTTACGGCTCTGTAATCACATGGTGTTGCACACATCCCCATAAAATGCATATCAGTCGATAGATCTCCTCATGTTGAACAACTTTGCCTCTTGAACCATTGCTGTCAATCAAATCGTTCATTAAATATTCACGAATTTGTCAAAAACCTACTTTTGCGAACTAGTCCCTAGTTTTTCGCCCGATCGGAACCAGACCAGTCTAGGACAATTCTATGGACTCTCTAGATCAATAATTATCAAAAAAAAGTGGAACTTTTGCATTTTTCGCATGGGTATAACAGGGGCGTTTAGAAATTAGACGTGTCAAAACACACTCAAAAGCCTATAAATCCTACAAGGAAACTCAGAACTTGACAAAAATTGATGTGCATATGTCTCATACCATGGTGAAGAAGCATGCAAAGTTTCATGGAGATCGGACAATAGGTGGCGCTATAACTGTTGAAAAGCTTTAAAACCATGTATTTCCTATGGTAAATTGCATGTATTGGCTGTAAATGGTGTGTTCCATCCATGATCATATAATCTTTATATGATAATGCTCAAAATCAGTCCAGTACAATTCTATGGACTCTCCAGATCAATAATTATCGAAAAAAATTAGAATTTTGCCCTTTGGTTTGCTATAATAGGGTCATTTAGAAAATGGGCGTGTCAAAATACACTCAAAAGCCTATAAATCATAAATAAAAACTCAGAACTTCACAAAAATTGGTGACAATATGTGACATAACATCATTAACAAGCATGCACAGTTTTATGGAGGTTGGACCATAGGTGGCGCTATAACTGTTAAAAAGCTTAAAAACCATGTATTTCCTATGTTAAATTGCCTGTACAATGTGTGTGTGTGTGTGTGTGTGTGTGCATGCATAATGGAGTTAACAGTGAAAAACTAGTTTGCTTTAATCCAGAATACTGGTGAAACCAAGTAGATCAAAATGAAAGTGAGCCAATAAGTGGTCTTCTGCTGCCCTCTGCTGGCCATTATATTTATTAACAGTCTTTTCACATGTGCTTTTACATTCAGATACTTAGACACTTAAAAATCCCTTAAATAACAATTACTATTATACCACAATCATATTTTGTCAGTGTTTATCACTTCATTTGTTCTGATGCTTCACATAATTGGTACTAAGTTGTAAATCATGGTGAATAACTCTAGAAACATGGTCAATCATAGTAAATAAGGTAAATCATGCTAGAATCCTGGTAAATCATTCTAGAATGTGGCATATCATGGTAAATCATCCTATAACATGGTAAATCAAGGTAAACTAAGATAAATCATGCTAGAATCATATTAAATCATACTAGAATGTGTTCAATTGTGGTAAACCATGCTAGAACAGGGTGAATCACACTAGAACTTGGTATATCATGGTAAACTATGGTAAATCATGCTAGATTCATAGTTAATCATACTGGAACATGGTAAATCATGAAAAATCACACTGAAATGTGGTATATCATGGTGAATCATGCTAAAAATGGTCTATTCCATCTATGATGTCAGTGGTTAAATGCTTGCTACATCAAACTTAATGTCTTTTGATGCTTTTGAGCTTAACTGCCTTAACTGCCTTAATTGCTTGAACACCGATAAATGCTGCTAGCAGCTTTAATTTCAGTATAAAACAGCACGGGGCGCACCTGTGCTTATGATTTTTTGATGGTAAAAACAAATTATATGTTGTTGTATTACTTATCACTATATTGTTAACATTTTAAAAAGTCAAACTCAAATACAGTTACGGGGTTTTTGACCAGCGAATGTGTGCAAATGTGCATTTTGTCCGTCATTAAAACGGTTCCGGCGGCATCATTACATTTTCATCTACTAGTGAAGGTTAGTTTGTTGTAGCTACATAGGCGCTCATAGGCGCTTTCCCTGTTGTAAAATACATTTGGCCAAAATCGCATTTTATAAAAGATGAAATGCTACCGTGTATGCATGCACAGGCTATTTAAGTGTATTCTATGTATTGGCTATGACTAGATGGAAAATTCTAGCCTAGACCTCTCTCTCAGGTTCCTCATGTCTCAGTCAGACATCAAATAAATAAAATATTAGCTTTTATAGACAAAGTGTTTAGTACTTATTCAAACAACAAGATGTTTACCCTTGCAAAACTTCGTTCAGCTGCTGTCTGCTGTGCGGCCGCGGCGGAGCTTCATTTCATTCAGTCACGATAGCGGGGGCGGAGTTATCAGCTTTACTGACAGTTTGAGGATCGAACAAGATTTACACAAGCTCTTTTTAAGAACTGTCATTGGCTAAATATTTTAAAACAGACAGACAGACGTAAAGGGTGACCAATAGCATTGATTAAAAAAAACAAAACAAAAAAAAAAAACACCACCAAAGAAAGGGCACTTCGAGTGTAAGAGCAAAAAGGGCATGTGCTCTGCACAGGTTGAGCCCTACCTGTGCACGTGCCTGATAAGCACAAATGTCAGGGCATATCAAAACACCGAAAGAGCCCCAAAACAGCTCAGACCCCTAAGGGTTAATAATTATATTAATTAACTAATATGGAATTCTCATTACAATATATCCATCTTATTGGAGTTTTCTATAACTCTATTTCCATTTCTAACTGAGATATCTCAGTTTTCCCCCCAGAATATAACGTCAATAAATAAATGAAAGTAGCTTAAATAAAAAGGCTTGTAAAGGATTACAGTGACCGTCTGAATGGAAAACTTACATAAAAATATTTTAAAATAATTTCATCTAAATGATAATGAAATCAGGGGAGCGTTTTCCAAAACAATAGTTGCTAACTAAGTTAGCAACTTTGTTGGTTGCAATGCAATTTCCCATTGCCAACCAACTAACAGAGGAAAAGTTCCTTGGTGTTGCTTTAAACTATCAGATTTCCTTTATTGAAATTTGATTTACAAAAATAGTTTTACCCCACATAAATCCTGATATGAAATAATAGATACAAACTGAAAAGTAACAAATCCTTCTATAGGGATTAAATGCATATGAACATTTGGTATTTATTTGTTGAAACTTGGAAACCATGTAAAGAACATATTTTTATTTTCCATTAAACAACATTCAATATAATACAATATTTAGCTCTACAGTCTATTCTTATTCATCAGAACAGTTTCACTGATGATCCTATATAAAACCCTAAACCCAGGATAGAGCGGTTGAGTGAATGTGGTCTGGACTGTGTGTATGAGGCTCACTGTGTCAGAGATGCTTTAGAAGGACAGAGTTCCAGAGTTCCACACACACTCCTACTCTACTATGATCCACACACACTCCTGTTCTACTGTGATCCACACACATTCCTGTTCTCCTGCTGATGGGCTTTACAGGGAGTTCAGTCTCCATGTTATTGTGTATGAATGAGTATCTGGAGGAAGAGCAGAATAAACTCCAGGACTGATCATTATATCCAAACCGACACTAATTTACCAATCCCTTCCTGCTGATGCTCTTATATGACATTGAGCACCATACAGATCCATACAGCACCAAGCACATCTGCACTCCACTCAATCTCCCAGTAACAGCGTCCACACACACTCTCTCTACACAACACCTGCTCATAATGATCAAATCTGTCTGGATGATCAAGATACGGCTGGACTGGTAATCACTTTGTTCTTGTCAGACAGATGGAGACGTTTATTCACTGTGTTCAGATCCAGAGTGAGCCGATGAGAATCTGATGGAGATAAAACACATCAGAATCAGGAATTATGAATCATCTGACTGATCTTTTATTGTATCTGAACTCTTCATTTTCAATAAATCAGCAATGTCTCAGTACATTTGTCTCAGTACACTGATACCTGATACCTGGCACAATCTGAGACGTTGCAATTGTTTTCTGACGGGTGATATGGATCATGTTAGGAGGGGTCAGGGGGTTTCTCCCTCTGAATTTTTTTTTATTCTGGCTGCTAAACATACCATTTAAATGACAGAAATACCTTAACGGAGCTAGCAGCAACCCTCCTCTATCTGAGGACTAAGTTAAAGTATCTATTTTGTAAGTTTATGTAAAAGACAGGTTGATGAAAGAACTGTATGTCACGGTATACAAATTCATTGCTTCCTTCTCGTCGTGTGTTTATTGTTGTATGAAAGCACATGTGTAGTGGGCGTGATTGTGTGTCATTACCTGATCTGCTCCAGCTGATCATCATCTCATCACCAGCTGAAGTCTATCTCATCACTCTATATATACTCACTGCTGTTTCATCCCCTTTGTCAGATCATTGTTTGGTGTTTCCTGTGTCGGTGTTCCAGTCCTGTCTTCCTGCTTCCCTGTGATCGTGTACCTGTGGATTATCGTCGTCTTCATGCGGATATTCGTCGTCTTGGTGTTGGATTTCGTGGTCTTCGTTTCACCTCCTCTCTGCTATAGCTTTTGAAGTCTACTTCATTAAAGCATGTTTACACGCACACTTATTGTACACTTAGGCCTACTACACATGATTTTAAAAACAGTACCATTGCAGTTTTTATGTTATGATTTTAAATTGGTATTTGAATTCACAGCTAATATCAAATCCATAACTTTTTGATCAAGTTAAAATGTTCTCTGGAGTCTGAATATCAATAATTATCGAAAAAATGTTGAAATTCTGCATTTGCTTGGCCATAACATGGTCATTTAGGAAATGGTCCGTGACCAAATACGGTCAAAAGCCTATAAATCCTACAAAAAAAGTCAAAACTTCACCAAAATCGATGAGCATATGTGTCATAGCATGCTGAAGGAGCATGCAGAGTTTCATGGAGATTGGACAAAAGGTGGCGCTATAATCGTCAAAAAGGTCTCATCGTTATTAGGTGTTCAAGCACTTTAGTGCTGAAAACCTATTGTAATTGCTATTTGAAAAAAAAAAAAACCTAAAACGCATCGTGCAGCCCAAACCGTAAGGCCTAGAGACTTGAAACTCGCCCAGATGGTAGGCCTCAAATATGGGGACAACCTATCAGAGTATGACCCCGTTTGGCCCATAGGTGGCGCTACAGCAACCAAAAGTACTAAATTGCTCATAACTCCTAGACCGTTGGGGCTAGAAGCTAGCTTTCTACACCACTGTGATCCCTGGCTCAAGACGAACAAGATGTATATCTCGGATTTCGATTTGGAGCAAAAAAAAATTTGTTATAGCCAATTTTGTCCAAAACCTACTTTTGCGAACTAGTCCCTGGTTTTTTGACCAATCGGAACCAGACCAGTGCAGGAATGTTCTCTGGAGTCTGAATATCAATAATTATCGAAAAAATGTTGAAATTCTGCATTTGCTTGGCCATAACATGGTCATTTAGGAAATGGTCCGTGACCAAATACGGTCAAAAGCCTATAAATCCTACAAAAAAAGTCAAAACTTCACCAAAATCGATGAGCATATGTGTCATAGCATGCTGAAGGAGCATGCAGAGTTTCATGGAGATTGGACAAAAGGTGGCGCTATAATCGTCAAAAAGGTCTCATCGTTATTAGGTGTTCAAGCACTTTAGTGCTGAAAACCTATTGTAATTGCTATTTGAAAAAAAAAAAAAAACCTAAAACGCATCGTGCAGCCCAAACCGTAAGGCCTAGAGACTTGAAACTCGCCCAGATGGTAGGCCTCAAATATGGGGACAACCTATCAGAGTATGACCCCGTTTGGCCCATAGGTGGCGCTACAGCAACCAAAAGTACTAAATTGCTCATAACTCCTAGACCGTTGGGGCTAGAAGCTAGCTTTCTACACCACTGTGATCCCTGGCTCAAGACGAACAAGATGTATATCTCGGATTTCGATTTGGAGCAAAAAAAAATTTGTTATAGCCAATTTTGTCCAAAACCTACTTTTGCGAACTAGTCCCTGGTTTTTTGACCAATCGGAACCAGACCAGTGCAGAAATGTTCTCTGGAGTCTGACTATCAATAATTATCGAAAAAAAAGTTGAAATCGAACACAAGGTGGCGCTATAACATTAAAAAAAAACATAAAAAGAGGTGTGGCCACCTGACCGTTAGTCCGATTGACTTGAAAATTGGTATGCAGTGTCTTGGTCCAAGGTGCCATGTATGTGTAAAAGGATATTTGCGTATCTCAAAAAACATGGCCGCCATTAGCCAATGAATTTAAAGCACCTATTAAACAAGGTTAACGGTGTCCGATCGGAACGAAACTCGATGGGCATGTTCGACTGTTGGCCCAAGAGGTCTGTAAGAGTTTTGAAAGAAATCGGCCACTAGTTGGCGCTAACGAGTTTTACGGCTCTGTAATCACATGGTGTTGCACACATCCCCATAAAATGCATATCAGTCGATAGATCTCCTCATGTTGAACAACTTTGCCTCTTGAACCATTGCTGTCAATCAAATCGTTCATTAAATATTCACGAATTTGTCAAAAACCTACTTTTGCGAACTAGTCCCTGGTTTTTTGACCAATCGGAACCAGACCAGTGCAGAAATGTTCTCTGGAGTCTGACTATCAATAATTATCGAAAAAAAAGTTGAAATCGAACACAAGGTGGCGCTATAACATTAAAAAAAAACATAAAAAGAGGTGTGGCCACCTGACCGTTAGTCCGATTGACTTGAAAATTGGTATGCAGTGTCTTGGTCCAAGGTGCCATGTATGTGTAAAAGGATATTTGCGTATCTCAAAAAACATGGCCGCCATTAGCCAATGAATTTAAAGCACCTATTAAACAAGGTTAACGGTGTCCGATCGGAACGAAACTCGATGGGCATGTTCGACTGTTGGCCCAAGAGGTCTGTAAGAGTTTTGAAAGAAATCGGCCACTAGTTGGCGCTAACGAGTTTTACGGCTCTGTAATCACATGGTGTTGCACACATCCCCATAAAATGCATATCAGTCGATAGATCTCCTCATGTTGAACAACTTTGCCTCTTGAACCATTGCTGTCAATCAAATCGTTCATTAAATATTCACGAATTTGTCAAAAACCTACTTTTGCGAACTAGTCCCTAGTTTTTCGCCCGATCGGAACCAGACCAGTCTAGGACAATTCTATGGACTCTCTAGATCAATAATTATCAAAAAAAAGTGGAACTTTTGCATTTTTCGCATGGGTATAACAGGGGCGTTTAGAAATTAGACGTGTCAAAACACACTCAAAAGCCTATAAATCCTACAAGGAAACTCAGAACTTGACAAAAATTGATGTGCATATGTCTCATACCATGGTGAAGAAGCATGCAAAGTTTCATGGAGATCGGACAATAGGTGGCGCTATAACTGTTGAAAAGCTTTAAAACCATGTATTTCCTATGGTAAATTGCATGTATTGGCTGTAAATGGTGTGTTCCATCCATGATCATATAATCTTTATATGATAATGCTCAAAATCAGTCCAGTACAATTCTATGGACTCTCCAGATCAATAATTATCGAAAAAAATTAGAATTTTGCCCTTTGGTTTGCTATAATAGGGTCATTTAGAAAATGGGCGTGTCAAAATACACTCAAAAGCCTATAAATCATAAATAAAAACTCAGAACTTCACAAAAATTGGTGACAATATGTGACATAACATCATTAACAAGCATGCACAGTTTTATGGAGGTTGGACCATAGGTGGCGCTATAACTGTTAAAAAGCTTAAAAACCATGTATTTCCTATGTTAAATTGCCTGTACAATGTGTGTGTGTGTGTGTGTGTGTGCATGCATAATGGAGTTAACAGTGAAAAACTAGTTTGCTTTAATCCAGAATACTGGTGAAACCAAGTAGATCAAAATGAAAGTGAGCCAATAAGTGGTCTTCTGCTGCCCTCTGCTGGCCATTATATTTATTAACAGTCTTTTCACATGTGCTTTTACATTCAGATACTTAGACACTTAAAAATCCCTTAAATAACAATTACTATTATACCACAATCATATTTTGTCAGTGTTTATCACTTCATTTGTTCTGATGCTTCACATAATTGGTACTAAGTTGTAAATCATGGTGAATAACTCTAGAAACATGGTCAATCATAGTAAATAAGGTAAATCATGCTAGAATCCTGGTAAATCATTCTAGAATGTGGCATATCATGGTAAATCATCCTATAACATGGTAAATCAAGGTAAACTAAGATAAATCATGCTAGAATCATATTAAATCATACTAGAATGTGTTCAATTGTGGTAAACCATGCTAGAACAGGGTGAATCACACTAGAACTTGGTATATCATGGTAAACTATGGTAAATCATGCTAGATTCATAGTTAATCATACTGGAACATGGTAAATCATGAAAAATCACACTGAAATGTGGTATATCATGGTGAATCATGCTAAAAATGGTCTATTCCATCTATGATGTCAGTGGTTAAATGCTTGCTACATCAAACTTAATGTCTTTTGATGCTTTTGAGCTTAACTGCCTTAACTGCCTTAATTGCTTGAACACCGATAAATGCTGCTAGCAGCTTTAATTTCAGTATAAAACAGCACGGGGCGCACCTGTGCTTATGATTTTTTGATGGTAAAAACAAATTATATGTTGTTGTATTACTTATCACTATATTGTTAACATTTTAAAAAGTCAAACTCAAATACAGTTACGGGGTTTTTGACCAGCGAATGTGTGCAAATGTGCATTTTGTCCGTCATTAAAACGGTTCCGGCGGCATCATTACATTTTCATCTACTAGTGAAGGTTAGTTTGTTGTAGCTACATAGCGCCTCATAGGCGCTTTCCCTGTTGTAAAATACATTTGGCCAAAATCGCATTTTATAAAAGATGAAATGCTACCGTGTATGCATGCACAGGCTATTTAAGTGTATTCTATGTATTGGCTATGACTAGATGGAAAATTCTAGCCTAGACCTCTCTCTCAGGTTCCTCATGTCTCAGTCAGACATCAAATAAATAAAATATTAGCTTTTATAGACAAAGTGTTTAGTACTTATTCAAACAACAAGATGTTTACCCTTGCAAAACTTCGTTCAGCTGCTGTCTGCTGTGCGGCCCGCGGCGGAGCTTCATTTCATTCAGTCACGATAGCGGGGGCGGAGTTATCAGCTTTACTGACAGTTTGAGGATCGAACAAGATTTACACAAGCTCTTTTTAAGAACTGTCATTGGCTAAATATTTTAAAACAGACAGACAGACGTAAAGGGTGACCAATAGCATTGATTAAAAAAAACAAAACAAAAAAAAAAAACACCACCAAAGAAAGGGCACTTCGAGTGTAAGAGCAAAAAGGGCATGTGCTCTGCACAGGTTGAGCCCTACCTGTGCACGTGCCTGATAAGCACAAATGTCAGGGCATATCAAAACACCGAAAGAGCCCCAAAACAGCTCAGACCCCTAAGGGTTAATAATTATATTAATTAACTAATATGGAATTCTCATTACAATATATCCATCTTATTGGAGTTTTCTATAACTCTATTTCCATTTCTAACTGAGATATCTCAGTTTTCCCCCCAGAATATAACGTCAATAAATAAATGAAAGTAGCTTAAATAAAAAGGCTTGTAAAGGATTACAGTGACCGTCTGAATGGAAAACTTACATAAAAATATTTTAAAATAATTTCATCTAAATGATAATGAAATCAGGGGAGCGTTTTCCAAAACAATAGTTGCTAACTAAGTTAGCAACTTTGTTGGTTGCAATGCAATTTCCCATTGCCAACCAACTAACAGAGGAAAAGTTCCTTGGTGTTGCTTTAAACTATCAGATTTCCTTTATTGAAATTTGATTTACAAAAATAGTTTTACCCCACATAAATCCTGATATGAAATAATAGATACAAACTGAAAAGTAACAAATCCTTCTATAGGGATTAAATGCATATGAACATTTGGTATTTATTTGTTGAAACTTGGAAACCATGTAAAGAACATATTTTTATTTTCCATTAAACAACATTCAATATAATACAATATTTAGCTCTACAGTCTATTCTTATTCATCAGAACAGTTTCACTGATGATCCTATATAAACCCTAAACCCAGGATAGAGCGGTTGAGTGAATGTGGTCTGGACTGTGTGTATGAGGCTCACTGTGTCAGAGATGCTTTAGAAGGACAGAGTTCCAGAGTTCCACACACACTCCTACTCTACTATGATCCACACACACTCCTGTTCTACTGTGATCCACACACATTCCTGTTCTCCTGCTGATGGGCTTTACAGGGAGTTCAGTCTCCATGTTATTGTGTATGAATGAGTATCTGGAGGAAGAGCAGAATAAACTCCAGGACTGATCATTATATCCAAACCGACACTAATTTACCAATCCCTTCCTGCTGATGCTCTTATATGACATTGAGCACCATACAGATCCATACAGCACCAAGCACATCTGCACTCCACTCAATCTCCCAGTAACAGCGTCCACACACACTCTCTCTACACAACACCTGCTCATAATGATCAAATCTGTCTGGATGATCAAGATACGGCTGGACTGGTAATCACTTTGTTCTTGTCAGACAGATGGAGACGTTTATTCACTGTGTTCAGATCCAGAGTGAGCCGATGAGAATCTGATGGAGATAAAACACATCAGAATCAGGAATTATGAATCATCTGACTGATCTTTTATTGTATCTGAACTCTTCATTTTCAATAAATCAGCAATGTCTCAGTACATTTGTCTCAGTACACTGATACCTGATACCTGGCACAATCTGAGACGTTGCAATTGTTTTCTGACGGGTGATATGGATCATGTTAGGAGGGGTCAGGGGGTTTCTCCCTCTGAATTTTTTTTTATTCTGGCTGCTAAACATACCATTTAAATGACAGAAATACCTTAACGGAGCTAGCAGCAACCCTCCTCTATCTGAGGACTAAGTTAAAGTATCTATTTTGTAAGTTTATGTAAAAGACAGGTTGATGAAAGAACTGTATGTCACGGTATACAAATTCATTGCTTCCTTCTCGTCGTGTGTTTATTGTTGTATGAAAGCACATGTGTAGTGGGCGTGATTGTGTGTCATTACCTGATCTGCTCCAGCTGATCATCATCTCATCACCAGCTGAAGTCTATCTCATCACTCTATATATACTCACTGCTGTTTCATCCCCTTTGTCAGATCATTGTTTGGTGTTTCCTGTGTCGGTGTTCCAGTCCTGTCTTCCTGCTTCCCTGTGATCGTGTACCTGTGGATTATCGTCGTCTTCATGCGGATATTCGTCGTCTTGGTGTTGGATTTCGTGGTCTTCGTTTCACCTCCTCTCTGCTATAGCTTTTGAAGTCTACTTCATTAAAGCATGTTTACACGCACACTTATTGTACACTTAGGCCTACTACACATGATTTTAAAAACAGTACCATTGCAGTTTTTATGTTATGATTTTAAATTGGTATTTGAATTCACAGCTAATATCAAATCCATAACTTTTTGATCAAGTTAAAATTTCCAGGTCAACCACAAATAATCCCACTACCTTTTAATATCATCCGATAACTAATTCAATGCCGATTTGTTGCTTTGCCCACTTACCACAGCGCTACATGCGTAGATTATATATATAAAATATACATTTTATATACAGACACCATATTAGGAAAAAGGGGCGGGCTGATGCTGATCGATTTATTACACATCCAGAAGAATACATTTGAGTCGTTATAGACTCTGGTAATTATGGAGCATAATATGAATAAAGTTGTGACAATAAAATTATCAGGGAGGAAAAATCTGAGGGGGCACGTACCCCCTTACTTTGAATGGGCATGACGCCACTGGATCTCTGGATCTTGGATCTAATATGGATCGGAAGTCGGTGTAGAGTTCATCCATCATAACAATGGTCCAAACAATTTGTGTACACCCGTAGTTTTTTTATTTTTATTCTTTGGCATGAATACATGTAGTAGGGTAGGCCTATAATTTATTCATTCATAACGACATGTTTGAAACGTCATATTGACAACGGGTTATTGTATGATATTGCAGGGTTCATCTTCAACAACCGCCTCTTCGTTTGCTGTCCAGGTGATAGGCACAACTAGTGTAAAGCCCAAAAATCCACATTGGAGAAATCAGAAAGGGGGAAAGGGGCAAGATTCAAGGATCTGGACCATGATAACCAGAGGAGGCTGAAGGAGTTGCGGGACCGGCGCACGGCTGAAATGAAGGTTAGTTAATTACCAGACAAGCGTTAGATTTCAGATACCCTCGATTTAGCCTTTGAGAACTTAATAAACCAATAAAAGAAGTTGTGATTTTTTTTTGTAGGCATCCTCTCGAGCCTGGGCAGAAGAACAAGTTACTTGAGAAAATTCTGAACAAGACACCAAGAATTATGTTTGATTATGTTTGTTATGTCATGTCATTGCTGGAGGTACCCCCGCACCCTGACCCAGACCGAGCTGCTCTCCACTGGTGCACTTGCAGAAATTGCAGGGAGATGGACACAGATATTGAAAGTATGCTGTCACCAATCCCTGCAACTCAGCATTAGCCAGATGGCCTACATGCAGTACTACATTTTGGATGAGGGTATGTTGCGCCTGGCCCATTCTGCATGGAACGATATCTTTGCACTTGAAGACAACCCAGAGCCAGGACTTGCGCAGAGACAATTTAGACATGCAGCCTATAGACAGTTTGTCTTGTGGCAGCATGGTCTCCCTTGTGTGGGGAATATCTTATTGTAGTACAACCTGGTCTCAGACAAATGGTGCATCAATGCAGCCACTTAAGAGTCTGTATAAACAAGCATTGAAAGTCATGGATAAAAAACCTAATTCTCATCATTATTGTAATATTGTTAAAAAGCATAACTTGTTGACTTTTGAAAATTTCCTGTTTATGTTTAATGTTGGGTTAGTATATAAGATCATTCATGACTTAGCACCACAATCTCTCAAGCAATATGTAACAATAAGCAGACCAGGCTCAAGTTTAACAAGAGCTTCCTCTGGAGGGGACTGTTGTGATTAGTTTCGGTCTACGACTTTTGGACAAAACCGCTTTTCAGTAAAGGCAGCAGACATGTGGAATTCTTTACCACTGAGTGTCAGAGAATGCAGTACATTAAATATGTTTAAAGGTAGTGTGAAAATCTGGTTGAAGGACAATCAGGTTTGTAGTCATTGAATTATGATTCATTGAATGTGGTCAGTATGTTTTTACTGTGTGTATGGTAAAATTCTTGTAATAACAGTTTGTTTATTTTTGTATTCGTATTTTTTTATGTTGGTTATTATGGTTTTATTGTAATATTTCGCACGCTTTTGGCACCTGCCCAGGGACTGCAGATGGGAATTAGCTTTTAGCTAAATCTGGTACAGTACATTTATTGTACATTGTCCCTGTTAAAGTGTAAATTGCAGGTTAATTTTTTTACGAGATAATGCAATGTGCTTAAAGATAAGAACCGCCCTCCATTGTTTTGTATGTTTTTTTATACCAAAATGCTGAATATAATATTCACCTCACGGCAGCACACCTCCACTGCTGATTCCATTGGGTGGCATAGCCCACACAAACACCTGTCTCTGTTTCTTTCTGACAATGAGCATCGCTAATTAGTAGCGTTTTAGCACAGGCAATATCGCGTTCTGTCAGCAGATGCCAGCAAAAGCGCCATTGTGTCTGTGCATCTCTACAGCTCTGATTAGGACTAACGTTACTAACACCATGCAAGTAAATAATGTCTTCAGTCGTTGTCCCTCCTTGCTATTATACATGACGGCAAGATTTTGAAAAGACTTTGGCTTGTTCCCTAATGTTATCCGGGTTAGCTCCAGGCTAACCTAGGCTAGCTCTAGCTACTCACCAGGACACCTGACCAAGCCTCCACTCATTTTCCACACACCAAGCATTAATTACTCTTTGAGGGCCATGATTTCTGGCAATTTCCTCCCCTCTCTCACGCCTGACTAGTTCAAAATTATAAGGCTGTGGTCCATCAAATATTTGATGGTTTTCCACCTCCCCGTTCTCCATAGTCAAGCCACAAACAGTGGTAGGCTAATCTAGCAGAGTATGGGTTGCGACTCCCTGGTATGACATCATCACAGTTACTGTAAAAAACACGCTACCTTTGAAGAAACCCCAATAAATGTTATTTTTACGCATTTTAAGACATGTTTAAATATATACATATTGAGCACTTTATTTACACATTAATTGATTGTGGTGGTTAACCTGCAATTTACACTTTAAATAAATAAATAAAATAGGGTGGCAATGCCCAGCTGCTGTGTGTGGAAAATCAGAGACACTTTTTTACATTTACATTGTATATAGCGCCATTATTGTAAACAGTTTTCAATGTAACTTTTTTTAAACAAATATGTTTGCCTCACCTTTGTTGTGTTTCAGTTGATCAGTTACATACCCTTTTTTTTATTTTTTTTTAGAAAATACACACACACAAAAAAAACCTTATCAGTGCCAGTGCTGCATGACATATCGTGAGCTTAGAATTATACAGTTCTATCTCCGTTTAGGGTAGTTCTGAGATATTGAGCATCAAAGTTTTTACATCCCTGCTGTTTTGTAAGATGGAACCTAATCTACAATTGTCTGTATATAAGGTCGGACACAATGTTCCCTCGTGCCACATGTGCTCGTACAAGTTCGGATGTGGGTGGTGGTTGCTCAGGAGCAAGAAGACCCAGCGGTAATGCTTTATTTTACAGTCCTGTTACCCATGTACATACTATGTACTTATTATAGTAAATACAATAACTGGGTAATAACTAGTTACTAATCTTGAACCTACCCCTAAACCTAACCGTAACCCATGTACTTACCTTGTATTAGCCAGTACTTTCTAGGAAAGTACACTGTAAGTACTGTACTGTAAAAGGAAGCGTTACCGACCCAGCCGTCTTAGGTCGTCAGGCCTAAGTGAAATCTTCCGGGTGTAACCCCTCCACCCAGGTCCCACTCGCCCCGCTCCGAGCGAGCCTCGAACCCGGGTCTCCCAAGGCCAGTCCCACTTCTCAGCCTCCTGGACAGAATGGCCCTCTGAATGTCTAGGATGTAGGAGTATAGTTTATTTTCTTTCATTGTGTACACACCCCAAGTCTTTGATTTTTTTGTTGTATGACCATCGGTATCTGGAGATAAATCTTTACACACAATAGCAAACATCGTGGGGTCACAATAGCAAGAAATACAAAGATTAAGCAGAGTTTAACCCCAAAGATACTTACAAGTGCAAAAGCAAGAATGCCAGGTCAGCATCGGATTTGCAAGCTTCTGTTTGTCTCAGTTCTCGCCATTCTGAAAACGCAGGTCCGATGTTTACTTCTGTCTGACTCCTCGCTCGGGCAGTCTGCTGTTTCCTGTTTCTCTGTTCCTCTGACAATGCTTTCCTAGCTTTCTGCTCCTTATATGCCGGCTCAGCCATGAGGATAGTGTGAAAAACTCCATCCCTAACGTTTCCTTGTTTTTATAGCTAGCCGGATCCTGGATGGGGGGCTGTATGTGTGCAGTGCCATAAAGCAATTTGTTACATCGCGAGAGCTGATATCACACGATACTTCCTGACGCTGAGACCAGCGGACCGCCGGGCCAAAGTTGCAAGGTTGTGGTTTTTCCACTCACAGGAATCAGAACCAAATACATATACTCTGAACAAGTTTTATTAACCTCTTAAGATCCTTGCCATTTTTGGGGGATTTCCACCTGGATTTGGCCTACCCAAATTAAAAAGCTTCCCATTCCCACATACTTTGGCCTAAATACACAGTTTTGGTGTCATTTTACAGTAAACCCTTTGAAGTTGCATAAAACACTGATAAATATATTTTTTTTTAAATATATGTTGTCTGAACAGTAATAACTCTCCTAAAAAAAGAGGCGCTTTTTGATTTGTTTTATACAAATTCATTTTTTTTAAAAAGTGTATCTCGATGCACCATGCAGACAGTTTTGGCTGTTTCCACTAGATATCAGCAAATTCCTGAAAAAGGAATTTTGTCTGTATAATTTTTTATTTAATATCTATTCAAATGTATCTGAAGGGAGGAATATTACCTTTTTTTGGTATATTTTCTGCCTACCCAAATCTAAAGTCTCCCCATACCCATTTACAGTGCTATAAATATAAAATCCCAGTGTCATTTTACAGAAAACCCTTTGCCATTACATAAAACACTGTTGAAAGTGGTAAATATTATACTGTATTATACTTAGTCTGTGCTATAATAAACAAAAACAAAAAAAGACGCTTTTTGATTTTTTTAGGTTCTAAATTAATTTTTGAAAGTGTATATATCAGGCCCTGTGTGCTCTAGCACCATGCAGACAGTTTTGGTTGATTCCAGCATATGTCAGCAAACACTGGGAAAAAAAATTATGTCTATCATATTGTAAGGTAGAATTATTCTAAAGCACCCGACGGGTGGTAAAATACCTTTTTTTTTGTCATTCAAGTCTCCAAGTTCCCCACCTGTCAAAAGTGCAAAATAAAGACATTGCAAAGCACATTACCATTACCAAGGACTTGTAATCATGTTTCAAAGAAAGCATTGAGACCCGTTTGTACCTTTTATTTTCAAATAATCAAACATCTTTTGCATAATAATAATTTGAATAGAAAATGTGCAGAGTATATAAAGTGCAATATTCAAAAAAATAAATACAAACTGAAAAAAGTTTTGAAAAATAAATAAAGTGTAAACATTTGCCTGATAATCTAAAAATGAAACTAACGAAATAACAAAATAAAAAACAATGACCTTCTTGTCAAATAAAATATAATTGTACAATTGTATCTAAAAGTATTTTGCAAAATAAATAAACTGAAAATATTTTCCTAAAAATAAAATAAATAAAATGCACATTTTGTCAATAAAATAAAAATTTCACAAAAAAAGTAAAGAAAGATGTCACAAGGTGACAAATCCAGCGGAACCAATTTTCGCTAGGAGTATGTTTCCCCCGGGACGATTTCACTGACACACCGTGCTGGTCTGCTTGTTGTCAGTTGCCATGACAGCGGCAGCTGATTAGCTAAGCGGTACCAGGTGCGGGTGTTTGGTGTGGGGATTTGTGATTGGGAAACACGGCCTAAAGAAGCAGTTAAAAGGAAAAGGAAAAGGCATTCAAGTGTGGTACTCCCCTGGGTGAAATCGGTTCTTTGGCAGTGGCTTGAATTCGCTGGGATCTTTGGAGAGGGCTGTGAGGATTTGGCTGGCTTAAGGGTGCAACGGTGATTTGTGTGAATACACGCTGGAAATGTGAACTGGATGGAAAGTGGGAGAAATGTGGAGATACAGTCAAAACTGGAGAACGCCATCATTCCTGAGAGGAAGTTAAGTAATAAAACATCAAATCTGTGTGAATGCATGCCTTGCACTGAGTTGAATAAGGAATTGTGAAGTGTATTGATCACGAGTGTAACTGTCACTGAAGAGCGTGAACTGAGTCATCATTGAAATCCTGATATTTTTTTATTTTTTTTTATTTAACCTTTATTTAACCAGGTAAGCACGTAGAGAACACTTTCTCAGTTGAAACGGCGACCTGGCCAAGATAAAGCGAAGGTGCAAGACATACAAATAGTTACACATTAAATTATATGAATTTGAACTTCACTTTAAATGCACAAGGAATACAATTTTAAATAAAATACAAGTTGTCTGGACAATAGGATAAACAGTGTCAATATATAAACAATTAGTGCAGCATAATCTATAATAAAAGCATTAAACTGTTCTCTAAAAAGTAGCATGGTAACTACATAAAATAGTACATGATACTGGGCATGATTGTGCAGGATATAGTAAAAAAAAAAAAAAAAAAAACACAACACATAAGATGATGTGCAGGACAATGCAAACATGATACAGAAGACAAAAGCACTAGAACAGAGATAAATTGAATATAAAATTATAAGATGGGCGGTCAACATGTACATCGAACAGGCAAAAGCTCTGATAATCGATTCTTAAAAGAAATGAGAGAGATGGTATTCTCAAGTTTCAGAGTCTTTTGTAACTCATTCCAGTCGGATGCAGCCGCAAACTGGAAGGAGCTACGGCCGAAAGAGGTATTTGCTTTAGGAATTACTAGGGAGATGAACCTGCTAGAGCGCAGGTTACGGAAAGGTAGAGCGATAGTAAGGAGAGAGTTTAAATACGGAGGAGTTTTGCGTAGGATTGTTTTATATATAAGAAGATACCAGTGGATCAGGCGTCGAGTATGTAAAGATGGCCATCCCACTAAAGCGTATAAGTCGCAATGGTGGGTATTAAAAGGAGCATTGGTGACAAAGCGGATGGCACTGTTGTAAACCACATCTAACCTTTTCAAGATAGAAGTAGAGGCAGATCTATAAATGACGTCGCCAAAATCCAGTATTGGTAGTACAGTCATTTTTACCAGTGTATGTTTAGCAGCATAAGTGAAGGAGGCTTTATTTCGGAATAAAAAGCCAATTCTGGATTTAATTCTGGCTTGAAGCTCGTTAATATGGAACTGAAAAGAAAGCGAATTATCCAACCATGTGCCTAGATATTTATAATTGTTCACGTAATCCAGTCTAGATCCATCCAGAGTCAAGATACTAGTCAGTTTGGCGGGTACAGGCAGTGTGCGATTAAACAGCATGCATTTAGTTTTGCTCAAGTTTAGAAGCAACTTAAGTCCCCGGAATGCGTGTTGAATGGCATCGAAGCTCTTTTGGAGGTTGATTAGCACAGTGTCCAATGCAGGACCCGATGTGTATAAGATGGTGTCATCTGCGTAAAGGTGGACCTGAGAGATACCAATAGCACGAGCAACATCGTTAATATACAAAGAGAATAGTATAGGTCCTAGAATCGAACCTTGAGGCACCCCCATCGAGACGTCGATTGGTCCAGACATTAGACCCTCCGATTTAACATGTTGAACCCTGCCAGAAAAGTAGTTGGTGAACCAATCAAGACAGTTTTTAGAGAAACCGAGGCTACCAAGTCTGCCAATAAGGATACGATGATCGACCGAGTCGAAAGCCTTGGCCAGGTCAATAAATACGGCTGCACAATAATGTCTTTTATCGATGGCCGATGTAATGTCGTTTAAGACCTTGAGTGTAGCAGAGGTGCAGCCGTGACCAGCTCGGAAACCTGATTGCATGGCAAAAAGTGTGTTGTGGGATTCAAAATGTTTGGTCATCTGCTTGTTGATCTGGCTTTCGAAAACCTTAGAGAGACAGGGCAAGATGGATATGGGTCTATAACAGTTGGGGTCCAACGTGTCACCCCCCTTAAAGAGGGGGGTGACTGCTGCTGTTTTCCAATCTTTAGGGATCTCTGAGGATACGATGGAAAGGTTGAAAAGACTAGTGATAGGATTGGCAATGATTGGTGCTGAAAGTTTCAAAAAGGATGGGTCTAGATTATCTAGTCCAGCTGATGTATAAGGGTCAAGCATTTGCAAATCTTTCATGACATCTGCTGGTTGAATTTGGGTAAAAGAGAAATTAGAGGAACCAAGGCAAGTTGATGCGGGGGGAGAAGAGCATATGGCTGTATGGGTTGCCATGTTATACACGTGGCCAGCCATAGCAAAATGCTTATTGAAATTTTCAACTATAGCAGTTTTGACAGTAGTGATGGTGTTGTCAAGCCGCAGCGCAGTAGGCAATTGGGAGGAAGAGTTCTTATTCTCCATAATCTTCACAGTGTCCCAGAACTTTTTTGAGTTGGTACTACTGGCCACACATTTCTGTTTAAAGAAACTACTTTTGGCGTACCTAACTGCCTGTGTGTACCGGTTCCTTACTTCTCTGAAAAGCTGCATGTCATGCGGATTTTTTGAGGCTATAGCAGTGCGCCACAGAGTGTTTTTGTGCTGGGCTAAGGTAGAAAGATCTTGAGTGTACCAAGGACTATATCTATTTTTGGTTCTAAACTTTTTGAGTGGAGCATGTTTGTTCAAAATAGAGAGGAAGGTATTTTTAAAAAATGACCATGCGTCCTCAATTGTTGGTATAAGATCAACGTTCTTCCAAGGTACCCGGGCTAATTCAATTAGGAAGGCTTGTTCACTAAAGTGCTTCAGTGAGCGTTTCACTCTAATGAGCGAAGGTGGTTTGATTACTGACCCATTACGAATACAAGCAATGAGGCAATGGTCACTGAGATCCTGACTGAAAACAGCCGAGGTATATTTTGAGGGCATATTAGTTAAGATAATGTCAATAAGGGTTCCCTTCGAAGTGTTTTTCGGGTTGTACCGAGTTGGTTCATTGACAATTTGTGTGAGGTTAAGGGCATCTAATTTAGATAGTACATTTGCCGGAATGTTAAGCATGTCCCAGTTTAGATCACCTAATAATATAAATTCAGAAGATAGGTGGGGGGCTAACAATTCACACAAGGTATCAAGGGCACAACTAGGGGCTGACGGTGGTCTGTAGCAAACAGCAACAATGAAAGATTTATTTTTGGAAAGATTGATTTTTAAGACAAGTAGCTCAAATTGTTTAGCCACAGACTTAGATAGGACAATAGAACTCTGTAAACAATCCCTACAAAATACAGCTACCCCCCCCTCCTTTAGTGGTTCTATCTTGACGGAAGATGTTATAGTTGGGGATGAGTATATCAGAGTTTTTTGTTGATTTTTTTGAGCCAGGTCTCCGAGACTGCTAAGATGCCAGGGTTAGCGGAATTTACTAGTGCAGTAAGTAGATCAAGTTTGGGCAATAAGCTTCTAATATTCACGTGCATGAAACCCAAACTGGTACAGTCACAGAAGTCTTTAAATGATAATACCAGAGGGATTGGGGTATTAGTGTTGGCTATTGGGCCAGGATTTGACTCTATATCTCCAGAGGATATGAGAAGGGCTAAAATGAGTAATCGGCTAATGGCTTTAAAAACTGGTCGTTTAGTACGATTCTGAAAGTGAAAAAAGGGAAAGGATTGCGGGGCATAATGAACTAGATTTATAGCATTAAGAACAAAGTGATGATGCGAACGTGTTGACTTGTGATGGTAAGCCAAGATATTTAGTAATGAAGAAGGAGGCAGCCTCTCTAGAAAAGCCAGATGAGGTAGAAGAAGTCACAGAAAAAATTGGGGGGTTCATAAAATTCATATAACTATCTTTGGAATGGTAAAAAGGACTTCTATAATAAGGAAAAACTATAAAAGTTAGCAGAAGCAACCAAAAACGAGCCATAATAAAAAAAAATTAAAAAAAAAAAAATTAAGTTTTTAACTTTAAAAAGTTTGGGGGGTATACTACGAATGCGAGCTCAGTACATTAAATAAAAAAACAATACTTCAACAGAAAACTAACTCGCAGCAAATGACAATGTCTTTGGCTTACGTGAAGAAGGTTGTTTGGATAGTATACTGCGCATGCGCGCTCAGTGCATGAAATCAAAACAATATTTCAACCGATTACAACAAAAGACTAGCTCGCAACAAATAGCAATGTCCTTGGCTTACGTGAAGACGGTTGTTTGAAAAGTATACTGGGTATACGTCCTCAGTGCATAATATCAAAACAATAATTCAACAGAAGACTAGCTCGCAACAAATAGCAATGTCTTTGGCTTAACTTACGTGAAGAAGGATGTTTGGATAGTATACTGTGCATGCGCACTCAGTGCATGAGATTCGAACAGTACTTCTTCAACCGAAGACCAACTCGCAACAAATAGCAATGTCTTTGGCTTACGGGATCCAGGTAATGATCAGACCAACAGAGCATAAGCGACCCGTGAACGAAGAGTGTAAGTCGAACGAAGAATCCGTAGAACCGACCGAGGAGTCCAAGACAGCGAGCCGCCAACCGGGCCCAGGCAGGGGCGGCCAACCGAGCAAACGGCGCCGCCACAGCAGTCAGCAGTCGAACGGGGCAACGGATGGATCAGCCGCAGCACCGAAGAACACAGCACCGGAACGTCAGCAAGGGAACCCCCCTGGACAGATCACCTCATCGATCAGGCGGAAGGTATGTCCGCAGGTGGATACACCACGCAGGCTGGCTGGCCAATCTCTTCATCTGCGAGTGAGAGAGTATTGAAGACGCTGTTTTCATGCTGTGAGAAGTCACCTGCATCTCTTCATCTTCTGGTCTGAATAAGGAATTGTGAAGTGTGTTGGTCACGAGTGTAACTGTCACTGAAGAGCGTGAACTGAGTCATCATTGAAATCCTGATATCTTCATCTGCGAGTGAGAGAGTATTGAAGAAGCTGTTCTCCATGCTTGTGAGAAGTCATCTGCATCTCTTCATCTTCTGAGTGCTGATCCGACATAACAGTGGAAGGATTGACTACTGGGTGAGTGCTGGCCTTATTGCACTGAGAGTGAGAGTGGATATGCAGTGCCCGAATTGAAGTGTCACACAGTATTGGATTTGACGTGAAGTTGCAGTGTGTGGGTGTATATGTATACTTAACTGCCAGTATTCCCCAGTTCATATTCCGCCCAGTGTTTGCTCAACAAAGCCTCAGTGTTGAATGTGCATGTCCTGCTCGGGCTATAGGCCCTCATTCCAATACTAAAGAGAAGTGTGTGCTTGCCCCGTAATAACTTATGTCTATTTAAATAGAAGATTTTTCTGCCACTGTCTCCTGGTGCGCTGCCTGTCTGAAGGAGGGACCCACCCTAGCCTCAGCGCTGTCTATTTAGAGTCCCACAGTCCAGCCTTAAGCCCGATCCTTCATCTTATAGAGGAGTGTGTCTACACCTGTATACATTGCCCTGTCTGCTTAAATAGAGGATTCTTCTGTTGCTGTCTTCTTGGGCGCTGCCCGTCTGAAGGAAGGACCCACCCTAGCCCCAGCGCTGTCCGCTCGGAGCCACACAGTCCAGCCGTAAGCCCGATTCTCCATTCTGTAGAGAAGTGTGCCTGCACCTGTATAAATTGCTTTGTCTGTTCAGCTCGATGATTCTTCTGCTGCTGTCGTCTTGGGCGCTGCCTGTCTGAAGGAGGGACCCACCCGAGCCTCCGCGTCGTCCGCTTAGAGCCCCACAGTCCTGCTCAGTCCGCCCTGGCCACATTGTGTCAGCACAGCCATCCGTTCCAGCCGTAAGTCCTGGGCCCATGGTAACGAGAAGTGAGCTTGTAAAGTTGTCTCTGTCTTTGGAATAGAGGATACCTCCGTTAACAACGGAACCCCCGCGGAAAGAGAAGGATACATGAGGGACCCCGTACCTGCTGTCTAGCGACGACACGGGAGTGCGCCCTGCCCTGAGGAGATATACGTACCCGGCTGCCCATCTGACTGGCGGAGAGTTCCCTCCTGGCCCACAGTCCCCGTGCTGAGCACATCCGGAACGATTAACGGCCCAGGAACAGACCAATCCACCTGTCCTTCAGTAAGGCTCCTCCGCCCTGCTAGTTCTTCGGAGAGGTATACGTACCTGCCACTCACCTGTCTGGTGGAAGAGTCCCCTCCTAGTCCTCAGTCCTGGTCCAGGCCCGTCTGGACCTCTGTCTGCCTGTCCCACGCCCAAGAAGGCCTACTTACCGAGATACCTGCTTGCTGAAACGGCGGTCGAATCCCTCCTTCTCTGTGGCTGCCAGTAACCCGGGCCCTCGCAGTGAACCCCTCGGTCTCCTCCTCCCTGGAAAGAGAGACGAAGCCCGCATTAAGACTTTTAATTCTTGCTTTTATTCAATACAGATTGTTACTTTTAGAAATTCTTTTTGTCTGTCTGGTCTCTGGTACGCTCCTCAATGTGGTCCTGGGTTTTGAGGGGTGGGTGCAGTCTGTCTTGGGGCCCCCCCGACCTGTGACAAAGACTCCAAACTTCTGGACTACATGCTGTGTCTCTGAGTGTGCCAGCGCTTGAGGCAATTCCACATAATGCAAATTGTTCTCGCAGCAGTAGCATCACTTCCAAAATATTCGGGAAGGCATGTTTGGGTTGATGTACTTGAGCTGGCAGCTGGTGTTGTTGACACTGTTTAATCCTTGACAAGCTCAGAAACATGTTCTTCTCTGAACATTTTCTGGGTGAGAGGGGTTTTATTCTGAGCTTTGGACTGGTCACTGTGCAGAATAAAGCTGCTCACAACAGCAATGTCAATGAAATGGAAAAAAAGTGTTTTGTACCATTTCTTGGTTTTATGCAAAACGCTGTAATATCCAATAAGTGCATCCTAAAGATCAACACCGCCCATGTATTTATTGTACTCGAGCACTGCTTTTGGAATTGGGATGCCCTCTCTTCTCCAGACACCGTCAGCACTCTTCACACGTCGGTTTACAGTGTCATTACTGTAAGCTTTGTGTATAGTTGAACACATTGGGCCCTATTTTAACGATCTGAAACGCAAGTGTCAAAGCGCAAAGTGCAAGTAACTTTGTGTGCGGATCCCGGCGCTGTTGCTATTTTCCCGGTGGGATAAATGCCTCTTGCACCTGGCACAAATCTAAAAGGGGTTGGTCTGAAGTAGCTTCATTATTCATATGTGTGGTTTGGGCGTAACGTGAAATAAACCAATCAGAGCGTCATCCAACATACCCTTTAAGAGAAGGTGCGCATGTTGCATGGCGGATTGTTATTATTATGGCGCATTTACCCGACGCGCTTCAGAATCGGTTCACAGCCGAGGAGATCGATGTTCTCATCAGGACCGTAAAAGAAAGAGAATTGACATTGGGGATGGGACAAACCCACCCAAATCAATAGAAAAAAATATGAGAAAGCTCAACTTAACTGGTAAGTTAAAAGTGCATTTCTTCGTTTTTTATTTATAACTTTATTTACTTTGATTTTACAAAATATTTTCAAAGCAAATTCTATGTTTCAGTTATGTGAAATGTTACTGACTTGGGAGCAGTAAGATACATATAATTTTAAATTATTTTTTTTCTTAAGACTGTAAATTTTGCACAGTGTTTACAAAGTGCATGCCTTTGTTTAAATTACTTAAAGGGGTCATATAATGTCATTTTTGTACAAGCTAATATGATTCTTTAGGGTCTAAATTAAAAGTTTGTAATATACTTTAATAAAAAATTCTCATTAGTATTGTTAGAAAACACTTATTTTACCTGGTCAAAAACTGCTCTGTTGTCAGCACGCCGTTTCAGTGTATGTGTCTTTAAATGATAATGAGCCCTGCTCACCCCGCCCCTCTGTTCTGTGCGTACACCGTTTGTAACACAATATAACACAAAAACCATTTGTAACACAATATAACACAAAAACCATAACGCGTTGTTCATTATAAACGTGGGATTATTAATTATATTGAGAACGTCGTACATAGAAAACATGCCATAATGTTCCCTGAGTGTAAACCTTAGCCTCATCGTGTGCAAGCTAGCGATTTGCAAAGATTAATAAAAATATTAATATAAAGGTTAATAAAACGCTACACTCACTTCAGTTCTTCTGGGGGTGCAGGAACACGAATAGTTGGTATCGATTCCTTTTTTCAGGAGCAGCTTCTTAGCAAAACCAGCTTTATACCTCCTCGTTTATAAAGCAGTCTGGTGTGTGAAATGATTCACGCAAACACGAAAGCATACGTTGATCGTGGGTAATATTCCCTTCGTAAACAAACTCAGCCACTGCGTCTTCAGCGGTTCGGATTTAGGAACATTAATGACTGCTGTGTTCCTTATTGCACCCAAGAGAACACCACTTCGCTCTACCCCATTCTGCTCATAGACTGTGCTGCTCCAGCATACTTTTCGGCACAACACCGGTCCGCGCGCGCATGATTGACAGCTCACTCACGAACGAGGGCGGGTCTGTGTTGAAACGCTGCTGTCAATCAACAATCGTGGGAGGGGCGTCCGAGCGTGTGTGACGTCACAAATACGAACGGCTCAATTTGAGGCAGGGGAAAACATATAAGAAGATTAAAACATAATCACTGGATGGATTTTTATCATTATATGATGGTTGTGTACAGGCACTGCCAACACACATTTCAGTACAATCAACTTGTAAAAGTGCATGTACCATTATATGACCCCTTTAAATGCACAGTGGCAAAGCCACAGATGTTTCTGTAATGAGCAGTTAAATAAAAATGTCTTATTCAAGTCATACATGTTTTAATTTAATTCTAACAAATAGGCCCAGCCTATGGGAAAGAACATTTTACACTAAATGTATCTAATATTGTGTTGGTCATATTTAAATCATTCATTATGTTTTGTTGGGGAAAAAAGAGGATACAATATTTTTTTATTTTTTTTTAAATCGCAATTGCAATATTGGGGAAAAAAAAATCGCAATTAGATTATTTTCCCAAATCGTTCAGCTCTAACACTGACTAGAATGATGTCACTCGCACTCAAGCCTATCGTTGCTCACGGAACAGGACCACAGAATCAGTAACAGGCACTGAGACACTTCTTCAGACCAAAGCCAGGAAAGACCAGAGAACATGGAATACTTTTGTCTTGTTCATTACGTATGAGGTTTCAACAGTGGGAGAGGGGGATATGTCTTTTTTATTATGTATATACCTTTGGCATTACACTTTGACAATGAGTAATTTCTGGCAAGGAACAGTTCTCAGGGGGAAAAATGGCCCACTGATGCTGGGGGTCAGGGGTGAATGGGCAGTCAAGTTTGAGCTGATAGCAAGCCAACAGTAACTCAAATAACCACTTGTTATAGCCTAGGTGGCGTTAAAAATCATCTCTGAATGTACAACACATCTACATTGAAGAAGATGGGCCACTACAACAGTAGATCGTTCTAGATGTCACTCCTACAAGCTAAAAAAAGGACACCGATGTTAAAATTTGCAAAGGTTAAGCAAAATTGGTCAATAAAAGATTGGCCAAATGTTTCCTTGTCTGATGACTCTCGATTTCTCTAGTTACATTCTGATTGTGTGTCAGAGTTTGTTTAAAAGCCATAAAAGCTTGACTAAATACTTCCAGGAAAATTAGGAGATAAGAAATACTTTATTAATCTCAAAAGAAATTTCTTTGTCACAATTTCCATGCCTCGAAAACATCAGCATAGGGATTTATGTCGCACTCTGGAAAAACAACAAAAAGACAAAAATGGTGTCCCAATGTTGTTGTTTTTTTATCTCTACCCTCCCTCCCTTTACATTGGTGGTGACTACCCTTTCATTCATAGAGCAAGTTTGACGATGACATAATAAATAATAAATAAAAAAATAAGACAAAAAAGAAAAGGTAAAAAATGAAAAAGAAAAAATAGAAAACATCTCTCATCTCAGGTGCTGATTTTCTAAGAACGCAGGGATATGTGTCATGCATGTATCCTCAAGAAAAAGTTACTTACTGTAACCTCAATGTCATCTAGAAAATGGCTGACATTCCTGTTGCACCTCATCCCCTTTGCCCACTCGGCACTCTTCTCCTTAAAGGAGTTGAGGGGCTTCTGCGCCCTCGTTTTGCCCGGCGTGTTTCTGAGACATTTTCTGAAAAAGAACAGATTAATAAAAATGATTAATTTTGAGATTGCCAAATAATTCTGCAGATACTGAGTATGCTAACGTCATGGACATATTGAACATCTTTGATTGCCTGTATAGGACTCTACTAGAAGTGTGAATCTTCACTGATCTCCCGATTCTTTTATGATTATTATGTCAGCGATTCGATATCTCAATGTATCACGATGCGTCAAATACATTTTTCTATTAAAGTCATGTAGGATATTTAATTCATAGCTTTTCAAGCTTCAAAAACAAAACATTCTGCAGTGCTCTAATACAAAATACAATGGAAACATACAACTACAGCACTAAGCACATGGCACTTCCTGAATGTGCAAAACTTAACAGAATATTTAAAGAGAAATGTTGTTAGGCATACATTTAATTGTAAACAGAAATAATAGATGATGGCCCGTGGATTATTGATGCAGCATCGTCCATGTCCACGATTCGATGCATCGATTATTTGATTAATTTCAATACCTCTAGTCTAGGGCAGGGTCATATAAAATGTATTTGATTTTATGATTGTAATCAACCTGAACAATGGTCTCTCAAACACAAGTGGCAGCACTTAAGTTGCATTAGTTAAGCACAGTCTCATTTCCAAATATCTTCCCTGTAAGATCTTTTTTAGTTGATGTCACAATAGAATGCAACCCAACGTCAACTAAAAAGTTACATGTTAAATTATTGACTTTATAGATCTTATTAATAACTTAAGTCCACATTTGTTTTGCATATTTGTAACATTATATGTGTTAATTTCTACACTTGCATAATATCTACACACAATGTGGCTGCAGAAATTTTAAAGTCCCTGTAAAGGCAATTTAAAAAAAAATTCTAAACACATTATAAATGTTAGAAATGTATTGCTAAAACATATTACAAAGACTGTGAACTGTGAAGTACTGAATTGTGGAGTTAGACCGTTAAACAGTTTTTCACTATTGCAATTTTCCGGATTTTTTGGGCGTGGCTAAAACAGGGCTCGATGACGCACTGGAGCCCTTGAGCTCCTGGACACGACCCTACTTGATGACGCACTGGAGCCACTGAGGCAGTGCACCGCACAGCACTACAGTATAATGTAGTACATGCTATTTCTGATTTTACTTTACAGTAATGCATGTGAGAACCTTCAGCAGAATGAACACATTGAAATCATGTGCACAACTACATTCTGCCCTCTGTGCTGAATAAATGGCGATCACACCAGAGTGACCTGCTTGAGGGACTAAAACAGAGCGAAACTGTATCTCTTCGTGGTGATACGAGAGCTGACAGTCCAGTCCAGGCCATTGTGCAAAATATGGCTCATACTCCTTAATGGATCTCAGCACAAACAAAATTGTTGATATCCAGCTCGTACAGGTAAATGGATTTTAAAAACCAAGTAGGCAGTATTTGCCAGGGAAACTCTTGGGATGTTTTAAGAAATTAATTAAATTTCAGACTTTAGAAATCTGTATTTAAAGAAATGTTATGTCTATGATACACAGAGCAATGAAGTGGGAAGCAGTGTCCATATGGAAAAGGAAGGGCTTATCCGGAGCCTGGAATTTCTTGAAAAATCTGGTGTCAAAGTAGCTTCCCTTGTGACAGACCGACACACCCAGGTTCAAAAGTTTGTCCGGGAACAGAAACCAGACATTGACCACTTTTATGATGTATGGCATTTATGTAAAGGTAGGATAATTTTGAAAATGCAGTTTGATTATTTGTAGCACAGCTAATCCTGTCCAACACCCACTGTAGAACAAATGTATTCCATATTTTTAAACTGTTTTCAGCACTCACCAAGAAGGTGGGTGCCATGTCCAAGGAGAAATACTGCAACATGGTCAAATTGTGGCAGAAGAGCATAAAAAAAATCACCTCTACTGGTTAGCATCCGGTTCATCAAATGGAGAGGAAACAGTGGCAAAATGGACATCTCTTCTCAACCACGTCCAGAATGTGCATGTCCATGAAAATCCACTCTTCCCCAAGTGCCTCCACCCTCCTTCCACTGACAAAAACAAGTGGCTGAAGCCCGGTACGCCACTTTTCAACAGCAATTATGCTAATCCTGTAGTATACTCTCAGCTATTATGCACTCATCTTTTATGTATTGGTTATTCTCTGTCCTCTTCTAGCAACAAAGGCCATCAACAAGCTGGAGAAGATGCTGATGAACAAGCGTGTTCTTGGTGATGTGAAAAAGCTGAGCCCTCTCTACCAAACATCTGACTTGGAGGGGTTCCACAGTGTGATTCTGCGGTTCGCACCAAAAAATGTGGTCTTCTCATACTTGGGGATGCTTTGCAGGTAAATTGTATAGTAATCATGTTGTCAATATTGTAAAGTAAAATATACTTGTAATGGCGTCATTATGTTGGCGTAATCCTATACAAATCCTCATTTCAGACTTTACCTGGCTGCATTGCATTTCAATGAAAATTCTGGCCGTACCCAAGCGAGGACTGCAGCAGGAGAACTGCAGTTCAAAGTTAAATTTCCCAAGGCCAAGAGAGGGGAACATGTGGTGTCCATGGTGAAGACCAAATATTCTACTGGTAAGTTAATTCTCAATTGTCTTTTGATATCTCCATACTATCATATACTTTGTAATCAGTTCGTCAACAGTTGATACCATATGAATGACTCAAACTGTATGCTATGTGCTCTCACCTGTGTTTTAGAATATGTGACTGAGCTGACGGACATCCTCTTTAACAAAGTCATCCAGGACCCTGCACCCTTTGTGGCTGAAATGAAAACAGTGGCTGTTCCTGGATTCCTGTTTTCACAGTATGAACGTCCAGGGAAATCCGACGCAATTGCTAGCCATGTGTCCAGGTTCAGCTGTCCAGGTTGTGAGGGAACAGCTCTAACAACACGCATCTAAGTCCACAATCCCTTTCTGTTTTCTGCCAACATACAAGTTACCATTTCCACAGTTCTATTCTTGCCCTTACTCAATTTTTGTTATTTGGGTAATATATAAAAATTACATTATCGACTTGTTGCACAATGTATATGGACATGATAGTCCAGATTTGACAGAAAGTTGTGACGCATATAAACATGTAATTACTCAAACTGGTTGATAGTTAAAATGAAATTTAATATTTATTGAAAGTGTATTGAATAATTATGTACATGGCACATTCCAAAACAAGTACAATATACAGATTTTCTGCATTTAAATGGGAGGCCTAAAGCCTGTGTACTCCCCATCTTTATCCGGGTACTCCTGGTGAATAACGGTGCACAACACAAGATGGTATGACAACCCTGTTGTGCTTTCCCAAGTATCCCCAGCACCAGGAAACAAAACATCTGTAGGCCAGATAGCGAGCACGACTGTAATGACAAAATAAAAACAAAATGTCATGTCACATAAAAATATTATATTTATATAGGTTTGTATTGGGTCGGTGGACTTCTGTCTGATAAATTGCACTAAAAACTGACATTGTGAAGTTGTTATCAATATCTGGTGTCTTTTTTACAACAAAAACAGCCTTGGTCTTTCCCTCTCTTTTTTTGGTCAGGTCTAACAGAACGGGACCCCAGAAGATGACAGTTTGATTCATCAACCTGCAGTCTGCCTCGAATCATTCATGTATACATTAATAAACATAATTTACTAAGATGATTGCATAAATAGTGTGTTTGTTCTTGTGTCCTAAACCTTACCAGTTTTGGAAAGACCGGCATGTCATTTGATCAGCAAAAATGTAATTTCTACATGTTCAAAATTATTTTGTCTAATTTACACAGCTCTTTCCTTCATCTCCAGTGGTCCATGGTCTGCCTGGTAGGTGTTTTAGGGCATTCTGCAGAGAGTAGGGGTTCAGGCAGACAGGCTCAAGGCCTGGATGAAGAGTCATGCACCGTGGCTCTTCAGGAAGTTCTTCGCATCTATTCTGAACCTGTTGGAGTATATGTTATAAGGTGTTTTAGTGCTAGAGATATAATACTCTACTAGTTGTGTATTCATACTTCTAATGATCATTATGGGAGGGAGACACTTTTTGTTCTTTACATACAGCATTAATGCCTTTGCAGCAGACATTCTCATCCTCTGTAAGCATTGTCCTGCATTCACCACAGGTGCACCTACAGTTTAATTCACAGTGTGACTTAGAATTGACAACTCAAATGTATGACAATATCTTGTGTTATAAACAATCACAGAAAAGTTATCTGAACAATTTCTGAACAAGAGCATATTCTGTTTCTCAGCTTGTATGTTGCAATAATAAAAATATTCAGCAGTCCATTATCTCATGGATTTATGCACATCGTTTTTATCCTTGATATAACAACCATGATGGCTGTTAGTTTGATCTATAACTATAAAGTGTAAAAATGTTTTATTCTGTTATTTATTGCTAGTCTAACTTTATTTGTCTAAGTTAGGTTATGCTAGCTAGTTAACGTTACATATAACTTAGCTAACTTGCATAAAAGGGAGAGAAAAATCTTACCATTCTGTTGCAGAACGAGGGGGACGATGTTGACTTTCTTAGTCAATGTCCTCTGAATCAGATTCAGGCTCTGGAGGCTCAAACATATATGGCCTGGTAAAACCTAATAAGCTGCTAGGAGCATCCATTTCGGCTGTAGTGGTGACAGTTGAGTGTGGGTTGAGTGTGGGTACCGCTTTACCGCGAGTGGACGTGGCTTCAGCGCAGTTGAGAGCAGAGATTACTGCTAATTTTTTCAAGATTTTTGATCGCTTATTTTATGTACTTGCCGGCTTTTTTTATCATTCAAATTTAGCTGGGTGGCTAATAACACATTTTTCTGTGATATGATAAACTCAGAACACATACTTAATTTTGACTTTACAGGGACTTTAACAAGGGTGAGGCATATGACTTTCTGCAACCAGTAGAATCAGAATATTAATGGAATCAGAATGTTTGTAACACTAAATGGGTACACAGAATAACATTTGTAGGCATCTACCTATAAAAACATTCTCAATTTGGAATTGCCTATTTAAAAACTTGTCAGGCGCCGTGGTTGAGCGAATGGGCACCTTTCTAGCCGTGCTCGCTGTGACGCGCACTCTCCGCACATCATGCCAGACCTGTTCTTTGCTCTGTGCTTTTGTAACCTTCTCAATCTCCTCAAGCTGGGCTGTGGACATGTTAATGTCCACATCATAGAAGGTTCTGCATTTTACACAAGCCAGTGGTGTGTGGTGCTCATCATGGGTTAGGAGATGGAGGCCTGGACATGGTGTTGGCTCGATGATGGAGGAGGTATTAGCATTAAAGCAGAGCTGCAGGAGGCTATTCCCAGGGCAATTGAAAAGTTTTGCCGTTGGTGAGGCAAGTGCGTTCTTTCTCCACTCTTCATGAGTCCTAAAGAGTGTCACCTCCTGTGCCGGTTCTGGAGTGGTAGAGGATGGCTGTGAAGTTGGTGGCGGCTGGTAGAGATCCTTCCTGTTGTGTCGTTTGAAGTGCACATACTTCATCTTCCTCTGACCAGCATTTCTTTTAGACCCAGCATTCCACTGGTTCTGTCCGTATGTGCAGGGACGCCCGGTTTTCCCCTGTCTCACAGCATTTCCTACCTAGAGAGATATAGTCAGGGACGGATTATGATTTGCAAGGCCCCAGGGCCAATTATCTCTAAGGGAACTTAACATTCCACGAACCTGCAGAATCGCGACACACCCCTTCCAACTCCAAGAGTTATCCATACCGTCCAGATCCAATGCTACCACATCTTTAAATTACTATTCGTCATGCCAAAGAGGATGCTTACAGAAGTGGGGATACTATCATGTATAATCAGGCCAGAAACAGACTGACAAATGAGATCAGAGTTGCTAAAAGAGCCTACTCTGAAAAGCTGAAAAACCAGTTTTCATCCAATGACCCATCATCAGTCTGGAATGGCCTGAAGAACATCACCAACTACAAGTCACCATCCCCCGATCTGTGGACAATCCACACCTGGCTGATGATTTAAACTCATTTTACTGCAGGTTTGAAAAGCCCTCATTCACACCACACACCCGCTCTGATCTGCACTTCACACATCCCCCATCACCTTCTGCACCCCCTCTCCTCCCCCCTCCTGCCATCCAACCTGAGCTTAAGGTCTGTGTGGAGGACGTAAGCAGAGTCTTCAAAAAACAGAAGACTAGGAAAGCCTCAGGCCCAGACGGCATCTCATCTGCTTGTCTAAAAGCCTGCGCTGACCAACTGGCCCCGGTCTTCACGCAGATCTTCAACAGATCATTGGAGCAGTGTGAAGTTCCCTGCTGCTTCAAACGCTCCACTATCATTCCGGTCCCCAAAAAAACCAAAATCACTGGACTTAATGACTACAGACCTGTCGCTCTCACATCTGTGGTCATGAAGTCGTTTGAAAGACTGGTGTTGGCCCACCTGAAGGACATCACTGGACCCCTGCTGGATCCCTTTCAGTTTGCTTACAGAGCAAACAGGTCTGTGGATGATGCAGTCAACATGGGACTGCATTATATCCTGCAACACCTCGACAGTCCTGGGACTTATGCAAGGATCCTCTTTGTGGACTTCAGTTCGGCCTTCAATACCATCATGCCTGATCTACTCACAGACAAACTGACCCAGCTCTCCATTCCATCCTCGATCTGTCAGTGGATCTCCAGCTTCCTGACGGACCGGCAGCAGCTCGTGAGACTGGGGAAACACACATCCAGGACTCTCACACACAGCACTGGCGCCCCCCAAGGGTGCGTTCTCTCCCCACTGCTCTTCTCCCTGTACACTAACGACTGCACTTCTAAAGACCCCACTGTCAAGCTCCTGAAATTTGCAGACGACACCACTGTCATCGGTCTCATCCGGAACGGTGACGAGTCTGCTTACAGACTGGAGGTTGAACAGCTGGCTGTTTGGTGCAGTTATAACAACCTTGAACTCAACACGCTCAAAACAGTGGAGATGACCGTGGACTACAGGAGGAATAGCCCAGCACTCCCCCCACTCACCATCATGAACAGCACTGTGGAAGCAGTGGAGTCATTCAGGTTCCTGGGCACTATCATCTCTCAGGACCTGAAGTGGGACAATCACATTGACTCCATTGTGAAAAAGGCCCAGCAGAGACTGTACTTCCTTCGCCAGCTGAGGAAGTTCAACCTGCCACAGGAGCTTCTGATTCAGTTCTACTCAGCCATCATTGAGTCTGTCCTATGCACTTCCATCACTGTCTGGTTTGGTTCAGCTACCAAATCAGACATCATGAGACTACAGCGGACAGTTCGGACTGCAGAGAGGATCATTGGTGCCCCACTGCCAACCCTCCAGGACCTGTACTCTTCCAGAGTGAGGAAGAGAGCAGGTAAAATCATCACAGACTCCACTCACCCTGGACACTGCCTGTTTGAACTGTTACCGTCAGGACGGCGACTCAGATCACTGGCCACAAGAACATCTCGGCACAGAAACAGTATCTTCCCACAGGCCATTTCCCTCCTGAACAATTAACACACCTCCCAAGGCATGTGCCTTAAGTGCAATACCCCCACTGTTTAACGCAACAACTTACAACTCAGGTGACACTTACATGTAGATTTATTTATTTATAATATTCAAAACACTGTAAATTTGTTCATAATCTGTAAATCTGTAAATGTTTATTCTGGCTAAACCCAACTGTGATACTTTTATTCTCATATTTTTACATTTTATTAGGGCCGGGACTCGATTAAAAAAATTAATCTAATTAATTAGAGGCTTTGTAATTAATTAATCGAAATTAATCGCATTTTAATCGCATACGTATTTGACCTGAGAACAGTGAGAAGTCATTTTTTTTCTCATGGATTTTTAGTATACCATTTAATAATGACTGAATACATAAGCTTAAGCAACAACATATTGTTTATTTTTGTTCAACCAAGTCCAACAGACCAGTGCAATTTTTGCCATTAAGTGTAGCAATAGCATATTGCAACACTACACTAATAGCAATAGCGAATTCCTTGTTGCATAGCTTGCACACAACCATGCTCTTATCGACGCTTCCATCCGTTCGTTTTTTATAACAAAATTTCCCATCCACGGGGCCAACCAAAGCGATCGAGGCGATCTATTTTTTTTATTGCCGAACTTATACATAACTACCAACTCAGGGAAGTTAAGCAAGGTGTACAAACAAACAAACAAACAAAGGTACCTAACATAAAATAAATATCCTGGGTTTGCATACATCAAATTATGTAATACATAAAAAAGAAAGAAAAGCATAATAATGTCAAGTCATGTCTTTGAATAAATCATCATAATGCATCAAAACATTTTCACTTTTCTTGTTATTTATTTATAAGTCTAAGGGACGAAATAAAAGAGTCAAAATCAGCCAGAAAAAGAGGAAAGCTCAAAGGAGATTTAAGCCATTTTTGCTTGTGGATGAAGAATTTTGCATACAAGATAAAGAAGTTAACAACATACTCAAGGGAAAGCAAATTTGGATTTTCATAATAAAAAATAACCTCTTTGAGAGTGAAGGTGTGAGTCACATTTGTAGGGCTAAATACAAAATAACTTAATTTAGTCCGACTGAGGCGATCTATGAAGCGCGATCCCGTCAGCTCTTCTGACGCTAGTTGGTGCTCCAGTATAATCGGTCCGCCGAAACTAATCCAGTGAGAAACGTTCCGCGGTGCAAAGTCTAAAGTCTGTAATTAATTAATCTTAATTAACGCGTTAAAGTCTGTAATTAATTAATCTTAATTAACGCGTTAAAGTCCCGGCCCTACATTTTATATTTTTATTCTTAAAATTTGTATTATTATGTTTCTTGTTGTATTTGTATATGTGCACTGGAAGCCTCAGTACCAAAACAAATTCCTTGTGTGTGCAAGCACACTTGGCAATAAAGCTCTTTCTGATTCTGATTCTGATTATTTGAAGTTAACTTAACATTATAAAATACGTAGACCTACACCACAAAACAAGTTGAGGATAAATTATTTAAAATTTGGGAATTGCAGCGTTATGGACATGACATTTGCTGTCAAAACTTGAAGAATAAATTCTCAGAAAATGCATTAATACCAAAATATTGAAACGTCTGTTTATCCATAGGCTCATCCCTGAAAGGAGTCCAGACATTAGAAAAATATCAGTCTACACATGCATTTTATATTTAATATTAGGGAAATAGACAGTCATCCGTGACAACAAAAATCTTTAACTTTTAGGAGGCTGCAACGATTTTTGTTGTTGTAATTTTGTGAATTACACTGCGCAAATCGGATGAAGAAGGGTTGGCTCTCCACAGAACATAAAATATTCGTTTTATTTTATTTTTCGTGTTCGCATTTATGAGGAAAAAACAATGTTACAGACGTGACAGTTCTCCGTTACGGACGCGACCGCTCTGAAGCGGCACTAAAAGACTGCTTTAAAACTTTCACAAAGACCTTACACAGAAGACACAAAGCCTTCCTTTAAAGTGAATTTCGTTTTGTATTAATTGTATCTTAATTTTAATCAATGTTTGATCAACTAATTGCCTGGATTTTATAAATAAGAAGTAGGCTAAATATAGACAATTATAAATAATCACGACACGGAGGACAATTCACTCATAAATGAACCGAAACTCAGCGTATAAGGTAGCCTATTCACGGACGGACCTGAAAAACATATGTATATTGAAATGTCTACGTGTAAAACAGAACAATTCAAAACGAAAGAAAACAGACTGCTTCCTGCTTATGAAATGAAATGTGCATTTCTCTCTGGGGCACTATAGCCTACTGCGAAGATCGCGAGTCAGCATCGTCAACTTCATCTTGACTTTATTAATAAACAATTAAAATGTCTCCTTGCTATATTTGACATATTCATAATCATTGCTTTTGCCGGTTCTTTGTGACAGCTTTTAGGTGCTTTATCGGCAGCGCCGCCGCCCTTATATCCACCGTCCGCGTCACCACCGCATCAAAAACATGATTGCGTGATGAAAACATGAAAACATACCACATAAACATAGCCTAACTGTTTAGAAAGAAAACACAGAACGAATAGCCTAATGCGCATACGTCCATCTCGCGAATGTACAGTCTTCTTCATGCCATCTTCACCATTAGCCGCTTCTCCACTGGCCAGCGCGAGCACAGAGGCCGAAATCTCACGGCACTCCTGTAAAAAATAAATCGCTATACAAATATATCAGACGCTGCCATATAGCTTTTATTAACAGATTTGGACACCACACGCGGCTATATTGACTGACCACGAACAGGTAATTTAGCCTACTAGCATTTTTCATTTGTTAATGTCTCGCGGTCTTGCTGTGTTTTTTTTTTTTTTTTTTTACAATCAAAACTAAAAGTCTGTTGTAACTTGTAACGCAAGCCTTACTGAACATGTACCGAGTAAAATATTACTGAAAATTGATTAGTAATGCCTTACACTACTGCGTTACAGCAAAAAGTAATATGTTACTGTAATGCATTACTTTTGTAACGCGTTACTCCCAACACTGTTGCCCATGTAGGGGTAGAAGGAAATGAAGATTCTGATATTCTGGCAAAACAAACACTCAAATCAAAGTCGGTTGATATACAGGTTCTGCTAAGTAAATCTGAAGCTAAAAAGGTCATTAAAGAGAAAATGCAAAAAATATGGCAAGAATACTGGGAACTAAATGAAACGGGAAGACATCTTTATAATATACAGAAACATGTTGGTCTGGGAAGAAAACTGAGTGGGTGCCGGAAGACAGAGATAGTCCTTACGCGCTTAAGAATAGGACACACAGGTCTTAACTATTCACTTTATAAAATAGGTAAACATCCAACTGGACAATGTATAAAATGTAATAGTATAGAGACCATTCAACATGTGCTCTTTGAGTGTAGAGGTTATGTGGAGGCAAGGAGGAAATTAGCAGCAGCTGTAAAGAAAGCTAAGCTTAGGTTCACTGTAGAGAATCTCCTTGGGTATAAAGCATGGGGAATATCAAAACATCTCATTAAATATCTGAAAAATATTCAGATTCAAATATTCAGGGGGGGGGGGGGGTTATGTTAGGTTGCACAAAATCTGTTCCACACTCCAGTCCGGTAGGTGGTGGTAATGCTCTTAAATGCTGGTTGCCAACTGCCAATCAAATCTAAGAAGAAGAAGAAGGCTCTATCTGATATCAAAATTCAATGAAGATGGACGCCGCAAAGATTGTCGCAGACGAGCTGAACGCGCCCTCGGTGCTTGAATACGACGGCTCGGTTCGCTGACAACGGTGGCTGGCTGTTTCATATGTGACATCCCGATTGCTTTGAATGGGGAACGTTTTGTGAACAGGGAACAGACTTAATGGACTGGCAACAATCTCCATAGAACATGAACTGGCACAGAGAATTGAAATGGAGGATGCAGTTAAGACCTTTGCTGCGATGAAGGCCTGCCGTGCGCGTTTCTGAAACGTAAGTTAAAGGGATACTTTTTTTTGGAAATAGGCTCATTTTACAACTCCCCCAGAGTTAAACAGTTGGGTTTTACCGTTTTCGCATCCATTCAGCTGATTTTCTGATATTTAGAAGAATATCAGTAAGCAGACAGTTTCTGGTCTCATTGACTTTCTACTATGGAAGTCAATGAGACCAGAAACTGTCTGGTTACTGATATTCTTCTAAATATCAGAAAATCGGCTGAATGGATTCGAAAACTGTAAAACTCGACTGTTTAACTCTGGGGGAGTTGTAAAATGAGCCTATTTCCAAAAAAAGTGGAGTATCCCTTTAAGCTTCATTTGCTCTTTAGTCGTTATTTAAAGGTGCAGTGTGTAACATTTTTGAGTATTTATTAACAGAAATGCAATATGACATCCATAACTATGTGTTCAGTGGTGTATAAAGAACTTACTTAATAAACCGTAATGTTTTTATTACCTTAGAATGAGGCATTTATATCTACATAGGCGCGGGAATCCCCTTCTATGAAGGCCGCCATGTTATGACGTCATATTTCTACCGTAGCCGACAGCGAACAAACCGCGTTACAGAGAGCGTTTCGTCACTGCATTGAAAGAGAAGCCGCAGAAAGCTAGAAGAAGCTAGTCATAAACACTTTTAGTAGTGACTTTCCCTTGTCAGTGGTGTAAATATGTAGTTTGATTGTTTCATGTAACTTAATTCTTCTCCCTCGCTGTGTTATAGCTTTGCTATTTGGGGATAAATGTGCTGGTTACGTTCGTAAGACAGCTGATTAGTAGGCTACTCTTGTCATTGACCGGAAAACAGTTACAGGAATCACCAACCCGTCGATCTTGGAAGCATTTTAAGTCGATCGAGTTTCCAAAATCAGAGAAAAAAGGCTATTGTGTGTACTAAGCGGTGTCTATGGGATGTGGAGGCGCGCGTGCTGTTACAATCACGTCATTTTTGCCACACGCACCTTTGGGCTCATGTGGACGCGTCGAGTATAAACAAAGCTTTAACCAGCTCAGCCACAGTAACAGCTCATATTAGCCAGCTAAACTTTTACTACCCTGTTAGAAAATATATATAGTTGCATAGTTTCATGTGGTTCTTCTCCCTCGCTGTATTATGGGTTTGCTATGTGGGGAGAATGTGCTGGTTACGTTCGTGAGACAATCAGCTGATTAATATTATTATATTATGTATTAAGAGTAAGACCCTTGATCCTCACCTGACTATGGCTTTGTAAACTTTATCCATGATGTGGTTTATAATGGACTGTGGTACTCCATGTTAGCTGTGGCTTGTTTTACTCTGGCTATTCTCTGCTGTCTCAGACGACGTTTGTCCCGTTTTAGCCACCGTAGCTTCTTCGAAAGGGAGGGGTGAGCAGTGGGCTGAGCCCTTAGTGTAAACTCGCAAACGAACCGCTAGATGTCGCCAAAAAGCTACACACTGCACCTTTATTTAAGATGCTGAACCTGCTGATGATATAATGTGCTTGCGGACATTTCATTTGTGTGTGTATACGCACATAAGAAAGTGATGTAAAGAGATTTGCAACAGTAATTTGAGGAGGTGAAATGTGATTAGCTTTACAGGGGGTATGGCTTATCTAAATGAGATGTAAATGAGCCCTATTGTCACTCCCAGCAGCAGAGAGAGGTGAGAACTGCACATCTTTAGAGGCTGTTATCTTAACTTTTAGTTATTTTAAGTGCCTACCTTCAAATGGCCACAACTTCTCCAAATATTATCAGATTTCCACGTGTTACACATCGTTGGAAAGCTTGGAGACTACACTTTCAGAATCTATGAATTAGGGCTGGGCGATATGGCCAAAAAAAATATCACGATATTTTTTTTATATCAGTCGATATCGATAATTATCACGATAAATGTCAAATCTTTATTTCTTTCAAGTTTAAAGGCAGATTTTTGCTCCTAAGTGAAAGTTGTAGAAACCAGAGTGTTAATTGTGGTTTAAAACTAGGCCCTACTCTTTATTGTCAGAACATATCATGACAAACACTTGCCAAACAGGTGAACATTTCACAAATCTGAGGTAGAACATTTAAACATTTGTAATTTTTCCTTAACAAAATAAATATCTGAATAGAAAAATATTTCTTCAGCACAGTTGGCACTGCAGTGCAGGCTCAAATGCATATTTGACAGTGAGTTGACAGTAAATCTGCATCTTAACTCAAACTAATACTACTACTATGTTAAATTTATGTTCATTAAAAAAACCAGTAACATCTGTTTAAAAAAATATATATTTAACGACCACATTTTTATTTGGTAAAATTTAATATTCTGACTGTTTGAGTTTTATTAAAATGAACCATTGGTCATCCAGTATCATGCATTTAGATCATGATAACCACAGATAAAACCAGGCATAGCCTAAAACTGTTTTCATACAAACTTTTCATTTGTATGAAAAACAGTAGCCTAATAGTTAAATACATTATTAAATACTGTAATTATATTCCATTAGTCATTTAATACATTGTCTACTCTACATTAATAATATAATACAATTCAATATGTATATCCCACATTTCATGGTGCAGTAAATCCATGGTAGGCTAAATGGATTCAGTATCAATTCAGATTCTGAGTGTGTCTCCTGTTTGTCAGCGCCGTTTCATCTGCCATCTGGTTTAAATCACTGAGACATTTGTTTTCTTCGCTGAATTCAAACGCTTCTCACTGGAGCTTGTGAGCAAGACGATCAGAGTAAACGCGTCTGCTCTAGTGAGCTCGCGCTGCGCTGCTGTTTGGACTTTGAGCCGAGCGGATAAACAGTCCGTGAGGCGCGCGCGGTTCAAATGAGTTTCGTTCCGCTTTTGGCGCATACACATTATCGAACATTTATCGACCTCTTGATATCGTTTTATCGAGAAAAATAATATCGCGATAATTATCGTTATCGTTTTATCGCCCAGCCCTACTATGAATAACTCAAAATGCCCCAGAACCGACTTGTGTCCCTAGTTTCCGTAACTGGTCACAAATGTATTATGAATTTATATTAGTTAGTGTTATTGTTGCATAAACTTAACATTCCAGTTGAACTGTTGCTAGACTAAAATTTATGAAATCGACAGAAACATGTTGAAATATGAACTATAGCCTAGACATGCAGGAAATGTATATAGATGTCATGTGCGACACAAGGATGTTTTTATGTTTGATAATAAAACATTGCATGATGTTAGGCTAGTATCAGTGTTTACTCTAATATGGTGAATATTATAATGTTTAGAAACATGTTTACTGTTAAATACTGTGTTTGTAACGAATGGAAACATTTGAAGTAACATATCCATATATTTTTCTCTAGTGTACTGAAGTGTTCCTTTTTAACGATTTATAGGCCGCCGCATGCTATAGGCTATTGTAATTATTATTTGGAATTAATATCGCCCCACATCATCACATACCCTTCACCATAGAGATTAGCATGGGGCACTTTCCATAAGATCATCTCTCAATGCAAATCAAACCAGCTATTAGGCTAACTGAAATGAAATCATGCCAATCTCTAGATATGGTGAAGGGTATGTGATGATATGGGGCTATTTTTATTCTAAAGGCCAAGATAACTTTATCAGGATGCATAGTATCCTGGATCCATGAAATAACTGGCCTTTAAAAATAGAAATCTGCCTGCCTCTATGGGAATTTAACATAGAGGTGTCCAGATGTATGCACCCTGTATTTTAAGGAAGAAAATTTAATTATTTGCGATTAGGGTTGGGTACCGAAACTCGGTGCCAATAGAGAACCGGTTCCGACGTAAACGGTAGTAACCAGACCGAATAAGAACGAAAATTTCGGTGCCTGATTTCGGTGCCTAACTTCATTAGGCACTAGTGTTGCACGGTGCACCGATACTTTAAAAGTATCGCGATACTCGGAAATTAAAAACTTCACGATACCTAAATTTAGAGTATTGCATGTTGGTGTGTGCAACTCACGCTTCCAGTGTCTATGGACGTCTGTGTTTTTCTCCTCATGCGCGTGTGACAGGGCGCGTGAACTGAACGAGCAGGCAGGCAGAGAGAGAGAGAGAGAGAGAGAGAGAGAGAGAGAGAGAGAGAGAGAGAGAGAGAGAGAGAGAGCGCGCCCCGGTTGCGCGCGCGCACTCTCTCTGCGGAGCCAGGCGAAAGGCTTCACCGTCTCAAAACTAAGCTCTCTCTCTCTCTCTCTCTCATTAATCAAAATAAATCGACACGATGGTAAGGTCGGGAGACTAAAGTTTCATGTGGAGCATTCAGAGTTTTTTTTTTTCTGAATTACCGCTGGGTGTAAATTGTGGTAAAATACTTTGCCTTATCTTCTCTGAAAAGCGTTCCGCACATTCAGCTGACATAAACCACACTTTATATAAACGAAAAAAACTATCCAGTCATGAAATGTTTTCTGTGATGACACAAATCTTGTGGGATGTCCTAACCGCCGGGATAATCACACAACGCGCACACGTCCGATAATGACACGTCCAATTCGCGAACTAATGACTCATTTGAACCGATTCGTTTTAATGAATGGTTAAAACAACTGATCTGTCTGAATCGGTGTATAACTAATCGGTAACACTCTGTAATAAGGTTTCATTTATTACATAAAAAGTAGGCTACAGTTTGCTTACTCAAGTGTAAGTTTTAAAACAAATAAAAAAACTAGTTTTTTCCCCCCGAAAAAGCATATGATTACTTTTTACCACACAGTGCTATCAGGAATCGATAAGAGAATCGTTAAAGAATCGGATCAATAAGCAGAATCGTCAGTGGAATTGATATTGATAAAATCGTATGTTTCTTATGATAACTGAGATAATGCTGCTAAATTTATTTATTTTTTTACCTTTAATGTCATTGCTCTAATTTATTTTTAATATTTTGTTCAAATGGTTAATATAGCCTGTCTGCTGTTCATATGTTCATTTATTAGTGTGTTATGATTAGAATGTTGTCCCAGTTTTAAAATAAAGCACAGCAATGATATTTGAGAGTGTTTCTCCCTTTTCAGGAAAAGTATCGAAAAAGTATCGAAATCGCAATTCTTGACTTGGTATCGGTATCGAAACAATAATTTTGGTATCGTGACAACACTATTAGGCACACACACAGACGCAAGGTCTCTCGCTCTCTCTCTATCCGCCGTGCGTGCGCTACACAGTTTGGAGCACAGTTTCTTCTGTCTCGCATGTGCGTTCTTTCTCGCAAGGTTTGGCTGCATTTCACGTGTAAAATTACCCGTCAGAACGCCCTCTGGGTGTGCCGATAATCTGAATCCCATATATAATCAAGCCAATTCATTTGCCGCATCGACGCACTTACGTCGTCATATGTTTGTCGCGCGCGCTCCATCTGCTCCTCAGATTTCTCTGCCGAAAAAGGAAGCTGGTCGGCAGCGCGAGAAGCTTGGCAGCGTCTCGTTCCCTATTGAGAGGTATGTTACACCAGTAACCAAAGATGTTCTCTTTCATAGGCTCATTCAACGCTGCGTAGCTAAGAAGCAGTGGATTTGTAGGCTGCTGTATGACGTGCCGTTTGAACTGACGCGCTACAGCGATCTGTTACATTTCAAAGAGCCAAAACGTTATTTATTGTGTGAATCTCGTAAAAATATGGACCGAATCTGACAGCTGTGGATTTGTTCCATATCAAAGGTAACCTTCTCTGTTCAGTCTGTCGGTGTCAGCATCCTCTTTGTCTGCGATTTTTCTGTGTGAAAAGGGTAAATTGCGTTAACCTGACTCCGCCAGATGGATTTGCTCCGCATATCCATCTGGAAACCTTCCGTTGAAGTAGTTTTGGTAAGGGGCGAAAATACTGGTTAGCTGATTGGCCTATGTTGGTGATAGACGGGCCAAATCAACCAAATCAACCAATCAGATCAACGAAGCATATGACGTACTAACAGAGCTACGACGAAAACACAACCACAAGCCAGGCTACTCTTGCTGCTGCAGGTAAAGGCTCGTTAGCTCAGCAAATAAGCAACATGTCGGCAAAGGATATTTGCCGTTTATGTAACTACAAATAACTGAAGCCGCTATGTTCTTTAGACTGAACTGTCGCGCTTCTCGTTGCGTCACACCTCAACCCGCCTCAAAGCCAACGCTGATTGGACGTTCGTTTGGTGAACTGCTCCCAAATTTTCTTTAACGGAAAGTATCCAGACTGATCTGCGAGTGAAACCTTGAAAGCTCGCGAGATCAGGATGGTCTCACGAGGCTAAAATTGCGTGAGTCTCACGGTCAATGTGTGAGAGTTGGCAGCTCTGCCTGCTTGTAATTGCTATTAATCTCCAGTATTATTACATTGTTTGATACAATATTGTTTTATTTGATATTATGTAAATATGAATTTTTTATTATTACCATACTTGTATTTATATTGTTTAAAGATTTAAGTTAATATTGTGTCCAGTTTGGCCCTGTAAATTAAAGGGTATTATTTTTTTGATAAAGTGTGTGCGGTTTCATTTTCTTAAGTACCGATTTAAGAACCGTTTAAGCACCGGAACCATTTAAAAAATACCGAGTAGGTACTGGAATCGGATAAAACCCAACCGATACCCAACCCTATTTGCGATACATTATTCATTCACAAAGAAAATTGGTGTCCCTAAAGGTTAGCGTTTTCCTCATTTTTTGAATTAAGGCATTAAGATTTTTTATTCCTTTTTAGTCAACTTTAGCATGGGTGTGTTCACTTATTCTAAGCACTGTGTGTGTGTGTGTGTGTGTGTGTGTTTGTGTGTGTGTGTGTGTGTGTGTGTGTGTGTGTGTATATATATATATATATATATATATATATATATATATATTATATATATATATATATAAATCGCACTTTTAACCAGAAAAAATCTACAATGTGTGCCCAAAGTCGTGCAGCCATATAGTTTCTCTTGATATTGAAGTGGATTAAACTTTTCTGTAAATAACTTCGCAGAGATCTTTGATTGCCAGAAACAATTAGACTTTATTCTGGAACGCCGCTCCGTTCCATAGAACGGCGCTCCAACAAAGCCGATCGCTCTGGCCATCCGGCCCACTGGCGCTTCTCGAGTCTTTTTGGGTTCAGAGTTAAATACATACATCATCTTCCATAAAAGGTAACACACCCTATAGATGGGTGAAGGTTCTGTACCATGTGACATCTTAGAATAGAGTTGACTGCTGCCTGAACCTTTAAGGTCTTGTTACAGGCACACAGAGGAAATCCAAAGTCAAACACAGAGAAATAAATAATTGTGTATTCTTATAAGGCTAAATTACTTGTTTTGTAAATAATAAAATCTTCAACATTCCCTCCTCTGGGGCTTATCTAAGCCCCACTTTCACTATCCTTTTCCCAGAGTGTAGTTTCAAAATCCAGCTCCTTCAGTTATGCTACCTAGTGACTCAATTTGAGTCACCCATTCTTCTTTCCAATTACTGGATTAAGCCACCACACTCCGGAGGAGCACTCAGAGCCAAACATCTTCTTCCATATATTTTTATTTCTTTTAGTCGTTCTTTCTTTTTTGTTTTACTGGAAGAAGTAAAAGACGTGAGTTCTCCTTTATCAATTAACCAGCAATTAAACATTGTTACAAGTGCGAGGATGAAATTGGTTCAGTATTGTCATTTTTGTCATAGTTATGTAGAGTATGTCACACATAAAAGTCTCTTATACTGTTAAACAATTTTCTTGCGGTGTAGATATCCTCTAGGGTCTGGCTCATCATTCATCTTCTTTTGTCCTCCTTTGGGGTACTTGAATCAACATCCAATGTTTGTAGATATCAATTTGGTTGCCCTTTCAAATTAGTTTTCATTATTATCTTTTTTAGCACCTCCATTTGTTTAACCATTCAATTAACCGTGGTTTTCCAACTAGTGATCTTAATATACAAGTACACAACAGAATAATAACCCACTTTCAATATAACCATAATTTTCCCATCTTTATATTAAGTTTTCCTTAACTTCTGCTCTTAAGTTTTCATCATAATCGCTAAATTTTCCCTGCGCAATATTATTTAGTAAAAGTGCAACACTGATCTCCTAAAATAAGTCATTCTACTTTTTCACCTAATTGTTTTTCTCCTAATTCAGACATTTCAGACATAAATCTCTGCTTATTATAGTTGTCTAATTGATTCATTATGCATTTTTGTTTTGCATGATCCATATGACTTAATTCAAAACATGGCTGGGTAAAAATAACTCTCATTTTTATCGCTTTTTATCAAAGAATATAAATTCTTAAATTCAAAGAATCCCTCTTTTAGTCAGTCAATTTTTAGCTGATGAACGAACAGAACATTGTAGTGTACCTTTCTATTCAATAAATCACACTATGTTTTGCGTTTTGTCAAGGTTTTACATTTCCCATTCTGTCTATTTTATTACCAAATTTAAACAGTAAATACCTTTTTAATCTCACGTGTTGCTTCCTATTCTCATTGTAGCTCTTCAGTTCAAGACTCTCTTAACTGAATACTTTTTCTTCTTTTCTACTAATTTCTAAATAAACTAAATAGACTATCCTGAATAAACTAATTATTGGTATGTCTCATGTACTCTAACTAAGAAAGCTTCAGAGCAATGTTACATTTGCCTCATAAAAGTCATTCAATAAACTCTTTAGACAATTAGAAAAATAACTCTAGAGAACAACTTTTTGCACTCTTACATATTCCTTATATGTACATTTCCTTTTCTGTATCTCTAACAATCTAAAAGTTTTTATATCAACCATTTAAACCATTAGCATTATAACTTCCTTATTTTTAAAACTTCCTTGTGTTCGTGTGCAACTTATTTTTTATCTTCAATACTTCTGTTTAGCTGACTCTTTATCTGACCTTATTTCTGATAGACTTCCAATCTAAGGATTACTTCTCTGTTAGAGATTTAATTTCTGTTCCTGACCCTCCTCTGTTGATCTCATTGTTTTTACCCATCTATATCATGTCCACATAATCCTTAACAATTGTTTTAATAGTTCTTCTGATATTGACATATGACCTATTTTTGTCGCTGTTCTTTTCTTAACTTTGTTTTTTCCACACATTTTACAAAACTTTGCAAAATTTAACTTCATTTTAATTTAAAATCATTATTCTTATTAATTTTGTCTTGCCTTAATTTTTCTTAATTTTAATTTTAATATTATATGTCTTGCCTTAATTTTTCTTAATTTTAATTTTAATATTATAATATTATATTATACCTCCCCCCTCTGCGTACTGGTTTAATACCATTACGCATCTGGATTAAGAATATTCAAAAGTATTGTTGGTTCAATAATCTATGCTTCATGTGAATGCCAAATATTTATTTTTTGGACCCCCCTCTGATGCAATTTAAATTGTTTAGAAGGTCCTGTTTGTTATTGTTTCAATAACTTCCTGTAAGTCTATAAACTTTCTATAAACACTATTTGATTTAATTTTATAATTAGTCAATAGCATATTGAATCAATTCATAATCTTTCAAATTAAAATTTAATCATTTTTAATACCCAATGTTAATACTTGCTTCAATTTAAACTGTAGCCGTAAATTAATGTTGTATACCCTTGTATTGCCTTGTAAGTTCTTTTTAGTTCTAATTTTTTCCTTCATGAATTAATTATTCCCACTATGCTATATCAATTTCTTAAATTAATTGTTATCATTATTTTAGTTTATTCTCTTAACTTGTCATTATCATTGTTTTTAACTTTAATATATTTTTCTCTTCAATCATTTTTATTCTGGTGGGGTTATTATTAAGTTGTTACTGACTTTATTCAAGGGCTTAACATTCAATCGTAGGAAAGTATGGTTGAAGTTGACTTTTGTTTGAGGTTTTACTCATCTCTGTTGCTTCTTCTTTGCACAGCTTTTCTCATTCCTGCGTTTCTGGTTTGTCTTCTCTTTCCATTCATGATTTGATTTCTCTGTTAGATGTCTTGTCATCTTTAGTTGTTTTGGCCAGGTGATGGTGCCTTTGCAATGGACTTTTCTCTGTCAGCATGTCCTTGATCCTTCACTCCCTTGGTGGAGGTTGCTGACGTCTTTTGGTGTATTTTAAGTTGGCATGGAGTCAAGTGTCACCTGTTGATCTATACTCAAGCTTCTTCTGAAATTACAAAGCACAGTTAATGGTAATTTTTTTTTTCTTTTCTTTTTTTAGCCTTGTCCCAGAACCCGGCCTGGATAGTTGCTGCTATCTGTGAATTAAAGCTTAATTATTTTTGTTAGTGACAACATCATGTAATTTCAATCATCTGTTTATCTGTCCCACTGTCCTTCTGAATGTTGTTCCCTGTAGGAAGGTCAAGTGGGCTGAGTTGTGTCCTTTCTGCTTTCATTAACAGCAGTGCTTTAATCCATATTTTCCTATTGTTTTTCCATATAGTTCAGCTCTTTATCATTATAATTGCAATTTCTTTTCATTTTTCTCATAATAATCTTCCTATGTACTTTTACAATTAGTCAATTCACTTCAGTTATCTCTTTATCTTGAGTTCCACTATCAGCACACTGTTTATTATGCATCTGGATACACTCAACCCACTTTGATAAAAGACAAAAGTTGTCAGACAATATTTCATACTTTTTTACAAAGATCAGCTCCTCTTGATATGCTGTAATTCAATTCAATTCAATTCAAGTTTATTTGTATAGCGCTTTTCACAATACACATTGTCTCAAAGCAGCTTTACAGAAAGTGCATTTCAGAAATGTACAAAGAAAAATACAGTTAGTTAATCATGTATAAATTTAGGCATAACATAATCGCCGGTGTTTAGTCGTCTCTTCACAGGCGTCGAGTCGGCTCTCCACAGGCGTTTAGTCGTCTCTCCACCGGCGTTTAGTCGTCTCTCCACAGGTGTTGGGGCATCTGAAGTCTTCGTGAGAGGCTGGATACAAACTGGAGCTGACGAACGCTATTTACCTCGGGACTAGCGTCCCGAGATAACAGCAGAAAGACAGATGGGAAATAATTAGCATAGCTGATGTTCATAATATTAATGCATTCGAACTGATTCAGAAGTAGTATAAAAGGTAAGCATTAAGTGAATGCTTGGTTAAAGAGATGCGTCTTTAATCTAGTTTTAATCTGGGACAGCGAGTCTGAGTCTCGAACAATATCAGGAAGGCTATTCCAGAGTTTAGGAGATAAATGTGAGAACGCCCTCCCTCCTTTAGTAGACTTAGATATCCTAGGAACGACCAGAAGCCTCGAATTTTGTGATCTTAAAGAGCGCGATGGATTGTAGGGTGATAGAAGGTCTGTTAAATACACAGGAGCTAAACCATTTAGAGCTTTATAAGTCAATAGTAATACTTTGTAATTGATACGGAACTTAATAGGTAACCAGTGTAGAGATGATAAAATTGGTGTTATATGATCATATTTTCTTGATCTAGTAAGAACTCTAGCGGCTGCATTTTGCACTAACTGAAGCTTGTTTATTGAGGATGCAGGACAACCAGCTAATAAAGCATTACAGTAATCTAGTCTCGAGGTCATGAATGCATGAACTAACTTTTCTGCATCTGAAACAGATAGCATGTTACGTAGCTTAGCAATGTTTCTAAGGTGGAAAAAGGCTGTTCTTGTAACATATGATATATGATTTTCGAAAGTCAAGTTGCGGTCTAGTATAACACCCAGGTCTTTTACTGTAGTGGATAATGTAACAGGACATCCTTCTAAATTAAAGTTGTATTGTAAGGGATTTTGTGGGTAGTTTTTTGGACCAATAAGTAATACCTCCGTTTTATCTGAATTTAATAGCAGGAAATTACACGTCATCCAGCATTTTATATCTTTTAGACACTCTGTCAAGTTAGATAAGTTAGTGTTTTCATCTGGTCGTGATGAGATATATAATTGAGTGTCATCAGCATAACAGTGAAAACTAATTCCATGTTTTCTTATAATATTACCAAGTGGCATCATATATATTGAGAATAGCAGAGGGCCTAGGACAGATCCTTGCGGCACTCCATAGTCTACTGATGTTATCTTTGATTTTTCCCCATTTAAACAGACAAAATGGTAACGGTCTGATAAGTACGATCTAAACCAGCTTAATGCCTGTCCCTGGACACCAGTGAAGTTTTGTAGTCGATCTAAGAGTATTTTATGATCTATAGTGTCGAACGCAGCACTAAGATCAAGTAGAACTAGTATTGAGATACAGCCTTGGTCAGAGGCTAAGAGTAAATCATTTGTAATTTTAACTAGCGCAGTTTCTGTGCTATGATGCGGTCTGAATCCCGACTGAAATTTTTCGTAGATATCATTTTCTTGCAAGAGAGTATAATTGAGCGGACACAATTTTTTCTAGTATTTTAGACATAAATGGAAGATTTGAGATGGGTCTGTAATTTGCTAGGTTATTTGGATCTAATTGCGGTTTCTTAATGAGAGGTTTTATTACTGCCAGCTTGAATATTTTTGGAACGTGACCTAAAAATAAAGACGAGTTAATAATATTGAGAAGAGGCTCTTCCACTACAGGTAACACTTCTTTAAGTAGTTTAGTGGGTATTGGATCTAATAAACATGTTGTTGGTTTAGATGCAATGATAAGTTTATTTAGTTCTTCCTGTCCTATAGTTGTAAAGCGGTGTAGTTGTTCTAGAGGGGCCATAATTGAGGCCGAGTCATTAGACACCATAGAGGATTGTACATTTACAATTGTGTTTCGGATGCTTTCTATTTTCTCATTGAAGTAATTCATAAAATCATTACTACTATATTGTAACGGAATATTTTGCTCTGGAGATGTCTGATTATTTGTTAGTCTAGCCACGGTGTTAAATAAAAACCTTGGATTATTTTGGTTATTTTCAATTAGTTTGCGGATATGCTCAGCCCTGGCTGATTTTAGAGCCCTTTTATAACGTGACATACTGTCTTTCCACGCGATTCTGAAGACCTCTAAATTAGTTTGTTTCCATTTACGCTCTAAGTTACGAGTTTCTCTCTTGATAGCATGCGTAGCACTGTTGTACCATGGTGTTTTAGTTTTCTCTCTAACCTTTTTTAATCTAATTGGTGCAACAATATCTAGTGTACTAGAGAAAATGTTGCTCATACTGCTAGTCATTTCCTCTAGTTCATCTGTTTGTTTGGGTTTACTGAGCAGCTGAGATAGATCAGGTAAGCTATTTGAGAATCTATCTATAGTGGTTGGAAGGATTGTTCTGCCTGGTCTATAACGTGGTGCAACATGACAAATTTCAGCAGTGCGTATTATGCAAGTTACCATGTAATGATCAGTGAGATCGTCACTTTGCGGTATAATATCTATATCGGTTGGATCGGTTCCATATGAAATAATTAAATCTAGTGTATGATTTAGACGATGAGTGAGACCACTGACGTTTTGCTTCACCCCAAAAGAGTTTAATAGATCTGTAAACGCAGCCCCTAACGCATCATTTGTATTATCTACGTGTATGTTAAAGTCGCCAATAATTATTGCTTTATCGACATTGACCAATAGGTCTGAGAGAAAGTCTGCAAAATCTTTTAGGAAATCAGTATATGGCCCTGGAGGTCTATATACGGTAGCCAAGGCTAGAGATAATAAGGATTTCTTTCTTACATTTAAGAGCGTAACATTTAGCACAAGTACTTCAAACGAATTAAACCTATGACAAGTTTTCTGAGTAACATTAAGAATATCTCTATAGATTGTTGCAACACCGCCGCCACGACCGATCAGACGGGGCTCATGCTTATAACAGTATCCTGGTGGAGTAGACTCATTTAGACCGAAATAATCATTTGGTTTAAGCCAGGTTTCAGTAAGGCACAGAACATCGAAATTATTATCTGTGACCATTTCATTTACAATAACCTCCTTAGGTGTGAGCGATCTAATGTTTAGAAGACCTAGCTTTAGAAATTGTTTTTGTTCACTGATATTTAGATTTTCTGGTTTAATTACAATAATATTCTTGCTAGATCTTACAGTAGATTTGTTGTTTGGCTTCACTAAGCGAGGAATAGACACAGTTTCTATATAATGTTCTACATTGGTACTTATATCAATTAAGTTGGGACAGCAAAGACTATGATTTGGACTTTGACTTACTAGTCAGATGGTGTGTAGCGTCTTGGAGATGTTGTCCGACAGAACAGCCGCTCCGACTCTGCTGGGGTGCAGACCATCAGGACGGAAGAGCCTAGGTCGCTCCCAAAACAGATTCCAATTATTTACAAAGAGCAGTTTCTGTTCATTACACCATGACATTAACCATTCATTTAAAGCAAATAATCTACTAAACCTTTCTTGTCCAAGTCGGTAAGTGGGAAGCGATCCAGACACGACGATCGTTGCTCTAGGCGATGTGCTGCGTACCGTCTCGATCAGGCTCCTGTAGTCCTTCTTCAGAACCTCCGTCTGCCGCAGCCTGATGTCATTCGTCCCCGCGTGCAGCACGACAGCTCCGACGCGCTCGTCACCGTTCAGGATCTCGGGAACCTGCGCAGCGACATCAAGAACACGAGCACCAGAAAAGCAGTGAGTGCGCACCTTACCTTTACCCGAGGTAGCACGGACATGGCGGACCATGGAAGTGCCGATGATCACGGCGTCGTCGCGTTCCGACTCGCGAAGAGGGGAGAAGCGGTTCCGGGTGGAGATCTCGAAGACCGGGAGGGGGGGAGAGGTTCTTGCTCTGGTCCTGGCTCGTGTCGTGACCCAGGGTGCAGGAGTGATTGAAGGAAGAGATGATCGCGTCCTCCTGGGCAGAGAAACGCACGGAGTAGACGAAGTCGGAGTCAAAGTCACAAAGTTACTAACCACTGACTTGTGAGCATCGGCGCGTGATGTTTCAAGGGCTGATCGCCGATCTCGCAGCTCGGCTTGCTTCTCCAGCAGAACACGAATCTGCTTCTCCACCGACTCCAGCTCCAATCGTACCGAAATCAGCTCGAATGTGTTCTCACCTGCACTCAGAGGTAACGTTAGACACACATCCGATATGTTCGCCATTTTAACAGATGAACAGTAAATTAGTAGTAATAGTAAACAGTAAAGCAATCCGATTGTTTTTTATTTTTTTATTTATTTTTTTATAAGGAATAGTATCGAGGATAAGTTCACATGATATAAAAATAGAAAGTGCCTGTTTACAATTAAGTGGTAAAGAAGAAAATCAAGGATTAATGAATCAATTCGATGGAGCTCCAAACACAAACACAGACCGCACGCGCATGTGCTTAAGCCCCGTTGATGCAGGCTCTAAGCACAATCAACGTGTGTCTGTACTTTCAGAGAAGCTTTCAGAGAAACGGGTCTAAAATGAGACGCTCGAGGCCACGCGTGAAATGCTAGCGGGCTAAAGGCTAGTAGCCGAGATTCGGAAAGTTGGATCTAAGTAGCGATATCAAAGCAATCCGATTGTTTTTTATAAGGAATAGTATCGAGGATAAGTTCACATGATATAAAAATAGAAAGTGCCTGTTTATAATTGAGTGGTAAAGAAGAAAATCAAGGATTAATGAATCAAATCGACGGAGCTCCAAACACACACAAAAAAAACGAATTTTTGTGTGTTTTTGTGTGTTTTTGTTGTAAGGTCAATCATGTTATGCTGCAAAGAAAGCAAGTTATGTTATGCGCTGCACAATTATGGCACTGGTTTTTCAATTTTTTATTTCTTTTTCATTTTTCTTTTTCATTCTTTCTTTGTTTTTTCATATTGCCACTATAGTTCCAATCAGGAAATTTAATCAAATCCATCCATGGTCATTATTTCATTGGGCATAATTTGCCCTGTGGGCCCACATATTAAAGTTTCAATACAGCTGTATTGGCAAAATAATTGATTTGCCTTGGTATTTCTTCCACACCATCTCTCTCTCTCTCCGTTCATACTCAGTCATTCCCACACACACTGTCATACGAGCTGGCCAGCATTCTTTCAGGTTGTGGTCTAAATTTTGCCACAAGGTCCAGTCAGGTCACCACAGCTATGTCAACGCTGAGAAGTGTCCTTGGTTGTAAGGTTTAGTTTAGTCCGCTGTTGTAAATCCTTTTTTCTTTTTACAAATTCTAATAGACTCAATATCTTTTTTCTTTTATAAACTCTAATAGATTCAAGATTTTAGAATAATAGGCATGCCAATTGTATTTTTTCAATGCATTTGTTTCATTTCTCATTTGTTGGTCTAATTTTTTCCTATTCTTTTTGGTTTTTTGCTCATGAGCTTTAAGAAGAAAATAGGAGATCTCTTCATAGTCTTGGATCCATGGTCAATAACATTTCCATCTCATTATCCCAGTTTTTACAACGTTTGTGATTTCATAATTTTGGACTTTTGGAGTCATTTTTTCTCCCATCTATCTCTAGAAAACTACCAAAACAAAATGGAGTGACCAGTATCATTGTTTTGCCAACAATAAGTATCGTTCTTTGACATTTTTCCCTATTTTTTCTTTGTCATATAATAATCATACCATGCTTTTTGTCCTATATATTTTTTCATAACTAGTCTTCACTATACCAAATCCAGCCTCCGTTTGATCTATTTATTGAGTTGAGAACCCACTTGTCTTTTTCAGAAAGCTTTCTTTTTCTTAAAGAGCTGGACTTGTATCTACTGAAAGAGTAAAGAGGGTTAATTAGCAGCAGAGAATATAAAGAAGTGCTTATGAGACCAGTGAATAATCAGAATGAATAAAGTTAATCTAATAATTAACTAAATTTGAAGCAGTCTCTTATTGAGTGATCATTGGAGTTTGACACACCTGTGTTGTTCGTACGGCAAGGGTGTCAGTCAGTTTCTCTGTTTTTAGTTATCTCAGTCTCTTGAAGCTGCATGGCTCTCGCTCTGCATGTGTCATCAATTGTCACTCAAAGGTCTTGGTGTTGTAGACTGGAATTTAGGCTCTGCTGTTTCTCTGCCTCTTCTGAGTTCAGGCTTTTGGTACATTTTGCCACAGCTTTGCATCTCAGGACTTTCCTCTTTGTCCTGAGGAAAAAGTCTTTAGTGAAATAGTGAGAGTTTCACCTTTTCCAGCTTTACTCAGTCTTTCTTCATGTTGAGTTTGCAGAAAGTTTCTTCAGGAGGGAACGCCCCTCACCCACTCTTCTTCTCTCTGCAGGTTCTCTTTCTGCAGTCGTGTCTCTGACCTTTGCCCTCTTGTTGCTTCCATTCGACACTGTCATTGAAGCCATCTGTAATTTGAACACTCAGAGATCTGCATGAATCAAATTGAACTTTTACAAATAATAATTAGCTATTAGCTCTTTATCTAAAGTCTTTATCTCTTTATTTCACTTTTTAACCATCTTTTTCACTAGTTCTTTAATATAAAAATCACTGGTTGACAACAGCAGTTCCTCTATTCTGTTTTTTTAGTAAAGCAATTCTTCGTTGCAGGAAAGCAAGCTATTTCAATAATCTAACTTGAATTATCTGAGTATAATCCAATTAAATAATTGTTCCTATCATAAAATCAGCCTTCACTCTTTCCTATATGCATGCTTCTTAGAATAATCTCACATGGTGAATAAAATTTTCCTCAGCCATTTTCAACAATTCCCATTTACTACAGTTCTAAGATTGCTGTAAATTATTTATGACTTTTGTAAATTGGTCACCCAATCCTGTTCACTTTTAGCACACAAGTTATTTTTTCTTCTTAGCACAAACTTAATCTTACAATGGGGACTTTTTCTCACTTTGTCTTCAGGGATAATGAGATACAAATTATTCAGTCTTCAGATATAAGATATATAATATATTAAGCACGTGCATCTTTCTTTTTCTTTTATCTATTAATATCTTTCATTATATTTATTCATTAAATATATATTTTATAACTTTAATTTATTCTATCCTACAATAATCTGCAAGATTAATATCTTGAAACAATTGTTTTCTTTCACTATTTCCTTTACTTTTAATACTCATTTATACAATACTTGTCTCAAGCTCACACATATTCCTTGTCCTCTATTTTTAACCGCAGTCACTGTCAGGCAGACACAGACACAGGATCCCAGACACACACACAAGCTCTTCTTTACTCACTCCCTGTCAGTTTTACTAAATTATTTTATAAGAAATACATTAAAAGATTCACTGCTGCACTTCCTTCGACACAATGAAATACACTTTAAAATTCTTCTTCTTTATATACCTCTGTGATTCACTTCCTCGACACAACATAGTCTTATACCTCTGTGATTCACTTCCTCGACACAACAGAGTCTTATACCTCTGTGATTCACTTCCTCGACACAACAGAGTCTTATACCTCTGTGATTCACTTCCTCGACACAACAGAGTCTTATACCTCTGTGATTCACTTCCTCGACACAACAGAGTCTTATACCTCTGTGTACATGCTATCTTATTATCCATCCAGGCCCTCTTAATAAGAAACACAGATACTATACTTCATCTGTGTACATGCTAACCTATTATCCATCGAGGCCCTCTTAATAGGAAACACAGATCCTTGCGTACGTACGACAAAACCTGCTAAATCAGCAGCACCAGTGATCATACAATCCACCCAGAATTATATGAGCACTGGTAAACACTAATGGGAGCCCCCCTGCGCTACATCACATTTACTCCACATCAACAACAACAATGCATGCACTTGTTTCTGGAAATCAAAGATCCTTTTATAAATTTTTTTAGTTCTTTAAATTTGGAGAAGCTTTTTTAAAGGGGCTTACCGCAACGAGCAAATGTCTGGGCGAAAAACACAAACCCCCAAGCAAAACTGCTTACCTTTAGTTTGTGTTCCTCGTCCAGCAAAGCCCCGCAGTTCAGCATCAGCTCCTGAACCAGTCCCTTCGTGGTCGCCATTTGAAGTGGATTAAACTTTTCTGTAAATAACTTCGCAGAGATCTTTGATTGCCAGAAACAATTAGACTTTATTCTGGAACGCCGCTCCGTTCCATAGAACGGCGCTCCAACAAAGCCGAGTGCTCTGGCCATCCGGCCCACTGGCGCTTCTCGAGTCTTTTTGGGTTCAGAGTTAAATACATACATCATCTTCCATAGAAGGTAACACACCCTATAGATGGGTGAAGGTTCTGTACCATGTGACATCTTAGAATAGAGTTGACTGCTGCCTCAACCTTTAAGGTCTTGTTACAGGCACACAGAGGAAATCCAAAGTCAAACAGAGAGAAATAATTGTGTATTCTTATAAGGCTAAATTACTTGTTTTGTAAATAATAAAATCTTCAACAATATCAGCATGTTCTCACTGGTGTTTATTTTTATTTTTTTATTTTTACAGGGATGAGATGCCACTGATGAGTCCTGCTGACTTCAACATTCACAGGAGACTGTACATGAACGTGGTAAAATGAAAAATCAAACACCATGGAAATGACAGGAATGTACTATGTTTCAGGACTGTTCAAGCCTCTGTCTTTAGATCAGTGTGTTAACTAATGTGCTTTTTTGTCCTTTGTTGTGTATCTTTGTATTATGTTGTGTTGTAAATAAATCCAAACAATCTAGAAGCCATTCTTTTTTAAATCTCTTCATTCTTTGTGCAAGGCTCCTCATAATGATAGGGCCTGATAGCACCTAATAGGGCCATTATGGGAGGGTCTTTGTCTTTCTCAGGAGTGAAAAGCAAACATATTAATGAGATCACGCCTCCTTCGCATAAAGCTTTCTCACACAAAACACATCATACAAATTTTAAAATCTGAATGAGTAGTCAGGATGATTTTCACATCGTTTTGGAGCAAATATTTTAGGCTATGTGATATAATTTTCAAAAGTCTTGTGAAGAAATAATCTGTATGGGTTTCATGACCTTATTTCAGTGACAATTCTTTTTATTTTTTTCACAAACCACGCATAAACGTCACTATCTCAAAACTACAAACTTTTACCTACATGCTGCTGACACATTATTGTAGCAGAGTTTGTCCTGAATACAGTGTAATAAGACTTTAGCCATGAAAATCACACAAGTAACAGAAATAAGCACAAATGTCAGAGCATGTCAGAACACTTTCAGGACCCAGAAAACACCTCAGACCCCAGAAAGTTTTATCCATGGTTGCTAACCCAGTATTAACAGATTTAACAGTGATGTGTTATTTTAGTGAGTTTGAACTGGTGTCACTCTCTGATATTAGAAATGTCATTCTTCACTTAAAGCGATCCTTGTTAGGATGGCCATGTTAGCGCCGAAGTACCTGTGCAACGTCAGTCCCCTCAGAGTGGGTGTTTTCGCGGCTGGACTGAAGCCTTGTTTACACTCGGCGAGTCCGCACGAGTGCGAAGGTGCGTGCAGCAAAAATGACGTCATTGACGACATTCGGTGTTTCACAGGCGAGCGCGTCGAGTATAAACGCCTCGTCCGTTTGGGGAGACTCGCGCTGCAGAGCCAGGCGAATGTATAAACAAGGCTTGACGGTCACCAGGTTGCGGTCGCGTCTGACCCCAGATCATGTCATCAACATGCTTATCTTTCTCAACAAAAATCAGTAGACTGGTGCAGAAGTTGTTATGTGAGTTGCTAGCATAGACTGTAAAAAAAATGGACAAAGCGTCTGTGACGTCACCCATAGACTTTCCGAATAACGGTTCTGAAGCCGTTTATGGGGGGTATAGGCGGCGCCATCTTTGAAAATCTTGGGAAAGCCTAACCCCGCCCACCTTCTGGCCAATCCATATATGGGTAAAAGGGCGGGCTTTGTGTGAGACTGTGCCAGCCGGTGGACGCGCCTCTTCATTCAAGCAGCCTCAGCTATCTGTAGCATTACTATTGCGAGTGTACACAAATATAAGTAAACACTTTGCAGACAGAATGTCCTGTATGAACGAAATGACGGAGTATGTTTTTATGCTTCCACTGTTGGATCGGGCCCGCGCAACACACACACACACACACACACACACACACACACACACACACACACACACACACACACACACAGATGGTGCCTGCGTCTCTTTCTCTATCTCTCACACACACACACACACACACACACAGTTCAATCGCACCTCTCTCTGAGGCGATTTAATGCTTGCTAACTGTTGCAGTGCCACTCACAAACATTGATGCTAAATACAAATACTGCTAACTACGTGAAATAGTACTGGAATGTCACTTACCGGAAAAAATGGAGCGAAGTAACTTACTCCTACAGTGTCGGTTAGTGCAATTTATAGCAGAGCAACCCATTTTATGTACGATATTTCAATACAAATGTTCAGAAAGGATACAGAGGTGGTGTGATGTGTTGTGTCAGATCATGGCCGAGACGTCAAATTTCACTCGGCGCAGCCCGTTATCAGCTGTCAATCAAAGTTACCCACGCCCTTATTTGTCATACATTTTATATCTAAATACGATCTAAACTAACGAAAAAATTCACCCCCCTCACAGTTGTCAGGCACTCGGTATCTATCGAAAAATACAATAAAAGTCCATGGGACCAACCTGTAAAAGCATGAATTTATGCTGTGAAAACGGACATTTTAACATGGGGTCTATGGACATTTGCTCACTTTTGGGACCTGCCCCTAGCGAATTTTCGATGTATTGCAGTTTTTCGCACTTCCGGGTAGGCTTCATTTATGAGATTGGAAAGTTGCCGCTTGGTTGCTAGTTATTTTTTATGATCCTTTGTTAGAACCTTTGTTAGAAACCCAGTCATACTATTGACTGGTCGTGCAAAACTCTCATATTTTCCCCTGAGACGAGAGAAATCTGCTATTTACCTTTTTCACTTCCTCCTACAATGACGCAAAAATCGTCATTTTACGTCATTGTAGGAGGAAGTGTAAGAGAGGGGGATTTCTGTAAAGACTACAAGCACCCTTTCAAAACCGCCCATAGGGGGTTGGACCTAATGCGCTAACAGACCTATCACAGATCAGTGCCAGTGCGTCTGATTTCACCGGGCAGAAACTTTTTGAAAATATGGACGAAGGTACTGAATACGCAGACGGATGCATTATGGAGGATTGGGATTACACATAGTGTCAGAAATCTTTTTTGGAAGCTAAGCTAGCAGGCTCTTGTTCTGTGGAGAAAGCGGAGTAGTAACTTTAGGGGTTACCATCCTCTTTTTCCCGGACATGTCCGGCCGTCGATGTCCGGGATTCAGCTTTTGCTTTCTGCAGACGCCATGCATTGTTTACATGTAAGTTACAGCTTTTGATTCAATCTAACTGAATTCATCCCGATTGGTGAGTCTGAATGTAGTGTTTACATGAAACAAGTGATCGGTTGATGTGCGTTTTAACATTGCCAAGAAAATTCCTGCTCTTCCGTGAGATATACGAGACCGGTAACTTACGTCTCACAGCTGTCGCTCATCGGTAATCACGCCACCGGCCTCGCATCGTTCTCCCGCGGCCCTCACTCGTCCTGCTCGCCACAGTAAACATGACTCACATCGTTCTCCCGCGGCCCTCACTCATCCCGCTCGCCACAGTAAACATGAATCGCATCGTTCTCCCGCGGCCCTCACTCGTCCTGCTCGCCACAGTAAACATGACTCGCATCATTCTTCACACGGCCCTCACTCGTCCCGCTCGCCACAGTAAACATGACTCGCATCGTTCTTCACACGGCCCTCACTCGTCCCGCTCGCCACAGTATAAACATGACTCACATCGTTCTCCCGCGGCCCTCACTCATCCCGCTCGCCACAGTAAACATGAATCGCATCGTTCTCCCGCGGCCCTCACTCGTCCTGCTCGCCACAGTAAACATGACTCGCATCGTTCTTCACACGGCCCTCACTCGTCCCGCTCGCCACAGTAAACATGACTCGCATCGTTCTCCACACGGCCCTCACTCGTCCCGCTCGCCACAGTAAACATGACTCGCATCGTTCTCCACACGGCCCTCGCTCGTCCCGCTCGCCACAGTAAACATGACTCGCATCGTTCTCCACACGGCCCTCACTCGTCCCGCTCGCCACAGTAAACATGACTCGCATCGTTCTCCACACGGCCCTCACTCGTCCCGCTCGCCACAGTAAACATGACTCGCATCGTTCTCCCACACGGCCCTCACTCGTCCCGCTCGCCACAGTAAACATGACTCGCATCGTTCTCCACACGGCCCTCACTCGTCCTGCTCGCCACAGTAAACATGACTCGCATCGTTCTCCCCGGCCCTCACTCGTCCCGCTCGCCACAGTAAACATGACTCGATCGTTCTCCACACGCCCTCACTCGTCCCGCTCGCCACAGTAAACATGACTCGCATCTCGTCTCCCCACGCGCCTCGCATCGTCCCGCTTCTCGCCACAGTAAACATGAATCGCATCGTTCTCCACACGGCCCTCGACTCGTCCGCTCGCCACAGTAAACATGACTCGCATCGTTCTCCACACGGCCCTCACTCGTCCTGCTCGCCACAGTAAACATGATCGCATCGTTCTCCACACGGCCCTCGCTCTCCGCTCGCCACAGTAAACATGATCGCATCGTTCTCCACACGGCCCTCACTCGTCCTGCGCTCGCCACAGTAAACATGAATCGCATCGTTCTCACCGGCCCTCACTCGTCCGCTCGCACAGTAAACATGACTCGCTCTTCTCACGGCTCACTCGTCCGCTCGCCACAGTAAACATGATCGCACGTTCTCCACACGGCCCTCACTCTCCGCTCGCCACAGTAAACATGACTCCATTTCTCCCCGGCCCTCACTCTCCGCTCGCCACAGTAAACATGAATCGCACGTTCTCCCACGGCCCTCACTCGTCCGCTCGCCACAGTAAACATGACTCGCCTTCTCCACGCCTCACTCGTCCGCTCGCCACAGTAAACATGATCGCACGTTCTCCACACGGCCCTCCTCGTCCTGCTCGCCACAGTAAACATGACTCGCATTTCTCCACCGGCCCTCCTCGTCCGCTCGCCACAGTAAACATGACTCGCACGTTCTCCACGGCCCTCACTCGTCCTGCTCGCCACGTAAACGACTCGCATCGTTTCCCGGCCCTCACTCGTCCGCTCGCCCAGTAAACATGACTCGCGTTCTCCACACGGCCCTCACTCGTCCGCTCGCCACAGTAACATGACTCGCCGTTCTCCACCGGCCCTCCTCTCCGCTCGCCACAGTAAACATGAATCGCTCGTTCTCCACCGGCCCTCACTCGTCCGCTCGCCACAGTAAACATGACTCGCACTTCTCACACGCCCTCACTCTCCGCTCGCCACAGTAAACATGATCGCACGTTCTCCCACGGCCCTCCTCGTCCGCTCGCCACAGTAAACATGACTCGCCGTTCTCCCCGGCCCTCACTCGTCCCGCTCGCCACAGTAAACATGATCGCATGTTCTCCCCGGCCCTCCTCGTCCGCTCGCCACAGTAAACATGACTCGCCGTTCTCCACGCCCTCATCGTCCTGCTCGCCACAGTAAACATGACTCGCATCGTTCTCCCACGGCCCCTCGCCCTACGTCCTGCTCGCCACAGTAAACTGACTCGCACTTCTCCCGGCCCTCACTCCCGCTCGCCACAGTAAACATGACTCGCCGTTCTCCCCGGCCCTCACTCTCCGCTCGCCACAGTAAACATGATCGCTTCTCCACCGGCCCTCCTCGTCCGCTCGCCACAGTAAACATGACTCGCCGTTCTCCCCGGCCCTCCTCGTCCGTCGCCACAGTAAACATGATCGCTGTTCTCCCGGCCCTCACTCGTCCGCTCGCCACAGTAAACATGACTCGCACGTTCTCACCGGCCCTCACTCGTCGCTCGCCACAGTAAACATGATCGCATCGTCTCCCACGGCCCTCCTCTCCGCTCGCCACAGTAAACATGACTCCCGTTCTCCCCGGCCCTCACTCTCCCGCTCGCCACAGTAAACATGATGCTCGTTCTCCCACGGCCTCCTCTCTGCTCGCCACAGTAAACATGACTCGCCGTTCTCACCGGCCCTCACTCGTCCGCTCGCCACAGTAAACATGATCCTCGTTCTCCACACGGCCTCCTCGTCCCGCTCGCCACAGTAAACATGACTCGCCGTTCTCCCACGGCCCTCCTCGTCCGCTCGCCACAGTAAACATGATCGCCGTTCTCCCGGCCCTCACTCTCCCTCGCCACAGTAAACATACTCGTCGTTCTCCGGCCCTCACTCTCCTCCGCCACAGTAAACATGATCGCCGTTCTCCACGCCCTCACTCGTCCTGCTCGCCCAGTAAACTGACTCGCCTCTCCACACGGCCCTCACTCGTCCGCTCGCCACAGTAACATGAGCGTTCTCCCCGGCCCTCACTCGTCGTCGCACAGTAACATGATCGCCTTCTCGGCCCTCACTCGTCGCTCGCCACGTAAAATACTCGCACTTCTCACACCCTACTCTCCGCTCGCCACAGTAAACATGACTCGCATCGTTCTCCACACGGCCCTCACTCGTCCTGCTCGCCACAGTAAACATGAATCGCATCGTTCTCCACACGGCCCTCGCTCGTCCTGCTCGCCACAGTAAACATGACTCGCATCGTTCTCCACACGGCCCTCACTCGTCCCGCTCGCCACAGTAAACATGAATCGCATCGTTCTCCACACGGCCCTCGCTCGTCCCGCTCGCCACAGTAAACATGACTCGCATCGTTCTCCACACGGCCCTCACTCGTCCTGCTCGCCACAGTAAACATGAATCGCATCGTTCTCCACACGGCCCTCGCTCGTCCTGCTCGCCACAGTAAACATGACTCGCATCGTTCTCCACACGGCCCTCACTCGTCCCGCTCGCCACAGTAAACATGAATCGCATCGTTCTCCACACGGCCCTCGCTCGTCCCGCTCGCCACAGTAAACATGACTCGCATCGTTCTCCACACGGCCCTCACTCGTCCTGCTCGCCACAGTAAACATGAATCGCATCGTTCTCCACACGGCCCTCGCTCGTCCTGCTCGCCACAGTAAACATGACTCGCATCGTTCTCCACACGGCCCTCACTCGTCCCGCTCGCCACAGTAAACATGAATCGCATCGTTCTCCACACGGCCCTCGCTCGTCCCGCTCGCCACAGTAAACATGACTCGCATCGTTCTCCACACGGCCCTCACTCGTCCTGCTCGCCACAGTAAACATGAATCGCATCGTTCTCCACACGGCCCTCACTCGTCCTGCTCGCCACAGTAAACATGACTCGCATCGTTCTCCACACAGCCCTCACTCGTCCTGCTCGCCACAGTAAACATGACTCGCATCGTTCTCCCGCGGCCCTCACTCGTCCTGCTCGCCACAGTAAACATGACTCGCATCGTTCTCCCGCGGCCCTCACTCGTCCCGCTCACCACAGTAAACATGACTCGCATCGTTCTCTCGCGGCCCTCACTCGTCCTGCTCGCCACAGTAAACATGATGAATGGCGACTATAGAATGTAAAAGCTGAATCCCGGACATTTTGGGTGATCTCGAAACACATTTTCGGGCAGACTCATCACGGATAATCACTAGCTTAGACTGTTGTTTACCTACAGCGCGGTTACCAGTAGGCGTGGCCTCCTAGGGCAGAGAAGCAAGTGCATTCAGGGAGTTGTTATCTTTCATCCACATAAGCCAAAAATCCATTTTCTGTCTTTTTCTCAGTCTAGAAAGCTCCAAATTCAAAAATAATTTCACATTTCTTCTACATAAATTACCCATTTTAAATACACATTCATCTTTCCAGAGGTGAAATGACCCTTTAAAGCAGCACTATGCAGGATTTACGTTTTTGTCAAACAGTGACTCCTAGAGTCGCTGTGGGATACTTGTACTGTCGTAAATATCATGCACGCAGAGATGTCTCTGCACTCACGGCCTGATCCCCTCCCCCTGTACACCGGTACCTGTTCAGTAGGATAAAAGCTGTAACAAGTGGAAATAAGGTGTGGCCCCTTTAAGAGCTGCGCGCCCTGTTTAACTGTCGGAAGTCTGTATTGTATGTACGCCTCGAACACGGCGCCGGGTTATTTCTGTTTGATGCTCATTTTAGCAGATCTTTCTTGCCGTAAAGCAATTCGTTACCTCGCGAGACCTGATATCACGCGACACTTCCTGAAGCTGCGGCCGGCGGGCCGCCGGCTCAAAGTTGCAAGTGCGTTTTTTTCCGCTCACAGCCAACAGGGGGGGGCGAGACGACCACCATTCAACACGAAATCAGTAATATAAACATTACAATGACTCCAAAGCTGTTCGGTTAAGGTAAAAAAGTTACTTAGTTCACCTTTAAGTAGCCTAGCCTAATTGATTGTTAGGTAGGCTAATCTCTCTCATCCTCTTTCTCGACTCCGTGCCTTGGATAGTTTTGAGTTACATTTTGACAAAACCTGTCAGATTTAAGTATTATTATGTTTTTGGTTAAGTTATTGTTTAACATGATTTTTTTATTATTTATTATTTTGGAACAAATGAGGGTCTCTGTTTAAGTTGTGCCAACTTGCAGCTGCAGGTTCTGTTGCGTTAGAGCACCGCAGCGCATATACTGTATATCTTCAAGTTTAGCCTAACCGAACGTCCAGTGTAACTGCCAGTGTAACTGCCACAAGTTGATCATCTTGTAATAAAGATCTCTTTGAGGAAAAACGCGCTGTATTTTTGTATTTTTTTAGCTGTGTCGTCATCAAAGCTCCTGCAGCCGCTCTTCAGAAGCTGCGCTGGCTGAGTTCTCCGGCTACTCTCGAATCGCTCTCGCGGAACTTTGATGGCATACGTCACAGTCACGTGGCGTCGGCGCTGCATCAAGTCGGACAAAATTTCTAACCGGCATGCACTGCTTCAAGTCTGCTAGCGATCGGTCTGCGCAGAGCTGCATGAAGTCGAACACACCTATAGTGTCACAGTCTGTCTTGTCTCCGCCTCTTCACTACACTTCCCAGCATCCCTCTTGTCTACACACCTGCTTGTCTTCATCGTTGTCACCTGTGCATTGTAATTATCATCATTTGTGTCACCTGTTTCTGTTCATCAGTGTGTGTATTTAGTTCCTTCAGTTCAGTCTCTCTTTTGTCAGTAGTTAGTCATATTTAGAGTGTTGTGTGTTTGGTTTGCCATTTTGCCTGTCTGTTCCTGAATTTATATTTAGTAAAAGTATTTGCATTGGAGTTCAAGCCTTTTCGTCTTCTTCTGCCAGCACCACGCCATGACATATAGTCAGCCCAAGTATCTTATCAATTGTTAATAGTAGTCTACAGAATGGCATCGTACTACTTTGCCTTAATTTTCCTTTTTGCCTTATTGTTGAGCCCTGTCTTAAAAAACAACAACTCTGGACACATATGATTTTTTAAAAAAAATCAAAATTGCCTGGCTTGTCTAAGGTACTTGAAAAAGTTGTGCTTAAAAATCCAATTTCTTAACAAAGTATAATATTTTGGATAATACTTTAGGGGTGGACACAGTACAGAGTCAGCCCTTTTAAGGGTTGTTAATGATCTTCTTTTAATTACGGATGCAGGTAATCACGCAGAATTAATTTTATTGGATTTGTCAGCAGCCTTTGACACCATTGATCACCGGATCCTTCTGACTCGCTTAAAATACGCACTTTATATAGTATAGGTACTAATAATTATTTTAGCTCTGTATGTCTGTTAGTTATGTATGTTTTTTTTTTTTTTTTTTTTTTTTTTTTCCTATGTCTGGGACTACAGATGGAAATTAGCATTGTAATAACATTGTAAATCCGTATTTACATCAACTTATATTGTAAGTTCATCAATATGCACTGCCCCATCCAAATAAATAAAAAATGAAGAAGAAAAAAATCTCACAGGTGAAATCAGTAGAAATATTGCTAGTGAGTGACGGAGTTCCAATAAATAAGATCTCAGTTTTGTCCATGTTGAGTTTCAGAAAATTTGAATATAGCCAATCTTTTATTTCATGCTTCTATTTTATTATAAGCTGAAGGTGCAACAACATTCAGTGTGGGTTGAGTAGAATTGAGTACAAACGTGGTTTAAAAAATGTGTTTTCTTTGTGTGCTAAAGTTGACTGTAATTACCATCATGCTTTGTCACACTGATTTACAGACACGCCTGTTTTGCACCTTACACCTGTTTACGACACTCAAACACAGAACCAGGAAACAGGAATCACATTAGTTCAGGGAAAGTGAAACTGAAGTGTAACTGAGCTGTTGTGTGTTTGTGTCTCTGTCTTCATGCTGTAAAATGGCAGAAGCCAGAATATCTCAGGATGAGTTCATGTGTTCAGTGTGTCTGGATCTCCTAAAGGATCCAGTGGCCATTCCCTGTGGACACAGTTACTGTAAGATCTGTATTACAGACTGCTGGAATCAGGAGGATGAGAAGAGAGTCTACAGCTGCCCTCAGTGCAGACAGACCTTCAGGCCAAGACCTGCTTTAGCTAAAAACACCATTCTGGCTGAAGTGGTGGAGAAACTGAAGACTAAACTTGCTGCTGACTGTTACGCTGGACCTGGAGATGTGCAGTGTGACGTCTGTACTGGAAGAAAACACAAAGCCGTCAAGTCCTGTCTGGTGTGTCTGGAGTCTTACTGTCAAACTCATCTCGACCGTCATGAGGAATTTCACTCACGTAAGCCACATAAAGTGACTGATGCCACTGGACGACTGCAGGAGATGATCTGCCAGAAACACGACAAGATCCTAGAGGTTTTCTGCCGCACTGATCAGAAGAGTATATGTGTGCTGTGTGTGATGGATGAACATAAAAACCACGACACTGTATCAGCGGCAGCACAGAGGACAGAGAATCAGGTATGAACTTAAGAGTCGCATTATGTTCATTTACAGGTTCATAATGTTGTATATGGGGTCTACTAGAATACATTTACATCATTTAATGTCTGTTTTTTAGTTTCAGTTTTTTTAAAACCCGCCTTCTGTAAATCGCAGTCTACTCTGATTAGTCAGTCAGTCTCAGTCTGTTGTGATTGGTCTACTGCTTAGACTAGAGTGTCCGAAATGTAACACGGCTTACCGTAAACGACGAGTATCTCTTGCGGAGATGCTGGAAACACTACTGTAAGTACACTAACTGTGGCGTCAGTTTTGCTGTATCAGTTCAGACTTGACTCTGATAATGACAGCCAAGAAGAACAAGCTGATCAACTTGAACCAACTTCGCAAGCATGAAATATGTAGCATTTCACAGTGGTGATTTTTTTATTTTAGACCTCTCTTACAACTGTCATTTCTCAAATTCACCTGTCCATCAGGTCTTAATAGTTAATGGTTAATGAACTTGGCTTGCTGTCCTCAACAGAGGCTACAAACCGAGGCTCGGCTCGAGCTCAACCCCCCCAATAATGGTACTAAGTAGACGGAGAATGAGAGAAATAGAGGTGGCGATGGAGAAGTGAAGGAATGCTGGAAGAATTGTTGCTGGGATGGTACAATGACTGCTGCTTATATATGCTCATAATGATAATTGACAGGACTGAATGATTAGGGTCCTCCCGAACCTACGTTTGTAACTTCATTTATAACATCTGACCTGCAACGAACTGCGCGGTTTAGAAAGCAATTGTCATAAAAATGGCGAGAACACAACAAAAGATAGTGGTTGTATACTGCTGAGGAATATGTTAAAAGGACAATTTTTTTACCATCAAGTTAGTCTGCTTTAGGAAGGCCAAAATAGGGGTTTAGATACAGGGTGGTAAAAATAGTGTCTCTTGGACATGCCGACAACACATTACTAACTACCTTATCTAAAGCTGCAACCGAAATCACATACTTCCCTTCTGTATAGTAGGTGAAAAACAGTATGTAACAAGAAGATTGTCTGAATAGTACTCATAAAAGATTAACAAGCAACAAGTACCCGGATGTCCTCCTACTTCCAGTGAGATTCTGAAGTGTGGATACAATGGACACATCACTATCCCATGAGGCCACGGGAGAAGATTTGTTACTGGTGTGACACAACTGACGCTGGCAGGTCACATGATAATGACAACATGGTTAATGTGGATTACATTCATACTTACATTACATTCTTCACAATATCTTCTTTTGTGTTCTGCAAAAGAAGTTTGGAAAGACATGATGATTTTTTATAAACACATTTCTGGGTGAAATATCCATATAAAGCTAGGCAATGATGAAATAATCCTGCCATTAATGAATAAACCTATAATCTTATCATGCAAGACCTTTAACCCCTCAATCGCACCACTTGACTGATACTGGATTCATGTCTGTTTAGTTGATGATTTCTGTGATGTTTCTCCTGTCATTGGTTTGTCCTTTAGCACCAGCTGAAGGAGACGCAGAGGTCGTTCCAGCAGAGGATCCAGCAGAGAGAGAAAGATCTTCAGCAGCTGAGAGAGGCTGTGGCGTCTCATAAGGTGAGTCTGGAGAAGAAGAGAAGTTTGAGACGTCTCAGTCAGGACTCACTGACGCCACTGTGTGATTGTGATGTGTGTGTAACAGCGCTCTGCACAGACAGCAGTGGAGGACAGTGAGAGGATCTTCACTGAGATCATCCGCTCCATTGAGAGAAGCCGCTCTGAGGCGACACAGCGGATCAGAGATCAGGAAAAGACTGCAGTGAGTCGAGCTGAAGGACGACTGGAGCGACTGGAGCAGGAGATCAATGATCTGAGGAGGAGAGACGCTGAGCTGGAGCAGCTTTCACACACACAGGATCACATCCAGTTCCTGCAGGTAACAGAGATCTAGAAGAACAGGAGCATAGTGGACTTGAGCAAGAGACTCAGAGAATGAGCCGTTGACTGAAGTGTTGATCTGTGTGTTCAGTTATTATATCATCATCAGTCAGACTCTCATCTGATCTTCTTCTATTGAAAGAGACACGCTTACAAATGCAGTTCAGCTCTGGAAATCTGGAAACATTTTTCCGAAAGATATATTGAGCTTCCAGACTGCAACCGTTCAAAACCTTTTTTATATCAATGTGAAATCCATGAAGTTGATGGCACCAGTTTCACTACTAAAGATCAACAAGAGCCGCTCAGATCTGACAGTAGTGCAGGTTATTGATGAAGTGTGGAGGTGATGAACTTTGATTTCTGTTTTCTGTAGAGTTTCCAGTCTCTCTCGGCTCCTCCTGAATCTACAGACGTAAATGACAATCCCTTCAGTTCTCTCTCCTCTTTTGATGTCGTGAGAGAATCTGTCCATCAGCTGAGAGACAAACTGGAGGATTTCTGCAGAGAGGAGCTGAAGAAGATCTCTGACAGAGGTAAAGTCCTGGAGATTCATCAGCTCTCAGAAATCATCCTCCATCATCTCAGATCATGTTGAAGATCATGTTAGAAATGTCTTAGGAACGGATGCAGGGATCATTTTCTCTCGACATGATAATCACACTCTTCATGTCTGTTGATTTCCACAGTCACTTTCACCAACATTGTTTCCAGAACCAGGAACGACTTCCTACAATGTAAGTCACTAAAAAAACAATCATAGTAACATTAAAAAAGGAGGATTTGAAAACTCTCTCTCACTCACTCACTCACTCACTCACTCACTCACTCACTCACTCACTCACACACTCTCTCACACACACACAACACACACACACACACACACACACACACACACACACACACACACACACACACACACACACACACAATTTCTCTCTCTCTCTCTCTCTCTCTCTCTCTCTCTCTCTCTCTCTCTCTCTCTCTCCACACACACACACACACACAGGTAAACTGTACTGATATATTGAACATGAAGAGTTCCGCTATAATAAAAGATTCATAATTCCTGATTATGTATTACATCTTAACTTTAGAATCCTATCTTATATCCTATATTATATGGTAACCATGGTAACTTCTGTTAGAACCTCATTCAGGACCAAATCTATTACAGAATAACATTTATTAAGTGTATCATTATCATTGGTTGTAGAGACCTGTGCGGGACGGATTTTTCCCGCAAAAATTTGCAAGATTTTGTCCCGCTCCCGCCCGCTCCCGCAAAAATATATGTTATTTTCTCCCGCTCCCGCCCGCGACAATCAAGTTTCGTCCCGCTCCCGCCCGCAAAATCCCGCCTAGTTTTTTTATTTTTAGGAATAGCATGTCGTTCACTGATGAGGGCTTTAGATTAATCAGTCTCTGCTCCAGCATGCGAGCGACCGCAAATACTGAAAGCCCTCGATGCTGTGCTGGAAGCTGGAATGCACATTTTTCTGTTGTTACATCTTTTAGTGCACTTGACACTTTCGACTGACTTGCCGTAAACGTCAGGGAAGTTTGCCTTTCAAAACGGTGCACACATGACACTTCAGACCTGAAGTTACAGACTTGTAGCCTACGTGAGTATTTTGCTGCATTTGTAACAGCTCGCAAAAGGAAGATGCTTTCCATTGCTGTCGCATTGGCCTACTAGGCTACTAAAACATTTCCAAATATCAGACTTTTCTTTGTTTAGTTTAGTAGTTTTGCATGTTCCTTTCTTTAATAATGAACTAACAGACATTTTGCCTCTCTGTGAATAAAAAGAATCGTTTTTATTTTAGTTATCCTTGTTGCTTGTGCATTAGATAAATAACGGTTTATTTGTTTCTAGTTGTTTTGTATCACGCGGGAGTGCAGGTCTCTGCTTTACACTCATATTTAATTTGCGGGAGTGCAGCGTATCCTCCCTCCCGCCCGCACCCGCAAGTGCAACTCATCATCCCGCCCGCTCCCGCAATGACCTTTCAAAATTTGCAATAGAGTGCAGACCTCTAATTGGTTGCTTGGCAACAGGCCTGAGAGTTGAGAACCGAACTCTCATTTTGTAAGATGGATAAGAATCCTAAAAAAAAAAAAAAAAAGCAAGATTTGAAAACTCTCTCTCTCTCTCTCTCTCTCTCACACACACACACACACACACACACACACACACACACACACACACACACACACACACACACACACACACACACACACACACACACACACACACGTTGGTGCAACAGCATTATGAGGACTCTCCATAGGCGTAATGGCTTTTATACTGGACAAACTATATATTCTGTCCCCCTACACTGCCCATATCCCTAAACCTACCCATCACAGGAGACATGCTGCATTTGTAATTTTTTAATAAAACATTGTTTTTTAAGCCATTTGATTTATGAGGACTTTTGAAGTGTCCTCATAAACCACCCATAAGTTGTAATACCAGTGTAATACACATGTCATAATACAAATTTGTGTCCTCATAAATCACATAAACTAACCCACACACACACACTGGTAAACTGTAAACTGAGACACTGCTGATATATTGAACATGAAGAGTTCAGCTTTAATAAAAGATCAGACAGATTCTTAATTCCTGATCCTGATGTGTTTTCTCTCCATCAGATTCCCATCAGTTCACTCTGGATCTGAACACAGTGAATAAACTCCTCTGTCTGTCTGAGGAGAACAGAGAGATTACTAACACTTTCACAGTCCAGCCGTATCCTGATCATCCAGACAGATTTGATGATGTGTATCAGGTGTTGTGTAGAGAGAGTGTGTGTGGACGCTCTTACTGGGAGATTGAGTGGCGTGGTTTGTTTGGTGTGTGTATATCAGTGTCATATAAGAGCATCAGCAGGAAATTATCTGGTCATGAGTGTCAGTTTGGATATAATGATCAGTCCTGGAGTTTGTTCTGCTCTTCCTCCAGTTACTCATTCAGACACAATAACATAGAGACTAAACTCCCTGTAAAGCCCATCAGCGGGAGAGAAGGAGTGTATGTGGATCACAGTGCAGGAACTCTGTCCTTCTACAGCGTCTCTGACACAATGAGCCTCATCCACACAGTCCAGACCACATTCACTCAACCGCTCTATCCTGGGTTTTATGTTGGTATTGGATCATCAGTGAAATTGTGTTGATCAATGAGAACAGACTGTAGAGAGATTCTACCCATAATGCTTTGAGCTGCATGATAAATCAGTATAACCATGAGATGTTATAGAGTCTCTTATTTTCTCAGTTCAGTTCCACTTTATTTATCCTAGAAAGGAAATTTTGTGTGCAGCAGGATCTAAAAAACAAACACAGAATAAAAGCACCACCAGATGCCAACAGCATAATACACACAACACAAAACACACACCAACACATCAGTTAATGGAGACACTCCTTCCTCAGAACCAGTGACAAAAAGCAATGCAATACACAACTCATTATGTCATAATGAATAATGACATAAATAAATAAATAATTAAAAATCATAAGACATCATCTAAGCGAGTTCAGGTACCTAATAGCCACAGGAATAAAGGAATCCCTGGCACGCCTGGTTCGTAACATGGGTAGCCTAAAACGGCGACCTGAGGGGAGCAAATTAAACTCCCCATAAAGTGGGTGATCAGAGCAATTTAAAATTTGGTTAGCCTTACCACGAACCCGATCATCATATATATTTTGCAGCTGTGGTAGCTGTACCCCAACCACCTTAGACGCAACATTTACCAGCCTAACTAACTTTGCTTGTTAATCATTGAAAGGCCATTGTACCACACCACAATACCAAATGTCAAGACTGATTGAATAAAACACTGAAAAAACATGGTCATAAGAGTCCTACACACGCTGAATGACTTCATCTTCCTCAAGAAGAAAAGTCTCTGTTGGGCCTTTTTACAGGCAGCAATTGTGTTGCTCTCAAAAGATAGTTTGTTATCAATGATGGTTCCTAAATATTTGTATTCATCTACAGTCTCAACATTCATCTTCTGAATAACAGTTTGTGAAACATTGTGCTGTGCTCTACGAAAATCGATGATCATGTCCTTTGTCTTGGAAACGTTGATAGACAAATAAAAGTTTTCACACCATGCAATAAAATCATCCACTACCGGACCATGCCCATCCTCATCATTATTCAAAAGGCTCACTATAACAGTATCATCTGCAAATTTCACACAGTGCCTATTCTTATACTTACTTCTACAGTCATTTGTGTATAGAATAAAAAGCAAAGGTGAAAGAACACAGCCCTGAGGAGAGCCTGTGGAGGTAAGGGCTTTTGAGGAAAAGACACCATTTACCCTAACACACTGCGACCTGTTTGACAGAAAATCCAGTATCCAGGCAATTAAATTAGAATTCAAGTTAAAAAGAGAGTGAAGTTTCTCGGCCAACAAGAAGGGCTGAATAGTATTAAATGCTGAGGAAAAGTCAATAAAAAGGAGCCTCGCATGAGTTTTAGAGGATTCCAGATGTTGATAAAGGGAATTTAATAATGTAAGTATTGCATCCTCAACACCTCTACTAGCCCTGTAAGCAAACTGGAGAGGGTCTAACTGCTCCTCTACCTGCTTCAGTAACTCCTGCTTAATCAACTTCTCAAAACTCTTCATCACCAACGAGGTGAGAGCTACAGGTCGAAAGTCATTTAATACCTTGGGGTTCTTACACTTAGCTACAGGAATAATTGTAGAGTGTTTCCAAATCTTAGGCACTTTTTGCGTCTGAAGTGATAGAGTGAAAATTACTTTAAAAATCTCACTTAACTGACCAGCACAAGACTTAAGGACTCGACCACTGATGTTATCAGGGCCAGGACTTTTCCTAACATTAGTTTGTTTAAATAATGATTTGACTTCAGCTACATCAATATCAAAATCAAAAATACAATCACTGACCAAATTATCACTCATGTGACCGATTTTTTCGCTAAAATCACTATTAGAAAATCGCATATAAAAACTATTTAATTAATTTGCTAGCTGCTCATCAGAATCAAAACCATTTAATGACACAGTGCTAGAGGCTTTGTGTAGACCTGTCATTAATTTCATTCCATCCCACACAGATCTGAGATCAGACTCACTGAATTTAGACTCAATTTTCTTTTTATACTGAAGTTTAGCCTTTAATATTTCAGCTCGCACAACCTTCCTGATTTCAGCATATGCACTTTTGTCACCACTATTAAAAACAGTCCTCTTTTCCCTTAACAGATGTTTCAGTTCTTTAGATATCCAAGGCTTATTATTAGGATAGGAAACAACTGTCTTAGTTGGGATCACACTGTCCACACAGAAAGAGATGTAACTGCATACTGCATCAGTCAGTTCATCAATGTTGTTGGATGAGTCTTGAAAAACAGACCAATCGGTGCAGTCAAAACAGCCTTGTAGGGCCATAGTACTCTCCTCATTCCACACCTGTACCACACGCACCTGCACTTTGTCCCTATGTAGCACAGGTCTGTATGTGGGCAAAAGATGCACCACATTATGGTCACAAAATCCTAAAGGAGGACCTGCAACAGACTTATATGCGCCCTTGATAGAGCCATAGCAGAGATCCAATAGTCTGTTCCCCCGAGTGGGACAGGTGACATACTGCGTAAAACTGCTCAGCGTCTTTTTACAGTTGACATGATTAAAATCACCAAGAAAGAAGCACGGAAAAGCACGGAGATCTACTGAAAAGATGACATCAGAAGCGGATTTTATATCTGCTCTTGGGTGAATGTACACTACTGTCAGAAATATTTGGGGGAATTCCCTAGGCAGATAGAATGGTCTAACAGACACCGACAACAGCTCGATGTCCGGTAAACAAATCCGCTCGCGCACAGTAGCACCGTTGCACCACCTCGGATTGATGTACAGACAAACACCCCCGCCGTGGCGCTTACCTGTCATCTCCGGGTCACGGTCCAAACGGATCGGAACCCCATAACCATCAATGTTCACCAATGTTCAATGTTCAGTCAGCCACGTCTCAGTGAAGGCCATCACACAAGTGTCCCTAAACTCGCGCAAAGAGGCCACACACGTTTGAAGTTCATCAGTCTTATTCCTTAAGGACTGGACATTGGCCAGCAGTTTTGTTGGTAGAGGTAGACGTTTCCTTTCCAGTAGTTTTCTTAGTCGATGCCGCACTCCGCCGCGTTTCCCTCTCTTCCTGGTTTGTTTACCTGGTGTAACCGGACGCCTAAAGCGTTGTATCTGAGCATTGTCACCGACTGAAAAGTCGAAACAATCAAACTACCCGCGACTTACTAGTCGAGTTACATCTAGGTTCACCACATAATTGCTTGATTTAAGTCCCAGGAGAAAGTGTCTTGTGTATTGGGTCCTGTCGGGTTTCACAAACAAACCCTGAGCGATGTTTAACACGATTGTCAGAAGTAGGAAAAAAAATATCTCCATTGATGGGCCCGATAAACACGGCAGAACGCCCATACACAAACTAAAATAAAAATAAATAAATAAAACGTTGTAGTTTAAACATAAAGATGTAAACAATAGGCTTACGGACAACAAACAAACGCAAACACCTGCTACCGGGTCGCCTGCGATGAGCCGCGCCCCCACCTTATATAGAGTTATAGAGTCTCTTATTTTCTCTTCATTACATAATACAGTAATACTACAGCTGAACTTCTGTCAGTGATATAACATGTCAGAATAAATGTATGTAATGAATCCTCATGTAGACAGTAAGATCAGTGTGTTTGTGAGTCACGATGAGTGACGGTGTGTATTTTCTCAAACTTGATTTGATTTATTACAATTTATAATTATACAGATATAAAAATATTTTATTTATTTATTATACAGCCATTCAGTTCTTACTGTAGTGTTACATAAATCATTTTTATATGACTATCAAAATTACATTTGAATTGAAATGATCAGACACAGGATTCACTAAAAATGTGTTATTCCATAAGATAAATTGTTGTGTAAAATTGATAAATAAAATGTCCAGTTATTAACAAATGTAAAATATATAAACCCAGATCATCTGATTATACTGTAATCCTTTGATCAGGGAAAGTATGAGCATAATTATTCTAATCCAGTTTACATTAAATAAACCTCGTGAACAGAACTGACAAAACTGAGATGAGATAAAAACAAGGATTGAGTCAAATCATCATCAGTTAAATCTAGATAACTCAGAAATATATGAAGTTTGAAAGAAGGAAAACTGTAACCTGACCATGTGATCTATACGATGACCTTTGACCTTCCTGAAAGATCATTATGACCTCTGCCAGTGTTTCTTACTACATGTTAAAGGGGTGATGAACTGAGAAATCAAATTTTCCTTGAGCTTTTGACATCTGAGAGGTCATCATATTATAAGAATATCCTGTAAGTTTCAGAACTGAAAACGTCCTTGTTAGTCCAATAAATGCTTTTATTGACACCAGGCTCAGCAAACGACTCGTTTTTCAAAGTGGGGAACTATGACGATAGTATCCTCTTTATCCTCAAAGAGGATAAAACACCACCTCCGCAGAAGAAGATCATCGTCGCCCACTTCAACATGGCCGGTTTAGCCCCGCCCACCGATTCGCGCATTTTAGATAGATAGATAGATATTTATTAGTCCTTACGGAAATTCATTTTGTGTCATACAGCAAACGTCAGATCAAAAACATCAACAGACCAACAACCAAACAACTGCTTTGCCAACACAAACATCCCCTTAAGTGCTATACAAATTATACTAAGGTGCAAGTCCTGTTGAAGATTTTATTATTTACAAAACAAGTAATTTAGCCTTATAAGAATACACCATTATTTCTCTGTGTTTGACTTTGGATTTCCTCTGTGTGTGCCTGTAACAAGACCTTAAATGTTGAGGCAGCAGTCAACTCTATTCTGAGATGTCACATGGTACAAAAGTATTTCTCAAAATATCTATAAGAATGTATGACCATTTTTGGAAGGGATCAATGGCATATAGGTGAAGAGCTGAGGACTCTTCTGGAGTGATTAACCTGCAGGAGTCACTCGGCTTTGTTGGAGCGCCGTTCTATGGAACGGAACGGCGTTCGAGAATAAAGTCTAATTGTTTTTAGAATAAGGGATCTCTGCGAAGTTATTTACAGAAAAAATGAAACCACTTCACTCCCCGACACCCCAAGATGTATTTTACACGCAGACATAGCTAAATAACATAGGCCTACCTCGTGATGATAAACCGGATCGAGCTACCGAGCAATACAAAATATTGTGCAGTGCCTGGTTGTGGAAGACGACAGTCGTTCCTCTGGATTCCAATAGGAGTGCATGGATAAACTTTATTTTTCATGACGTTCCACTCCAGCTGATGAGGTAAAACACTGTCCGTCTGTTCGCTTCATTTCACTGAGGATTGTTTTGTAAACAAGACTGGATTTGCAGACCGATAAAGAGTAAAGAACGGTGCTGTGCCGTCTATATTGGATCTGACAGGAATGGTGAAACACACAGACTCTGGGTCGAACATGTATGGGCGAATCATTCCGGTTGCCATTTTACAACATTGGACGTTTTCAAAACAATTTCCCCCAAGTGCATCGATGGGTGAGTTGAAACTAATATGCAATAATATGCAAAAAGGTTATCCACTCACAGCAGTGGGCGTTTACTTCCAAGTCTTCAATGCGAGATGCTAGGCTCAAAACTAGGGTACAAAATAGCCTATTACTTATTCATTTTGATGTTTTTGAATGCAAAAAACCAAGCGAACGTCATAAGTTTACCTCAGACAACAATATAATAAGATTTAAAAAGCCAGTTCATGACCCCTTTAAAGAAACTTCTGTATCTGATAAACAGAATATGATTTCTGTCTCTGATCTCTTGTATTTGTCCTATTGTTTGTAATTTGCTTCCTTGTTTTTATAATGACCAAAATATACACTATTATATATCTATTGTGATACATTGCTATTGTTATTGTTATTATTTGAATTAAAATGTCTTCTATCTTGAATTAAGATTTTGGTCAAATCGCCCAATCGAGCTCTGCTTTATTAATTCATACACGGTTTTTAACATGCATTTTTAACTTGTAAACACATTTGTAACTATTTGAATATTAATACTGTAATATCTGGTATAGAGCTGTGATACTGTCACTGTTTATACATTCGCTGTCTCCTCTCTCGTCTTGTTGTGGTGTGTGTGTGGGCGGAGCCGCTGATCACTGCTGATCAGCGCACCCTATTTAGTCTCTCTGTTGTCTTGTCTTTGTCAGAGCGTTGTGGATGTTTCCCGTTGTTCCTGCCTGACGCCTGTTCCTGTGTGTTCGTCTTCATCGTGTTCCCGCTATAGTGATGGCAAAATGAGGCTTCCTGAACCACTGACACTTCGCAGGCCATTGCTTCACCCAAAGGTTCATTACTCGAAACTTCATTCAGCATTGCTCACTAGTGACACCTAGCTACTGTGCAAAGAAATAGCAGACAAATTAATTCATTCTGAACCAATGACCTGAGCAGACGTATGATGTCCGTATAAATAAGTGACACTGTGTTGAGTGCAGTGCTTATGGTGGAGGGAGTGTAATAAAGTAAACTGAAACAGAATAGTCTGGGGTGGAAAAAGTTAAGAATTGTTTCTGGGGGGTTACTAAAACTAGTAACTGGTGAACAGTTACTAGTTTTAGTGCAGTGTTGTGCTTATGGGACTGAGGATATAGAGGAGCAAACTGCAACACTGGGTGAGTGATGGAAGGATTACATTAGATTTTTATTGAAAACCAATTTTTTTTCAAGTGTGTTGGGGTTCAGACGATTCCTCTTCTTGGACAAACCTCTCCAGCCTTGGAAAAGATCCTTTCAGAAGGAACAGAGGATGTAGGGAAACATAAAAATGCCGGTGCCAGCTGGTATAAATGAGGATACTGATGCTTCTGTTGAGCCCAGACGGGGAGGCTTTCTTCTTTCTTGCTGGCTCCGTAACCCGGAAAAAGGAAGAGTCACAAAAAGCAAACAAATCCAAAAAGGCAATCCAAAACAAAAAGTCCAGATACAGTCCAGATCCAAAAATCCAAAGCAATCCAAATAATCTTATCTAATTAATATAACAAGAGTATAATATAGCTACTATAATTAATAATAACAATATACTATAAGTATTCTTACCTGATATTTAAGGAATAATTGACAACAAGTCGTTGAATTATGATGTAATAATATACAGTACAATAACACATACAATAAAGGCCCATTCACACAGAGCACGATAACTATAAAGATAACGATAAAGATATAATTCTAAAAATCGTTCTCCATATTAAAGAATAACAGAGTTCACACCACAAGTATAACGATAAAGATATGAGGAACAATATCGTTGGGATCACTTTCAGAACGATTTTTTCCAGCTGTCGAACGATAAAACACTGACAGCCAATCAAAATCCATTCTAATTTAAATGTCTCACGCATTTAAAATGGCAGATGTGTGCGCTACACGGTGCTCTCTCTCTCTGCCGTGTGCGCTACACGATGCTCTCTCTCTCACTCTCTGCCGTGCGCACGCTACATGGTGCTCTCTCTCTCTCTCTGCCATGCGCGCGCTACACGGTGCTCTCTCCCTACACGGTGCTCTCTCTCTCTGCCGTGCGCACGCTACATGGTGCTCTCTCTCTCTCTCTGCCATGCGCGCGCTACACGGTGCTCTCTCCCTACACGGTGCTCTCTCTCTCTGCCGTGCGCGCGCCACACGGTGCTCTCTCTCTCTGCCATGTGCGTGCTACACGGTGCTCTCTCCCTACACGGTGCTCTCTCTCTCTGCCGTGCGCGCGCCACACGGTGCTCTCTCTCTCTCTCTCTGCCATGCGCGCGCTACACGGTGCTCTCTCTCCCTCTCTGCTGTGCGCGCGCTACACGGTGCTCTCTCTCTCTCTCTCTGCCGTGCGCGCGCTACACGATGCTCTCTCTCTCACTCTCTGCCGTGCGCACGCTACATGGTGCTCTCTCTCTCTCTCTGCCGTGTGCGCTACACGATGCTCTCTCTCTCACTCTCTGCCGTGCGCACGCTACATGGTGCTCTCTCTCTCTCTCTGCCATGCGCGCGCTACACGGTGCTCTCTCCCTACACGGTGCTCTCTCTCTCTGCCGTGCGCGCGCCACACGGTGCTCTCTCTCTCTCTCTCTGCCATGCGCGCGCTACACGGTGCTCTCTCTCCCTCTCTGCTGTGCGCGCGCTACACGGTGCTCTCTCTCTCTCTCTCTGCCGTGCGCGCGCTACACGATGCTCTCTCTCTCACTCTCTGCCGTGCGCACGCTACATGGTGCTCTCTCTCTCTCTCTGCCGTGTGCGCTACACGATGCTCTCTCTCTCTCTCTCTGCCATGCGCGCGCTACACGGTGCTCTCTCCCTACACGGTGCTCTCTCTCTCTGCCGTGCGCGCGCCACACGGTGCTCTCTCTCTCTCTCTCTGCCATGCGCGCGCTACACGGTGCTCTCTCTCCCTCTCTGCTGTGTGCGCGCTACACGGTGCTCTCTCTCTCTTTCTGCCGTGCACGCGCCATACGGTGCTCTCTCTTTCTGCCGTGCGCGCGCTACACGGTGCTCTCTCCCTCTCTGCCGTGCGCGCGCTACACGATGCTCTCTCTCTCTGCCGTGCGCATATCATATCGTGATATAGCTAAATATATTGAGATATATTTTTTGCTCCATATCGCTCAGGCCTAATAATGCCCACAGGTGCAAATGTGAAGTATTTTAGCTGACTTATTGTAGACATTTAGTCTATTTATAAAAACATGTTTTATTGAACATTATGCAAGTTCATGGCTGTCTGTAGGTGTTTTTCCAAATTAGGTTTTTTGCAAGGACATTTCTTTCACTTTCAGTTGTGTTAGAAAATACCGAATATCCAAATGGTATTGGCATAACAGATGACTTGTGTAAACATGCTTGTTTGTGTTTCAGGTGTGGTGACGTGTTCCTTTACTGACTGGTGTGGATGCCATGAAAACCATGCTGGTTTCTTATCCTTATTCTGTTATCAGCCAGCATGGATTTTATAAAATAATACAGGAGTACTGTCCAGTGTTGCCAGATTGGGCGGGTTCCCACTTCCCACCCTTTTGGTCATGTCCGACCGGGAAAAAATGCATTGGGCGGGTTTTTAAAATTTGGGCTGGTTTTTGATGCAACGGGCGAGTTTTTATTTTTAACTATAAACAGAATTTCTTTTTATATTTTTAATGAAACGAACTATAAAATAAATTATATAATGTAGGATGACGTTTAAATTAGGTATGGTTCAGGTTAGCCAATAAGGTTCAGGGGAATCCTGTCCAATTGGACTTCAAGCTTGATTGGCGGGTTGTTGTAGGCTAATCGCTCTATTCGTTATATCGTCAAAACTGCATTTATCATCATCATTCATCATCATCATGCCAAAGTGGGGTAAATATAAAAAGTCCTACAGAAAGTAATGGGAGAGCGACCCGTCTCTGAAAACATGGAATGCACCCGTGGTAGGCGATGAGTCAAAGGCATTTTGTATATATTGTCAATCAGAATTCAGAGCACAGTTAGGCCTAAACGATTTGAAAGAGCATGCTAAGACAAGAAAAAGTGTCCGTTCAAAGATGACCAAAAGCGCCGTGAAATTAGAAAAAAATGGCTTTACCCAGGGACGTTTCTAGGATTTTCATTTTAGGGGGCTAAGCCCCCAATGAGGGTATGATTTAAAAAAAAAAAAAAAAAAAGAACACTTTAGTTTTTAGGGTCTAATGCTCACTTTCATTACCATGCAATGGCAGGGTTTTATAATCACTGTAGTCCAGAACGTGATGCAGTTAGGGGGGTTCAGGGTTTCCCCGAGAAAATTTTGATTTCTCTGAACTATTATTTGCATTTTAAGATGTTTTGAAGGCAAAAAAAAATCGGATAACAACAGCTTTAAAACCATGTCAGTGGGCAGCTGATTTTTTTTCTCTCCTCATCAGCATCACACTCTTTTTCTCTTTGTTTTTCTCTCTTGCCCTGTCTCTTTCCCTCCTAAAGCTGATTCATTTTTGTCTGTCAGTGAAGAAAGTAAACATAGGGTCAACTGATAGGTTGATTTTGCCTATGAATCATTTTCTCAGACATGTTAATTTATTCTCTCCAGAGACCATCAGACACTCCTCTTTACTCACTTCGGCAACATCAAAAGAACCCAAATTATATCGGAATATCTGGGATTTTATCGTAGTATTGAATCCACCATAAATACTTGTAATTATGCATTGAGATGTAAACTTGAATTCCTATCATTGTTACATGTCGTGCTTGATATTTTTTGTAATCCTCTTTGCCATACATGTATATGAACATACCGTAAAATGCATTTTACTATGTTTTATCATCTTTGGAGTGATTCTTACCAAATTCTGACGCTGTCATAAAACATGCAAAACTAGCGTTGTGACAAAGGGAAATTCATGCCAAAGTTTTGTTGAACGTCATTGGACAGGTTGTTCCGAAAGAGGCGTAATCTGCTTCCCAACAGGCTTGTGCAAAATTCTGAAATTCAAGAATTGAATTGGAATTAAGGAGTCATTCTCAATTCAATTCTGAATTGTGCACAAGCCTGCTTCTAAAATGACGTTGAAGCAGGAGCGTCAGTGCTTTTTGTCTTCTCTTAAGTTTGTGTTTTTCTTCTTTTTGTTTTCCTTTTCGTATTCGATTTTGGTCATTTCTACCGACGAGTGAAATGAACTTAGGCTGAATTATTTTCATTGGTAACTCCACTTTCAAGAGACTTTTAAAACTTGCCGCAACTTTGTTCGCCTGTAAGGGCCAAGGAGCACGCGCTGCGAAGGACACACACACACACACACACACACACACACACACACACACACACACACACACACACGCCTTCTTTCCTCAGCAAACCTAAGAGAACTTTTGTGGAATTATTAATTTCTTATCAAGATTTATTATGCTGTAAGGTTTTGCCCATTTTAGGGTAGTTTTGGGTTCCTTGTTGTCTAGTTTAAGGTTCCGATGTCTGTGATTTTGCCATAACTGTTTTCTCACTCCCTCTTTCTAACACCTTCTCTATGTTTTCCCTTTCAGTTTGTTGTTTATTGTGTTTGTAAATACATTTATTCCGTGTAACTGTAGTTACGCCCATCACCTTTGCCTTTAATATGCTTATAAGCAACTGAAAAAGCACAAATGTCAGGGCATGTCAAAACATCTCAAGGACCCCGAAAAACCCTTAATAAAAAATTTGCCAAAAGTGAAATGCCAAAGTTGGAGCAAGAAACGCCACGCGGCAGCCATGGAGCAGAGGGGATTACCAAATTAACAAGTCTTATGGAGTTTCCAGGGGGGAATTTCTGAAGATGTCAAAAAGTTTTTTGTATTTCCATGTTATTGTCTTTGTTTTACCCTTTTTGTAAATGTGTTAATCTGTATAAAATGTTAAGGAAGCACCATTACGTAAGTAACGTTGTGTAAGCCTGAGGTTAAAGCAGATTAAATTTCCAGGCACCCTCTCTCTGTAATGGTCATCAGCTGAAGTGCCCTTGAGAGCCACCAGAGGGCACTCCACACCAGACTATTATCACTCCCTCACAAACTACATTTCCCATAACTCTCTGTTTCTTCATGGTTTCCCGTTTCCTGGATTCCCTGCCTGTTCCTCGGATTATTCTCCTGCCTCTGTTTCCTAGTTTTGTTTGTTTATTTGTTTGGACTGCTTACCTGTGTTTCGACCATTGCCTGTTTATTGAGTTACGTGTCTGGATTAACCCTAATAAAGCTGCATTTGGATCTCAATGTCCTTGTCTCCGAGCAGTTTCGTAACACTCTCTTTCACAGGATGCCATAGCAATGAGTGGCATGGACCAGAGTTATATTGTTATATTGATACAGAAACTGAAAGAAGCCAAGACTAAATCACATCACAACTGCATTATTGTGTGGGATATCTTTTTTTGTTAAGAAGAAAACACAACGCAGACGGAAACCAGCTATATAATAGGAGTGAGGAACCTGCTTTACAGATTTGCAGTTTTTTTTTTTCACACATCACTCAAACACAGAACCAGGAACCAGAGAAACTGAAACTGAAGAGCAGTTGAGCTGTTGAGTGTTTGTGTGTCTCATGCAGTAAAATGGCAGAAGCCAGAATTTCTCATGATGAGTTCCTGTGTCCAGTGTGTCTGGATCTCCTGAAGGATCCAGTGACCATTCCCTGTGGACACAGTTTCTGTGAGAGCTGTATTACAGGCTGCTGGGATCAGGAGGATCAGATGAGAGTCTACAGATGTCCTCAGTGCAGACAGACCTTCAGTCCAAGACCTGCTTTAGCTAAAAACACCATTCTGGCTGAAATGGTGGAGAAACTGAAGAAGACTGAACTTTCTGCTGACTGTTACGCTGGAGCTGGAGATGTGCAGTGTGACGTCTGTACGGGAAGAAAACGCAAAGCCGTCAAGTCCTGTCTGGGGTGTCTGGAGTCTTACTGTCAGAATCACCTTGAACAACATGAGAGTTTCGTTAAAAGAAAGAGACACAATCTGACTGATGCCACTGGACGACTGCAGGAGATGATCTGCCAAACACATGATAAACTCCTTGATGTTTTCTGCCGCACTGATCAGAAGAGTATATGTGTGCTGTGTGTGATGGATGAACATAAAAACCATGACACTGTATCAGCTGCAGCGCAGAGGACAGAGAATCAGGTATGAACTTTAAACTAGACACTGATGAAATAATGTTGACACTATTTATATTGGCACTCATATAATCAGGTAACATCATTTATACTGCAGACTTCAGCAGAATTGAACAGAAGTTGCAAGTGGACTTTCACTGCTGAGTCTATTTTGTTCTTTGCACTGAACATAACAAAAAATAACGTGAAAATGCATCGTAAACATATTTATCAACACAAACTTTAGTAAAACAGGCTTTGATGAAGCAACATAAAATAATTGAAACTATTCACAGATTATTTGACAAAATATATCTCTGTCAAGAATAACACAAGTTAAATGCAGTGACAGACAAAAACACTTTTTAGACCAGCAACTGGAAAAGGCATGACTTGGTTAGTAAAATAGGATCTGGCAGGGCAGGACACAAGGGGATCATTTGATGACAATCTGGCACATGACTGCAAACACAGAGAATAAACTAGACCAAAGTGACAGAACCATGTCAGATATGTGACAGCATTATAAACTGACATCTCTGTTATTGATTTGTGGTGCAGAAGCAGCTGAAGGAGACGCAGAGGTCGTTCCAGCAGAGGATCCAGCAGAGAGAGAAAGATCTTCAGCAGCTGAGAGAGGCTGTGGCGTCTCATAAGGTGAGTCTGGAGAAGAAGAGAAGTTTGAGACGTCTCAGTCAGGACTCACTGACGCCACTGTGTGATTGTGATGTGTGTGTAACAGCGCTCTGCACAGACAGCAGTGGAGGACAGTGAGAGGATCTTCACTGAGCTCATCCGCTCCATTGAGAGAAGCCGCTCTGAGGCGACACAGCGGATCAGAGATCAGGAAAAGACTGCAGTGAGTCGAGCTGAAGGACGACTGGAGCGACTGGAGCAGGAGATCAATGATCTGAGGAGGAGAGACGCTGAGCTGGAGCAGCTCTCACACACACAGGATCACATCCAGTTCCTGCAGGTAACAGAGATCTAGAAGAACAGGGTCATAGTGGACTTGAGCAAGAGACTACAATCTTATGGTAGATTATCATCTGATCAGCTTGCTGTAAATAGACTACACTTATGAATGTATTTCAGCTCTGGAAATCTCTTAGCAAACATGTTCTGAGCTCTTCTGGGAGATATATTTTAGCTGCCAAGCTCAACTAATGCAAAGAACAGTTCAAACCTTCCAGAACATATCAACTTTTTGGTAACACTTTATTTTGATAGTCCACTTTAGACATTCTACTACCTGTAAGTAACTTTGCAACTACATGTAAACTAACTGTCATTAGAGTATTAGTAGACAGTAGATTAGATTAGATCAGCCTTTATTTGTCTCACAGGTGATACATTTCAACATTACAGCAGAAAGTGGATAGCATGAAATAAAGTAAAATAATAAGTGACATTAACATAATACTAACAATATCCAAATTCAAGATAAATTGTACAATACTAAAATTAAAAAAGACTGTTTTTACAGCTATAAAACAAATGACCAAATATAAAACAGTGCTAGTGAATATATGCATGATGGCGTGCTTTTCCTTAAGACTGCAAAGTGACATTGCTCAGAGTTATATGCCACATACCAGCCAATCAGAATTTTTTGTTTCCGGGTAAATTACGTGTTCCTGCTGCAAGCACGTTCGTTACTAGTCAAAATACACACACGGATTGGAAGTTGGAAGAGCAAATTCTGATGAATGAGGTTTGCAGTAGGTAACATTAACCCCTTAAATGATTTTTTTGCATTTTGATTTTGATGAAGTCAAGTATATTTATATAGCGCTTTTCACAATATAGACTGTGTGGCAAGATAGTAAGGTGGAGAGCAAGATGATAACTAAGATAAGCAGAAAAAAAAAAACTCAAATTAAAGGTACTCAAAATCTTAACTGTAGCCAACTACGCCACCTAGGGACTTTCACCCCAGGATAAACCAGTAATCAGAGTAAATCAAAAACCCCAGGTTCGTTCTCCCCAGAGAGGACTGAGACAGTTCTGCCAATTAAGACAAATTTTTATTATAGTAAAATATGATTCACATGACAATCACTAATAAGTACCCTCAATACACTTACCTTTTACATTACCCACACATACGAAAAAAGGGTACTTGAAATAAAGAAAATAACCTAAAAATAAAGACTCAACACAGAGGGCAGCACTCGGGTCATCAGAGACACTAGCAGGGAAAAAGAATCCGGCCCCACCCCAACCAGTAATCACTCACTACAACCACGCACACACATTGGTGTTGCACACTAGAAAGGAAATGAGAAACACTCAAGTGTTATACACTACACCCCAAATAGAGAGGTGGGCAACGTACCCCTTTACCAATGGCCACAGGTGACCCCAAGTGCTTAAAGTTACAAATAACAAAAAAAAAAAAAAAAAAGAATGGCGCAGTGGATAAGACACATGCCTCTGGTGTGAGAGACCCAGGTTCGAATCCACTGTGAGACACCAATGTGTTAACCCCTAATTGCTCCAGAGGCGTGGTGACCTCTGAAATATAGCAATTGTAAGTCGCTTTGGATAAAAGCGTCAGCTAAATGAATAAATGTAAATGTAAAACCCCAAGGGCAAATGTAGATACCCTAAATTATTTTACAAACCATTGCTTGTTCTTCAGTAAACTTCCCCAATAGGAAGCACTTTGTCTACAAAATACAAAGTATATTTATAAATATATATATATATATATATAATATATATATATATATATATATATATATATATATATATATATATATATATATATATATATAAGGAAATCAATACTAATAAAAGAAAATACCACAAAACAAATTAATCCAAAGAAAACAATTCACAATGGAAACAAAACAGCAGCGTAATCCGGGTCCGTGTGTCCTGCCATTAAAGATATGTTTACACCACAGAGAGCTGGGAGCGAGCCTGTTACGTCCCTCCGACCTGCACGCACACACACACACAGCCGTGAGATTTAAGTTTTTTTTGTTTTTTTTTTAATAAACATGAAACGGTCCACCAGAAAATAGATCATACTTACTGCGTTAACATTGATTCTAACACGACTGTACAGCCTCTCGCTGCACTCGAACTGTGTAGTGACTGCAGAACATGGGCTTTAAATTACACACCAATATTATGAAATCATATTCCACGTTTCACAAATTCACATACCTTCCATCAATGAACGGAATAAATGCCCGGACCACACGACTCCACTAGGAAGAAGTGCAACCAGGACGCCAAAAGCAACGCGCACACCCAGCAATTTGAACGCTGCACTTTTATTTAGAAGCACAATCATGGTAATGATCAACCAGCCAGTTACCTGACACCGCTAAATCTACTGGGCAGATAATTCCAGTTCTCCACCAGAAGGAGTAATGGAAGAAAATCCCCAATCTGCTACAATCGCATCAAAGCAGCTTCACAGTATCAATCAAAACAACATAACAATGTTCGTTTCTTAGTGGAAAAACATCCACGTTTGGTAGAGCTGATCAATGGTATTAATGATTGATTGATTAAATTGAATATCCCCAACTGAGCAAGCCAAAGGCAACAGTGGCAAGGAACCGAAAAACTCCATCAAGTGACCTAATGGTGTCCAAACACTCCATCAGGTGACCCAATGGAGAAAAAAAACCTTGGGAGAACCCAGGCTCAGTCGGGGGCCAGTTCTCCTCTGGCGTTTATGAACTAGAGACCAGATTTACAGTAACTGAAGATAAAAATGTATATGAATGTCTGTAAACAGATTTTAAACGCGAACCTGTGATAAGCGCTGATGGCGTTCACATGCGCACTAAGAATTGATTCTATAGTTATGTGCGTATGAATATATGTGCACAGGTTTGTAATTCCCTACAAAATCATGCCTGATCAAACTACTTGTCGTGTCTATAAATTTGATACAGAATTTTGTTTAATTTTATCACTTCAGGGTAGGTACGTGAAACGAAATTCACAACGCTTTATCTGTAGATTGGGAAAGGGATCCTCCATAGGGAGAGGTTAGTTGGCACTTCAGCACTGCATCACTGCATTGTCATCGGGTCACGGCGAAGCTCCTCGGTCCGGCAGGCTGCGGGAAAACCTTGGGATAAAAAAGACACTCAAATTAGCGTAGATGCCATTCTTCTTATGATGTAACGAGTACATCATGATTTTAAGGGAAGTGTTCCCAGTTCTGGCTGACCTAATCTATGCAGCCTAACATTGAGTTATAGAAGTCTATAATGTATTATGTGTATGCTAGGGCAAAGAGATGTGTCTTTAATCGAGCTTTGAACTGACAGAGTGTGTCTGCTTCCCGGACAATGGTAGGAAGACTATTCCAAAGTTTTGGTGCTAAATAGGAAAAGGATCTACCGCCAGCAGTCGATTTTGATATTCTAGGTATTATTAACTGGCTGGAATTTTGAGATCGCAATAGACGTGAAGGACTATAATGCGTTAAGAGCTCGCTCAAGTACTGGGGAGCTAAACCATTAAGTGCTTTGTAAGTAATCAACAATATTTTAAAATGTATACGATGTTTAATAGGCAGCCAATGCACTGTTGACAGAACCGGGCTAATATGGTCATACTTCCTGGTTCTGGTAAGAACTCGAGCTGCTGCGTTTTGAACTAGCTGTAGTTTGTTTATTAAGCGTGCAGGGCAACCACCCAGTAGAGCATTACAATAATCTAGTCTTGATGTCATGAACGCAAAACCAGTCTCCCCTGGTTTCTCCAATGTCTATTAGTCTCCCCTGGTGTCTGATTAACCACGCCCTTGTTATCTTGTTTAGCTTAGTTGCCTGTGTATTTAAATCCTGTATTCTGTCTTGTTCTTTGTCAGTTATTTACATTGCATGTGTAGGTTGTTCTGGTTTTTGTTCTGAGTTTATTAAATATTACTGATGCTCTTAGATCCTGCTTCTGCTTCAACCAAACTTGTGAATAACTGATCAACAAATGGATCTAGCAGTAGTAAAGGGGAGTCTCCAGCCAAGAAGGCAGACATACCTGATTCTTATTCCCAGGATGGCCGCCACCACGTCTCCTGAGCCCTCGGACTTCCTGAGACTCTTTCTGTCCTTGAGACCGCATCTGTCCCCGAGACCACGTCTTTCCCTGAGACCACGTCTTTCCCTGAGACCACGTCTGTTCCTGAGATCGCGTCAGTTCCTGAGTCTGTTCCTGTTCCTGAGTCGCCTTTTCCTGAGTCTGAGTCACTTTACGTCAAGCCTGCCCAGCCAGAGACTGTTCAAGTCATGCTGTCAGATCCGCCCTGGGTCCCTGAACCCTTGGATCCACCCTGGACCCCTGAACTGTCGGCACCGCCCTGGCCTCCTGAACTGTTGGCACCGCCCTGGCCTCCTGCAACAGAAAGACATGCGGCAGTATCATGTGCATGCACAGACCACGCGCCAGAATACAGTTCTCTTTCGTGCTTGAAAGTGAGAGGCAAAAATCGATGAACCACGAGACAATGAAACCAGGGAGAATGCTCAGAAATACGGTGCAACAACATACAAAACTTCACAGTGAGTTATGGGGTGAACCAGGCTTATACGGGTGAGCTAAACAAGATGATGAGACACAGGTGAATGTCCTAATGAGTGCTGATGAGTCCAGGCAGAGGATTATGGGAGATGTAGTTTGTGGGGGAATGGCAATAGTCTGATGTGGACTGCCCTCTGCTGGCTCTCAAGGGCACTCCAGCTGGTGACCGTTACAATGTTATTGGCAGATGCTTTATCATCCAAATGATTTCCTAGAAAGTTCACATATAGTGTAAATGGCAATCGCTAGAATTTGTAGCTCTCTAATGTCATACAATGAATATGAGAAGGGCTGGATTGATGAGAGTTACTAAAAAAGAGCCGTACAAATCTGACAGTAGTGCAGGTTATTGATGAGGTTTGATTTCTGTTTTCTGTAGAGTTTCCAGTCTCTCTCAGCTCCTCCTGAATCTACAGAGGTAAACGTCAATCCCTTCAGTTCTCTCTCCTCTTTTGATGGTGTGAGAGAATTTGTCCGTCAGCTGAGAGTCAAAATGGAGGATTTCTGCAAAGAGGAGCTGAAGAAGATCTCTGACAGAGGTAAAGTCCTGGATATTCTGCTCTCAGAAATTATCCTCCATCATCTCATATCATGTAGAAGGTCATATTAGAAATGTCTTAGGAACAAATGCAGGGATCATTTCTCTTGACATGATAATCACACTCTTCATGTCTGTTGATTTCCACAGTCACTTTTACCAACATTGTTCCCAAGACCAGGAACGACTTCCTACAATGTAAGTCACTAAGAAAACAAGCAGAGAAAATCACTGAGTGTGTTCATGTTCTTCCTGTAGAAGGTGAAAGAAATCATGACAGAAGAGTTTTAGAGTTGATCATGTAAATGATGATTTGAACAGGATATCTGGTAAACTGTACGGCAGGGATGCCCAATCCTGCTCCTGCCGATCAACTGCCCTGCACAGTTCATCTCCAACCCAAATCAAACACACCTGCCTTTAATTTTCAAGTGATCCTGAAGACCTTAGTTGGTTGCTTCAGGTGTGTTTGATTAGGGTTGGAGAGGAACTGTGCAGGACAGTCGATCGGCAGGAGCAGGATTGGGCACGCCTGCTGTACGGAGGCACTGCTGATATATTGAACATTAATAGTTACACTTTATTTTAAGGTCAAGTCACCTTTATTTATATAGTGCTTTTTACAATATTGTATCAAAGCGGCTTCACAGTGATAACATGAAAAAATACAACAAAGTTTGTTTCTAGACGAAGATTGTCATCATCCACAAGGCAGATCAATAATATTCAAATTTGTATATATAATATAACAAATTTGTGACTTTTTTGGTGTGAGCAAAAACGCATTTTTATGTGTCCCTTTAAATGCAAATGAGCTGCTGCTCCCCACCCCTGATGATTTACACAAGTTTCAGATAACAAAACACACGAATTTCACCCATCCAAAATCTCAGAAACAACCAGTAGCGAGTGCAGCCTTACGGAGAGACTCAGGAAGAGCTTCAACTTTTAGACGCACATGGACGTTTCTGAATGGTTAGTGGAGACATGTAATGTAGTTGTTGCGGAGTTACACTGATTCATCTCATCGACTTACCTGTACTGTCATGTTTAACTTTTACACAAGTTAACACAGTTCCCTGAGGTCTTTATAAGACAGCTGTGACATGTTTTGGTAAATAGTGTTCAGTGCTCGTCTGTACAGCAACGACAAAACAGTTTCATGCTGCTGGAACTTTTTGCCATTGCGTTAGAACTGGTTACACTGTTGTTGGCTTGCAAAAACCAAATGGCGGTGCCGTGATGGCCGGTTCGTGAACAAATCGTTCTTTTGAACCGGTTCTTTTTAGTGAACCGGTCGAACCAGTACACTAAATCAAACTGAATCGTTCGAAACAGTTCGCGTCTTGTGTTAGCGCTGAACCACAAGTTACTAAAGTTACTCACTTTCAGACATGCCTGACACAGTCCCTCCCACTCGGAATAAACCAATATCCAGGAGTATATGTTACTCCAGTAACTCCAAAAGTTCACTGAACTGAGATATATGTTGGTGCTGAAAGAAGTGATGAGCACGAGTAGCTGATACTGCGCATGCGCACACTACCGAACGCACAGGTACAGCAGTTCTCGGATCACCAGTACAGAACCGAGAACTGTTTCTTTCAGACAGTTCGACAGGAGAACCGATGAGCTGAGCATGCGTGCAATTTTTTTCTGAGGGACGAAATGTACGTTTCCTAAGTATTTAGTTGAACATCAGTAAGTGTAACAAAATAAAACATGATGGAAACATGTTTATCACGTAATTACTGTATTATCACTGTACATAAAGGACTTGAAAGAAAGGAGAATCAAATTAAACTTGTAGGAAACCAATCAATTCATTTGCAAATTTATTTTAGACAGTCAGCACAATCACATACTCAACACAGCAAAACATGACACTCATATTCAAACATCACGACACGGGTTAAAACAATAACACCCCTTCATGGATAACAAGACAAAAAGAGAAAACAAACCAAACAGACAACTATCAGCATAAAGAAAAATATATGTGTAGCAGTATAAAAGGGAAAAAACAAAACAAAAACATGATCTCAGTAAAAAGGCAATACTAGCAGTTCTTCACTTGCAATCGCTAAGCCAACTCAATTTATGAACTCGCACACAAAATAAAGAAAGAGTACGATTGATTGCGTGCGCGTCTCGTGTACGTGTGTGCGTCTTGCGGGCGTGTGCATGTACTGTGTGTGCGTCAAGGTTGTACCCGGTATCGCTGGTCTTCATTTGGAGTATCAGGTAAGTAACAGGAGCTTCTTTTGCAGCACAGTCCAGGAAAACAGTCAATTAGGCATAATCCAAGGCATGCACCTCAATCGTTACCGGTAGCCGAGTTAGTGCGCCTCCGTCGCCGCTTCAAAACTGCACTCTCATTCCCACCATCACGTCATTCAAACCCAGGTAAGCATAAGCCACACCTCCTGGACACTGTACGCTTCCTTCACTCTTCTCTCCCAAGCAGACTCATTTCTCGAACCGAAACACACAAACTTCTCACACCTCTTTTAACAGACAGCACGCATCTCCGTAGCAACAAGCTTCTCACGTCACCAGCTCACTTCCGACACTTCCGACGAAAAAAAAAAGATATAATCAAGTGCTACCGGATTCCGTTCTGCCACAATTATTTTAAAGTTTGGAAACACAATGAATGGATTGTAAACCTGTCAAACTAAACATTTATTATAATACTAAAATAATATTTTCAGGAACAGGAAGTCGATATAATTCTTTGATGTAAACTCTTGTCAAGGATTTAATGGTGCACTGCTTAGTAAATGTTTATAATATGTTAACAATAACATATTAAACATACTGGAGACATGCATCGATTTTTTTGTCATGGTGACCAATGTATGACAGGAAGCAAATGCGAGTAAAAAGATATTTAATGATAAAGTTCAGACGGTACAAGTAGATGTAACGGGTGACGCAGGGACTTCGATGGTCAGGTCCGGTGAACAGGTGAAGTGCTGAGGTGACGGTGAAGAGACAGTAACATCCACGATGACGACGACGACAAACAGGAACACAAGACAGGAGGACAGAACTGGAACACCAACACGGAGGACATCAAACAATGATCTGACAAGGATGATAAAACAACGATGAGGGACTGGCGGATTAATGTGAGAATGAAACACAGGTTTAATTTGAAAGACGGGATGGATCCTCCTGTACGCGGGAGGTAAATTGAGGCGGACTGCCACCGGACTAATGATCTTGGAGACAGTAAACGGGCCAATGAATTTGGGTGCAAGTTTATTAGAAACGGAGCGAAGAGGAATTTTCCTAGTTGAAAGCCACACTTTTTGACCAAAGACGTATACGGGAGACTTTGACCTGTGGCGATCGGGCTTAGCCTTGGTGCGCGCCCCCACCTGGAGTAGAGTCTCACAGGCTCTAGTCCAAGTGTGGTGACACCTCTGAACAAAGGCATGAGCGGAGGGAACCGCAACCTCGGATTCTAGACTGGGAAAAATTGGTGGCTGGTAACCTACGCTAACGGAGATAGGCCCGTGGCCGACACTAGTAATGTGTTGTGTGCGTACTCCACCATAGACAGTTGTTGACTCCATGAGGAAGGATTTTTGGAAACCAAACATCGCAGCACTCTCTCCAAATCCTGGTTGGCTCTCTCGGTCTGGCCATTGCTCTGGGTATGAAACCCTGACGACAGACTAACCGTCGCCCCCAGTAAATTACAAATCTCTTGCCAAAATTTGGACACAAACTGGGGTCCCCTGTCGGAAACCACGTCTATCGGAAGGCCATGTAAACGAAAGACGTGATCTTCGACAGCTACCGTTGTCTCCTTAGCTGAAGGTAATTTGGGTAAGGGAATAAAATGGGCCGCCTTCGAGAACCGGTCCACCACAGTCAAAACTACTGTGTTACCCTGGGAGGATGGGAGGGCGGTAATAAAATTTAGAGCACCTAGGGACCGGCAGCGGCTGAATTAACCCATCTGGAGGTTGATTGGAAGTCTTACCAGTGGCACAAACCGAGCAAGCAAAAACAAAATTGTGAATGTCATGAGCCATAAGTGGCCACCAGAATCGTTGCTTGACTAGGAAACTAGTGCGATTAACTCCTGGATGACAAACCACATTGGAGCCATGACCCCACTGAATAACATCGGACCGTAGTCCCCGTTGTTTGATGTCCACCAACACGGAGGACATCAAACAACGATCTGACAAGGATGATAAAACAATGATGAGTATATATAGGGTGGTGAGATAGACTGCAGCTAGTGATGTAATGATGATCAGCTGGAGTGGATCAGGTAATGACAAACATTCACGCCCACAACACACATCTACTCATACAACAACATAAACACAAGACTAAAAGGAACCAGTGAATACGTCTACCGTGAATTTTGTTTTGTTTTGTCGACTGTATATTCAGGTTTCATCAGTTCTCAGCACAGCACACACAGGCCTATGTTACGGTTCTCGAGTCAAGAACTGGTTGTTGCAGTTCTTGAATCACCAGTACAGAACCGAGAACTGTTTCTTTCGGACACGTTCGATACAGAGAACCGATGAGCTGGAGATACTGAGCATGCGTGATAGCACCGTCTCTGAACCGAACTGATACATGAGCACGGGTGAACCGAGGACTTAAATGAGGGGCCGAATTCAGCGAAATTTAAGTTTATTTAATAACAAAAAAAATGATGAAGACCATTTGTGCACTTTATATCTTTAAGACAAAAAGGCGGCTGCAGCAGGTTTCGTTTGCAAAACGTAAATGTAAGAAACTTATCCAAGATGATTATGATTACTATTATTAAACTGAGGTTATGATTACAAATGCCTTTATTTAAAGTATTTTTTATCCGCCGGGATGATAGAATTGACGTCATTACGTGAGGACGTAAAAGAACTGGTGAACCGTTTTTTTGAACCGGTTCATTGAAATGAACTGTCCGAAAGAACCGGTTCACGGAAAATAACCGGACTTACTATCACTACAGTAAACCTGTATCCAGCACATGTAGAACTATGTAGCCCTACCCCTTCGCCCTACCCCTCTATCGCAACAAGAATCATGTAGGAACATGGCGGGCGGAGGCTTGGCAGGAGCTGCAGGTGTGCTCACCAAACTTTTATGTCTGTTTTCATTTACATTGTTTAAAGTGGCCGGAAAATGCTATGATTGTAACCATACTACAAAAAACAAGTACCGGTATGTACTGAGGACTGAGGATCTAATACAGCGATCTACCTTTTTGGTCTATATTATACTGTTGCTGATCCCGTTTGTGGCTGTGGGATCAATCAATTGATCTCACGAGACACCGCACTATCACCAGCGCAACCTGTTGTACACAATGAATGGAGCCCTCTATACGACAATACTACGGGATGGAAGAGCAATAGTGCCATGTGAGCAAACCAACACTGCGAGTGATAGATCTAAAGTTCCACGCTCTTACAGAAAGCTGCTCACGTACCTATTTGCTACACTTCTCCTTGCTGGCGATGTCCAGCTGAACCCAGGACCCGTCGTGGTGCAAGATCAATTCCCGGCGAGCATGCTCATAACTCCAGATAATGTCGACCAACAAAGACACTCACATGGAAATCCGGCGGTTACAAAACACTTCAACATTGGCCTTTTCCAAACTGTTCAGCACTCCAAAATTGTTTGGGATCCACAGGCAAAGCCGAGGGGCCTCATCTGAGGTCACCTTAACATTCGTAGCGTAAGAGCAAAAACGGAACAACTAGAAAAACTTTATACCGACTCAAATTTGGACTTTGTCTGTCTGAATCATGGTTATCCAAATCGTCACTTTGTTTACAATGCCTGGCTACAAGGTCTTCAGAAAGGACAGAAACAAGGGAAGAGGCAACGGGCTACTTATGTATGTGAGAGATAACATTAGATGCGAACAAATTGATTTAACATGTGTAAATGAACTTGAATGTATGGCCATTACTATTATTCTTTCTCAGCAGATGTCATTTAATGTGATCAGCGTGTATAGACCACCGTCATATGATGTCACGTTTTATGAAAATTTAAAAAACCTGCTTAAAGTATTGGATACAAAGAAAGAATGTATAGTTCTGAGTGATTTTAATATAAATTAGGCTGAAAAAACAACTAGAAAAAAGTTAAAAGTACTTACAGATAAATTCTAATTGACTCAATTAATAGATGGACCTACACGAATAACAAATGTCTCAAAAACACAAATTGATCTTATTTTTAGTAACAAACCAGAGAGAATTATAAAATATTATAATCTTCTCACTGGTTTGTCAGATCATAATATGACTCTTATTGTAAGGAAATTAACAAAAAATCGGATTATTTACCAACGAGAGATAATCAAAAACTCTTATGGAATAGGGAAACATGACCTGAATGCATTTAAGGAAGAACTAAGTCAAACTGATTGGAGAGATGTTTTACTCACAGATGATATAGATGCCTCCTGTGAGTCATTCATTGGTACAATAAATAGACTTAAAGAAAAATATACAAAACCTTTTAAAAACAGATGGATTAAGGGTAACCTACCATGGTTTAATGACCATTTGTGGGACCTGATGAAAAAACGTGACTTTGCCTTGCAAGTAGCATTGAAGTCTACATTAATTATTGACAGACACATTTTTACAAACCTTCGTAATAAAGTAGTCAATGAACTAAGGAAAGCAAAGGCAAACTTTTTTATGGATATTATTAAAGATGGAAAAGGAAATAGTAAATCGATATGGAGCAACATAAATAAACTAAAAAAGAAAGACAACAAGCAAAATCAGAGAAATGGATTCGAGCTGAAGATTAATGGAATTTTAAATAAATGATCCTAGTGAAATAGCTTCTGTATTTAATACTTATTTTACCGCATCAGTGCAGAATTTATCTGACACTTTTGGTGCAAGAATTAAAAATATAGTGACACCAGATTATAATAAGACTGTTTTTAAGATAACTAAAGTTCTTATAAATAAAATTTGTAAGACATTAAGCACTCTAAAGTTCTCAAAGGCTAAAGATAAATTTAAGTGGGATTCAACATTTTTAAAGAACAATATGTGACCAGTTACGGAAAGTAGGGACACAAGTCGGTTCTGGGGCATTTTGAGTTATTCATATATTCTGAAAGTGTAGTCTCCAAGCTTTCCAACGATGTGTAACACGTGGGAATCTGATAATATTTGGAGAAGTTGTGGCCATTTGAAGGTAGGCACTTAAAATAACTAAAAGTTAAGATAACAGCCTCTAAAGATGTGCAGTTCTCACCTCTCTCTGCTGCTGGGAGTGACAATAGGGTCATTTACATCTCATTTAGATAAGCCATAACCTCTGTAAAGCTCCCCCCTGTGCTTTACAGCTTTTTTATCTTTCCTGAGCTAGCTAATAACAATAGGTAGGTATTGGGAAGATCTAAACAGACTAAACATGAGATAACGTGTAGCCTACGTGTTCTTAGAATGAACACAAAACGACAAACTTTAACCTCTTAACCTTCGCCAGAGCGTCGGCGCTCTGAGCGTTTTTTTTTTTTTAAATAGTTCAAAGTTACTATCAGATTTAATGTTATTACCTGGACAAACTATACATCATTAAAAAGATATAAGACTCAAGGTTTAGTATTTGACCACTATTGTATTCTGAGAAACTTATAGTGACAGTTATGTCTTAATTTGTGTCTGGAGTTATGTATTCAAAAAATGAGTCGATACCTTTAATATGAATTATGAGCGTCAGCCGCTCTCATTCAGAAAAAAACTCCAGTGAGATCGTCATGACAGAGCTTGACAAAACAACGTCCATCAGGGCTTTTAGCTCAAAAATGTGCAGATTTGGAGAAATATTGATAGATTCTCATAGGTTTACATCAGATTTATATAGACAGGAATCATATTTATTGAATATCTACCCAAATGCGTCGATTTAATCATTATTAGCGCTGGAGACTCTGATGTACTGTGTTTTCAATACATACTGGCAGCCTGAGGGCGCCCTGTGCACAGTTGAAGTCCATATTTGGACCACACAAAGAAGCCATATCATGTGACATTTCAGGAAGTCCCTGACACAAAGCTAACAGAGAGAGATCGCTGTAACATGCAGATAAAGATGTTTTGAAGACAATAAACATGATCGCAATGATATTTGATTTACCTGTGTTCTTCGAGCCATGACAGGTATTTTCATAATAGTAGATTATATTTATATGTAATGCTAATCGATATTTACTTCATCATTGTGCAGAATAGTATAAAATACTATATTTTCTGTCCGATTTTTTTTATCTGAAGCCAAATCAGAGCACAGAAGGTTATTTAAAACAATCGACTTGTGCTATAAAGTAAGTTTTAGAGCACAAACATTGTTTTAATCTCATAAATTGTCGCGTATTGATGGTGTGCTAAGCTAACATGCTAGCTAGCCCTAGGTGCACCTGCTACCTAGCTGTTATATTTATGAATATTTCTAAATAGGACTGCTTGCTGAAATGTTTCTTTTTTCAAGAAGGTCATTTTATATAGTTTCAAATGTAAGGTGAGAACTTTGAGAACTTTCCCTAAAAGAGATTAGGGGTTGAAACAGTGTGAATAGCCAGTCGTTAGTAATTATAATGCAGACAAAAGAATAGCATATTTAGAGTCATAACTAGGCTAGAGAGGTGTGAATGTGTGCAGGGGAGACTGACACTGAATAGAAATCGGTTATACCACATAAACAATAGAGAAAATAGACTGAATAGATGCTTAGAAGATGACAATAAACATCAGTTTGCATTTTAGAGTCTAATCAAAATAAATTCGTATGACATGATCTTGAAAAACATTTAACTAAATAAAGAGTTTTAGACATATCATCTTCAGATTTGAAATATAACATGGTCAGACATGTGGCTTTAGCTGCAGTGCATTTCTAGATTGCTACAATGCCAACTTATATTTTATTTTCATGAAAATATTTCATACAAATAAATTTCTAATAACTTGACAAAACTTTTAAGCTATTTATAACTATTTTTTTTTTTCATTATGACAATAATTAATTCTACATTTGCAATAAACTGCCAGGTGTCAGCTTTCAAATGAGATCATACTTGTGCTTTTAGAACAAATGTTTCATGAACTGTATCTGTTTCAGTTTGGGTATGCCATTTCTGGGGATTTTTCAAAAGTGGGGTTGAACCTTAACCGGGTTAATGTTTATGGAAACTCACCCCCAGGACCGTAGAAAGCATTTCTGCCGCTCTAGGCGAAAAACAATTGTGCTGCCCCTCTATTTGCAACGTATACCAGCAACAACACACAAAGACCAATATGCCATACATATAACGCAAAACCAGCAACAACACGCAAAGACCAATAAGCCATAGGCCTACATATAACGCAAATAGTGCGCAACGCGCGTGTGCCCAAAATGTCAACAATATTAAAGTTTATGCAGGAGGCAAATGCCTGCTGGCATTTTTCTTTAAGCAGTCATGACAGGAATTTTCCAAATAATTATATTTCACCTCCTCAAATTACTGTTGCAAATCTCTTTACATTACTTTCTTATGTGCGTATACACACACAAATGAAATGTCCGCAAGCACATTAAGTTATATCATCAGCAGGTTCAGCATCTTAAATAACGACTAAAGAGCAAATGAAGCTTAACTTACGTTTCAGAAACGCACACGGCAGGCCTTCATCGAAGCAAAGGTCTTAACTGCATCCTCCATTTCGATTCTCTGTGCCAGTTCATGTTCTATGGAGATTGTTGCCAGTCCATTAAGTATGTTCCCTGTTCACAAAACGTTCCCCATTCAAAGCAATCGGGATGTCACATGAAACAGCCAGCCACCGTTGTTAGTGAGCCGAGGCGCCATATTCAAGCACCGAGGGCGTGAGCGCCGCGCCCATATACCTTCGGTTGTTTCCCAAGCCCACAAAGTGCGGCGGAAATATTTTCGATGTAACTGCCACGGTTCAGCTCGTCTGCGACAATCTTTGCGGCGTCCATCTTCATTGAATTTTGATATCAGATAGAGCAGGAGCAGAGCGCTGCATAATAAGTAGCCACGCTGTTGGGGGGCGGGGGCATAAGCGGCGGCCGCTATTCAGTATGGAAATACACACAGACAATGACACGCCCCTACTGCATGATAGAATCTCCGAAAAACAAACCGATTTCAACCTCAAAATGTACGCTTTTAAATATACCAATACTGGTATAAATACTGGTAGTTGTGCTGCCGACTTGTGTCCCTGGATTCCATTACGGGTCACATATTCATTCCCTCAGCACCCCCATTACACACCTAGTTAATTTATTTTCAATCAATTTTTCCAACTTCTTGGAAAGATGCAGTGTTAGTTCCAATCTTCAAGGCAGGGGAACCTACTCATGTTGCTAAGACCCATCAGCATTTTGCCGGTGACATCAAAAATTGCAGAAAAGGTGGTAACTGAGCAGTTAAATTGCCACATGGCTTTCTGAGTCTTGCATGACGCTAAACGTCAGTAAAACCGTGTGTATGTATTTTTATATAAAGAAAAATGAAAATGAAAAACCAGCCAGATGTCGTTGTAAATGGGGAAAAAATACGGGTTGTGTCACACTTTAAATATCTGGGAGTTACTCTTGATTCACAGTTGTCTTTTAAGAAACATATAAAGCAGGTTTGTAATACTGTTAAATTTAATTTAAGAAATTTTAGACACATTCGTAATCAGTTACCTCTAGATGCTGCCAAATTGTATATGTATTCAATAATTGTCTCACATTTTACATATTGCATTAGAAGTTGGTCACAAACCGGAAAAACAATACTTGCTCCATTACAAACGCTATATAAACAAACTCTTAAAGTATTGGATAAAAAGCCACCAGGTTATCACTACTGCAATATCATTCAAAAACACAAACTTTTGACTTTTGAAAAATGTATGTGTTTTGCTAATGTTTGGTTAGTGTACAGAGTATTTAATAATTTGGCTGCGCCCCCATTAGAGGAGTTATTGCTATAAATATTGCTCTCAGAAAGCCGGAGAACAAATAGGGCGTCCAGTAGAGGTCACTGTGTCGTACAGCGCAGACGTACTGAGTTTGGCAGATCAGCCTTCTCTATCAGAGCCTCTAAGCAATGGAATTTAGTCCCAAAAGAGATTAGAGACATTTGTACATTCACTTGTTTTAAATATAAAGTAAAATTATGGTTAAAATCTATTCAATCATGTACCCATTAATCATGTGAAACTTGTTGTCTGAGAGGCGATTTGTGTGATGATGTTTTATGGTATATTTATAAGTGTTTGTTGAATTGTTAATTGTATGTTTTCCTTTCCTGCCCAGGGGCTACAGATGAAATTTAGCTTGTAGCTAATTCTGGTATGGCTGAATGCCATATACTGTCCCTGTCAAATAAATATTATGTAAATAAATATAAATAAAAAAATTCGGGACACCCTACCCCTAGAACGCTCAAAACGGAGAGGAAGGGCCAAGGGCTAGGGGCAAGGGGTGAATTATATTTGTGTGGTTTTAACTCATTTTAATTGTTTAACAAGCACTTACAATATTTTTTTACAGTGTACATTAAAAGATCAGATTTATAATTGATTCTGATATGTTTTTTCTTCATCAGATTCCCATCCGCTCATTCTGGATCTGAACACAGCACATAAAAACCTCCTTCTGTCTGAGGAGAACAGAGTGATTAAATTCATTAACACTCTCAAAGTCCAGCCGTATCCTGATCATCCAGACAGATTTGATGTGTGTCAGCAGGTGTTGTGTAGAGCAAGTGTGTGTAAACGCTGTTACTGGGAGATTGAGTGGAGTGGGAGAGTGTGTATATCAGTGTCATATAAGAGCATCAGCAGGAAGGGATCGGGTCATGAGTGTCGGTTTGGATATAATGATCAGTCCTGGAGTTTGTTCTGCACTCCCTCCAGTTACTCATTCATACACAATAACATAGAGACTGAACTCCCTGTAAAGCCCATCAGCAGGAGAACAGGAGTGTATGTGGATCACAGGAGAACAGGAGTGTGTGTGGATCACAGAGCAGGAACTCTGTCCTTTTACAACGTCGACAGAGACACAATGAGCCTCATACACTCAGTCCAGACCACATTCACTCACAAACTCTATGCTGGGTTTAGGGTTTATTCTAAATCATCAGTGAAACTGTGTTGTTGAATCAGAATAGACTGTACATAGATTCTACCCATAATGCTTTGAGCTGCATGATAAATAAGTGACTGTCACACGCTTGAGGCTTGATGCAGAAAGTCGACGAACACATTTAATAAACATCAGCAGGAAACGTTTAAAACAAGATGAACATAAAATGGCTGAGGGTTTAAATACACAAGATAACAAGGGACTAAATGAAGGGCAGGTGATTGTGAGAAGTTGTCATGGTTACAAACAAGGGTTGCTATGGACATGGAAACACAGGAACTAGAAACCAGACACAACTAGAAAAAACGAATTTTACAGAGACTTTTTACAGAGACTACAGATACATGTAATCGTGACATTAGGAGCACGATGTTGTAGAGTCTCTTACTTTCTCTTTAAGCCTACAATAAAACTACAGCTGAACTTCTGTCAGTGAAATGAAGAGGAACCCAGAAAAACAGGCAAGGATACTAACAGAGAAGAGAGAGGAAATATGAGACACAATGAGACGCACTGCTGGATGATACGAGTAAATCCAAGACTTTGTAGGGTATCTGGGCAGGATCACATGGTAGTCTTCTTTACATTTAAGAATTTCCTTTTAACCTATGGCTCTGCCCGGTAACTCACTGGCATAGAGCCAGCACAGACAGTTTTGTAACCCGCAAGTGTGAAAACAGAGATAAAACAAACTCAACTTGTGAGTTTCCAAAGCATAAAACATGCAATAAAACTGTCAAACAGAGACTAAGAGATCCTCTCCCGCGAAAGTTTGCTGGACGATTATTGGATAGTTCGCTCAAAAGAGATGTGGATGCGGTCTCAGTTAAAAGAACCGACACTCCTACCTTCATTGTTGTGTTACGTCTTTCGTCTTACCTGTAGCTTTGTCTTCTCTCGTCTTAGTTTTGTCTTGCTTTTTGTTTTGCCTTTATCTCAGTTTTTCTTAGTGCTTAGTTTTTGTCTTTGGACAAAGCTCAGTATTTACTTTTTGGATCAGTCCCATTATCCTCCAGGTGAAACGGACTCTCCCTCAGCTTTTGACAGCTTATTTTCCGGTAGTTTGAATCTCCCGCGAGCAACACGTGCTTCTGAAAGAACGCCTTAATCTCACGAAGGACGCAACGAGGACACTCACACACGTAGTTTTGCAACGCATTCTCATCCTTAGGCGTCATATAGGTGACGCCATATGACATTTCGTCGAAATCTTACGCACATGGCATCCTTTAGCGTCAATATAACACGCACTTTTATGGGTAGGTTTAGGTCTGGGGTAGGGTTACGGTTATGACGCCTTGGGATCTGCGTCTCATATTGACGATAAAGGATGCCATGTGCGTCGGATTTAGACGAGCGTCACCTGTATGACGCCTTGGGTTCTGCGTCTCATATTGACGCTAAAGGATGCCATGTGCTTAAGATTTCGACGAAATGTCAAAAGCGTCACATGTATGACGCCTTGGGATGAGAACGGGCTGAGTTTTGTAAGCGACACCAAGGTTTAATGCAAGCATTTATTAACATCGAAATTTAAATGCGTGTAAAAGTATACCCCTGCTTTGAGGTGATGTGATTCCTTGTTGGCTCTCGAGGACTGTTTATGTAATATGCTATCTCTGTGATCTGCTCTATTTCATTATTATTCATATTATTCATTCATTTCATTACTATTTCATATTTCATCCATTTCATTCCTTTCGTTATTCGGCTGTTTGTTGTCAAATGTAATTGTTTGTTATGGTCTCATTTTATTAAACCCCATTTTACTCTTATGATTGTCTCTGTTTGTTGCTCATCGAATAAAGCCTCTTTAATGTGTGATCCTAAGCTACAAGTTTGTTATTAAGTAATTTCAGTTAGTAATATTGCCAGAAAGTTAGTCTTCACAACCTGAAGAATAATCTTTCCAGAGAGTGATAATCCTTTTAAGAGTTAATCATCGTACAGTCTGTTCAGCGGACGGACGGATTTGTTTGATAATTTTGCAGTAATTCTGTTAAAGGTTATTTCTAAAATTGGTATAGCCTATCTGCATATTGTATTTATTCATAATTGATTAGAATTCGTTGTGGTCAATTGTCTATATATATATATATATATATATATATATATATATATATATATATATATATATATATATATATATATATATATATATACACACTACCGTTCAAAAGTTTGGGGTCAATACGATTTCTTTTTTTTTTTAAAGAAATTAATACTTTTCTTCAGAAAGGACGCATTAAATTGATCAAAAGTGACAGTAAAGACATTTATAATTATGCAAAATAGAATTTTTTTAATTAAATGCTTTTCTCTTGAACTTTCAAAGAATCCTGAAAAAAATTAATCACGGTTTGCACAAAAATATGAAGCAGCAAAACTGTTTTCAACTGTGATAATAATCATAAATGTTTCTTGAGCATCAAATCATCATATTATAGTGATTTCTGAAGGATCATGTGACACTGAAGACTGGAGTAATGATACTGAAAATTCAGGTTTGATCACAGGAATAAATTACACTTTACTATATATTCACATAGAAAACAGCTGTTTTACATTGAAATAATATTTCACAATATTACTGGGTTTGTTTTGTATTTTTAATCAAATAAATGCAGCCTTGGTGAGCAGAAGAGACTTCTTTTAAAAACATTAAAAATCTTACCGACCCCAAACTTTTGAACGGTAGTGCATATATATATATATATATATATATATATATATATATATATATATATATATATATATATATATATATATATATATATATATATAATATATATATATATATATATATATATATATACAGATACCTGGGCTATATATTACTTTTTTATTGATTTAAAGTTGTAGGTGATAGCTCATAACTATGATCAGTTATGAATTGTGAATTATTGATTGATTATTGATTAGACATTTGATTCCCCTGAGCTGATACGCTACAACTTTCAGCTCTAGACTCAGATTAAGACATTTAAAGATGATCTCAAAAGACAAAGATGCGAAAGAACAATTAAAGAAATACAGGAACAGAAAGTCAATGTTGAGGGAATTAAGACACAAATTCAAGAGAATGAATCAATCACACAGTTTGTTGATAAATTCCTGTGTAAGTGAACGATCTAATGATTCTCAATAGAAACATGTTTGTGTGTGCGTGTTTATTCAACCATACATCTGTGCTTTATTTTCTTTTATATAATTCAGTTTAATAATTTATAATCATTAGTCATGTATGTATTTATCATTTGATTTACACCCTTTATTTCATAATTTTATTATTATTATTCATTTATGTAATTAATAATTGTGTGTGTTGTGTACATTTTAGTGACTTTACATCGACTTCCTGTAAAGTTTGGAATTGATTTAAAAAAAGTTTGGAATTGATTTTAAAATTGCTGTTTTTGTGTACAAGGCTCCTATCTGGTGTTGCACCAAAATATATTAGTGATGTAACAACTGAGACAATCAGACGCGTAACTATTTGTTGCATTTAACAAATAAGCTTTAAAGCCCACTCTTAGTAATGAAATATCCCCCCAAAAGAGGCAAGAGAGCAGAAAAGGCCTCAGTCGGCAGGGCGACCATTAGATAAGATGATTTTATTGCTATTAAAAATGTGGTCATGTGGTCAAGACAGAGGCCATAAGAAAGATCTACAGCCAAGGCTGGCAATTGCTATAGGCAATCTAGTGTTTTATGCTACTAGGCGATAAAAATGTTTGGGGTACCCTCTAATGTCGCCTTTGGCATACTTCACATGAATCATAGATTTAGAATGACAAACAAAATAAAACATGTTTATTAAACATGATTGTCACGAGGTGACGAAGTGAAGTGGAACTAAGTCCCGCTGAAATTGTGTTCCCCCGGAACGGCATTACTGAAACACCGAGCCGGTTCCGGTTGTGTATCTGTTGCCATGACAGATCAGCATCAGATGTGGAGGATTTACGCGGGGATCTGCGATAGGGCTATGCAGACAAATGGAGTGTATAAAAGGAGAGGGAAGAGACAGTTGAGTGTGGTGCTCCCCCGGAAGAAATCGTTTCTTTGGCAGTGATGCTGATTCACGGAGATATCTGGGGAATGCTGTGAGGATTTGGCTGAATTGTGATTCTGTGAACACGAGTTGAAAACGTCAAAGGATGGAAAGTGAGTGAATTGTGGAGATCGAGTCAAGATCGGAAAACGCCATCATCATTGAAAGGGAGATAAGTAGTATGACATCGGATCTATGTGAATGTATGCTCTGCACCGAGTGAATATGAAGTTGTGAAGTGTATTGATCGCGAGTGTAACTGTCACTTGAGAGTGTTTGGATTGAGTCATCATCGAATTCCTGCTATCTTTCTTCTGAATGTGAGAGAGCATTGAAGATGCTTGTCCCCCGTGCCCGTGAGAAGTCATCTGTATCTCTTCGTCCTCTGAGAACTGATTCAGCGCAACAGTGGAAGGATTGATCATTGGGTGAGTGCTGGCCTTATTGCACTGAGAATTAGAGTGGATATGCAGTGCCTGAATTGAAGTGTCACACAGTATTGGCTTGAAGTTAGGTTGTAGTGTGTGGGATTTATACACATATTAACTGCCGAGTATTCTCCAGTTCATATTCTTGTCCGCTGTTACTGAAGAAGACTCCAAGTGTTGAATGTGCATGTTTCACCTCTGCATGTGAGAAAAATGTGGGCACTTGTATAACTTGTTCTGTCTATTTAAAAGAAGATTCCTCCGCTAATGTTCCCTTGTGTGATGCCTGCCTGAAGGAGAGACACACACTGGCCACATCTCTGTCTGCTTTGCAGCAATGCACTCTAGCCGTAAGCCTGCGTCTCTGTATTGAAGAAAAGTGTGCATGCACTTGTATAACTGTGTAACGAATCACACAATAATAATATACATAAAATGTATTTAAGGGGGCCGGAAGGCCAATTTAGCTCAAAGGGAATGATTCATCTATTTGCAATGAATCTTGACCGAATCACTATGGAACCGAGCAAATGACTCGTTTAGAGTTCATTTGAACGGGCCGTAATAATAACCTTGGCACAGATATAAATATCCAATCTATAGTGAAACACTATGTATTAGCAAGGTAATTTTAGATCACCAGTACCAGACATTAAATGTGTAAGCACAACACAAGGCAAATATCTTTTCAAATATATGGACGACTTTATTAACTATTCTAAACACATAAAACGAAGGTATAAACACAATCACACACACATTCATACAAGGCGCAGAGGAAGAGAGAGAAAGAGTGAGTTTTCAGAGTGAGATGCACTTTGTAAGACATGACCTGAACGAACCACCAAGCATTAATTTAAACCTTCGTTTCTTAGACAGGGTATTCAATTTAAATCAAAAAACACCAGTTCAGTTACAGTCTGGAGTACTTGCTTGTCTTTGCGTTGCTTAGGCCAGGGAATTCCCTTTTTGTGGTGCTTCGTCGCAGGAGTTTCCCGGCCCGGGTCCATGTAGCTGGTTGTCTTTGAAGTGCCTGGATGGAAGTTTCTGAACCGCCGGTCACGTGATGTGTTGGCGGATGGATGAAAGCCTTTGAAGTTGGAAGCGGGTTTTGCAGTCGAAATGTTAAACGAAACTTTACAGCAAAACTTAACTTAGAACCGAGACTTTTAACGGAAAAGAAAACAAAGGAAAAGAAAGGAAAGTGAGACGAGTTAGATGGCTTGAATGAGCTGTTTTAAACCCTGATCTTGATTTGGGTCATTTGTCTCTATGCGTCTACATGGTTACTATAACCATAGTCTGCTCCACCCGACTTGTTCTGCCGAGACTTTTTCCGAGAGAGAGTTAGAGAGCTTTCGAGAGAGAGTTAGAGAGGGTTTAAGATTTTAAACTCAAAGTTTGTCCAACCTCCAGGATGAGTTCTGGCCAATCAGACACTGGTTTAATTTAAGAGGTGGCTCTATTTTCTTCTTATCGTAAATCTGGGATCTGCTTGGGTTCCAGCACCAGCAGAGAACAAAAGATCACAGTTTAAACATTATAGATTATTATAATCATACAAAGCATTTTACACAGATTTCATTCAAGCCATCTTATGAATTAAGAATATATTAGCATAATGATAGGAAACACGACACACTTTCATTCAAGCATCTCATAGTTATGACAATCAAATGACTTATATGTGATCTAAGCAGAATAGACACATACAGGGGTTGTAAACACCATATATAATTATGTTATGTTATATAGTTTTGATTACAAGTCCACTGAGCATTGTTCTGTGTGAGTTTTACTGGATTTGATATTTAAAGTCTAAGTCTTTCTGGTCTCCGAATGAAAGCGTGGTCTGTTTTGCATCTCTGTCCTGTTCAGCAGTCTTGATGCTGAGGGAGGTCAAAGGTGGTCAGGCCACTTGGTGGTCAGGCCTGTTTAACCATTTGTGAGGAGATTTGTCTTGCTTAAGAATGAAACAGTGACAACGTTATTCCTGTTTTGGCTTATCTCTGGGAGCTTGCGAGGCCATAAAAGTCTTCTCTGGAGGGGGTCTTGGTTGGCTGGCCTAGACTAGCTGGAGCCGGGATCTTTTATGGCTGAATTTAGTGATTGAGTTCTGTTTGAATGAATCAAATGGAAGATTCATTTGTGTTTGGTTCACCCTCAAACCCTCCAACTGACTCTTGTCTCTTTAATAGAGGATTCCTTTGCTAACGTGTGATGCCTGCCTGAAGGAGACACACACACTGGATCCATCCCTGTCTGCTGCAGGAAAACACCCTCCAGCCGTAAGCTTTGATCTTGCACCGAAGAGCATCCGCCACGTTACTTGATTTACTTACTTGCCTGTTTAGCAGAAGAATCCCTCACCTGTCTGCCCCGCGAAGATCCTCCTCCATCAAGAGATTTTGTCCTGCTCCGCTCCTTGAGAAGGTATACGTACCTGGCTATTCACCTGTCTGGTGGAAGAGTCCCCTCCTGGCCATCAGTTTCTGTACCGGCCACGCCCCGACTGCTCAACGGTCCGAGAAGGTTTGCTTACTTGGATACTCACCTGTCCGCCCAGCGAAGATCATCCTTGATCATGAGACTCTGTCCCGTTCCAGGAAGGTATACGTACCTGGATATTTACCTGCCTGTTCAAGGAAAGATTCTCCGAACTTCGAGTCCCCGTCCCGTTCTACGCCCTGAGAGGTTCTACTTACCGGGATACTCACCTGTCTGTCGGACCGGCAGCTGACCTCCTCCTCTTAGCCGTTACGTCTGGCACGAGTTGCCTTGAAGAATTCTACGCCTCGACCGGGGTCAGAGGCCTGACTCCCGCACCTGTTGAGGGACACAGGAGCCTCATTAAGACTTTTAAATTCATTTTATTCAATAAAACTTGTTAACTTTTATCTACTTGTCTGTCTAGATAACTAGACAGATAGCCTAAAGATAAAATAGTAAAGATAGCCTGTCGAGGTGGTCCTGGATTTTAGGGTTGGGTGCAGTCTGGCTTTGACCCCCCCCGGGCTGTGACAGATTCATCATAAGCCGCCCGTTTAATTACATGTCAACTTGATTATTAGATTTAATTGATGATTATTGTTGATTATTTCCTAACGCAGGAGGGGGGAGTTGCGTTACGTTACATTAGGCAAGTGCTGGCGCGTTTATCGACAATGAAGCGTTCTAAACTTTCTGGTGCACAGGGAAGAAAAAGGAGAAAGGAACAAGATAAAAAGAAAGCCCGTATAGAGGTATAGCCAATACATCTCATTCTATTTTTTTTTGTCTTAACGGCCTATAAAACACGTACATCGGTGGGCCTATTGTTTATGTTTTGTTTAATTGGTGGCGCTGGTTTAGTTCCTAGTACTTACTTTTAAGTATAGAAATGTGTAGAAAACTTATCATGAAAGTTTCCTTTATTTTTCATTGCATTTGTTTTACAATATATGGTAAACCTCAATCTTGCCTAGGGCAACCAAAGGGCTAGAGCCGGCCCTGCCTACAGCAATTAAAGCAGATTTTCCTGCATTCATTTATAGACAAACTGATCTATAAATGAACTTGTATCCCAGGACATTGTGTGTGAAAATTTACTGTCTTGTGTAGTGTCTTTTGTAATGTTTTTTTTTTACACTGTGTAGAATCAACGGTCAATGTATCCTCACCTATACCATGTTTGGTCTCTATAATTTAAAGAGTTTGGTTCCAAAACGCAATAAATCCATTTTGATGAATTTGAGTAAAAATGTGTTTTCTTTACCAAGAAAGTGGGAAGATGAAAACCAATATTTTCTGTTTGAAATTTTCACATAGCATTTGTAGGTTATAATAACAATAAAAAATTAAATCCAGGTTTTGATTTTCAAAGATTTATTATAAAAACAGATTTCCCCCCCCAAATGCAATAAATCCATTTTTTTTTCAAAATGCAATTAATCAAAATAAAATAATCAAAATAAATTCAAAATAAAATTAAGTTTATATACAATGAATTTGTTGTCTTGTGCATACTATAAATCCATTGCTTTAATATAAAATCTGTGTAAAACTGTTCAAAATAGAACTGTAAAGAAGATTTAAAAATGATTTGAACATGACACCTCTGAATTAGACTACAGAAAATTAGATTCATATTTAAGACATCTTTGTTGTATTGATTGTCTTGTGCATACTATAAATCCATTGTATTAATATAACAATATTCGGTAAAACTTTACGGTAAGGGTAGGCTACATGAATTATCATGAATTCATGTATAAATTAATGCATGAATTATGCATTCATTCATGCATTAATATCTCATGAATCATCAGGAACTAACACAAGTTCAACGTTTTTCATTCATGAGTTCATGGATGAACAACACCTTAATTAAAACATTAACTAAGATGATAACTAAGTATTCGTTTGTGACCTCCCTATTCTTCTGCATATCGCTGTTGTCAACCTTGGGACGTCACAGCTGAACTTTTTTGATGGCGATCAGCTGTAAAATGGCTTGGTCCTGCTCGGTTTTCGTTGACTTTGAATAAAACAATTGAACGTTTTTCAAAAAATCCCCTGTGGTCAATGTGTCAGCGTGACAGAAGTTTGATGCTGTCGTGTGAGAACAAGCAACTGCTTCAACTGTAACGGCAATGCTGCAAGTATCATACAATTAACTGACTAAACAGAAATTTAGGATAAGCAGTAAAATCGTTATCTTATTTTTACTTATATATCGTTACTTATATATTAAGTAAAATTCGTCCTCTTGACGAAGTGCTTTGAAAATAATAAGCTGATGGTTTTTTTCATGTTCAATGAACCTTTTCCATAGCTTCATCTCATTTCCGTTTTCATTCTGTCACTTACTACCCATGTATGTGTGTGTGTGTGTGTGTGTGTGTGTGTGTTTTGTTTAGAATTTGTTATGTCTTTGTAATTTAGTTAATAAAACTTGTGCACATTAAGTTTTTGGTTCTGAGTTCTGATGACTAGAAGGAGAAGGAGCATTTATTTCATTGATAACTTCAATCTTTTCTGGAGTCAGAGGCAACAGGACGGCCACCACCCAAACAAACTTGGTTCAAGAGGGCTAAAGGACAATATCTACTTCTCCCTCAATCATCCTTCTGCAGTGTGTGCCCACTAGAGCTTAGATTGGGCCCAAAGAATCAAGCCCGACCCCACCCGAGCCCGTGCACGTTGTGTCCGAGCCCGGCCCGGCCCGACATATTAACTGTAATTATGAGCCCGAGCCCGATTTAAACCCGACCATTTTTAATACGTGGGCCGTTATAATCAGGGCCTATATTATATAAATACTATTAATAAATGTGCAAAAATTGGCCACTTAATATTTAATATTCAAGTATTTTAATTATCACAATTAAAGTTTTAATTTAAAAAAATTTAACAAGCACAACATACAGCATTCAATCAAATAGCCTATTCTTAAAGATTCATTATTATTAATAATGTTATTTCGACCTTTGTGTGCGTGCAACAAGCAAGATGTGCATTTGTAAATTCGGGGACAAGCGTGCCGTGAATAGATTTAATTTAGGATGAGATGCTCCAGTTCACGTGCTATGGTGACCGCGGCTCGCTGGCGCCTCCATGTCATAATTAGGCTATATTGTCTGCTATATTTACTTCTTATTTATTAAATCCAGGCAATTGGTTAATGAAAAATTTACTAAAATAAAGATACAATTTATGCAAAACGAAATTCACTTTAAAGAAAGGCTTTCTACAAAACAAAACATAATGAAGTGGTAAAAATCATGCCTGAAGATCATGCCGAAGTTTTTTTTCTATCATAGGCGAGCAGCGAGCACTTGCACTCAACAAAGCCGACACATATGTTGTCACTGCCCACGACTAGTTTAAAATATTTCCATACCTCCGACTTTCCTTCATACTTGCTCAAAGTTAATTCTCCTATTTAATTTTTTTTCTTTACTTCTTTAAGCTCCACGTTGCACTTAAGCTACACAATAGGCTACAGCACAGCATGCGGGTGGAGGAGACGCTGCGCGTGACACGTGACATGCTTGATCAAGGGCTCGGGCAGAGAATCTAAGCTCTAGTGCCCACACACACCTGGACATACATTATGTCACAGTATGTGATTAAGCACCCAAGGACGACTTTCTGGAAAACAGCCAGGGAAACCAGGACAGCATATTACAGCCTCCGATAAACACCAGAGCAACAGCCCCTCTCCCCAGACACGTTATCCCTCTCTCCAGCATCTCCACTTCTGTGCTTCTCAGAGAAAATGGAAAAACTGGTGTTTGCTGGAACCAGACTATCTGCAAGCCCCACAGCCACCAAAGCCTGCGGGCCCAGCTCGCACTCCCCCTCCACCTGTGAGAGCTCTTCGGCCTCTGCCACAGCGCCAGGGCCCACACCCTCCTCCAGCGGCTCGAGGTGAACCAAAAACAACTGATACCAGCTCTCAGTGAGATGTGTCGGGTCCCCGCTATGATAACAGTAACTTTCTCAAATGTTTACAGAACAAGTGGGAACCCAGTGTGCCTGTATCTTTCTATATTGCTGTTCGATTACATAATAGAAAGTCTTAGGCCTTCAAAAGCCGTACAGCAAACCCATCTAATCTGGTGCCTATTACACGCCAAACTAAGACTGCTGTGGGGACAAAAAGTAAGACTGTTAAGTTAGCACTTCTAAACATCCGCTCACTTAAAAATAAATCCCTTCTAGTCAACAACTTAACCACAAAGAACCTGGATTTTATTTTACAGTCCTCAGTGAAACATCCCCTCCTAACTTTACTTTCATGAGTGTCTGTAGAGCGGGTAGGAGAGGTTCGGGAGTAGCTGCTCTCTTTAAAGATGTCTATCAATGTAAGCAAATATCATTTGGTAATTACCTGTCTTTCGATTATCTGGGTATTGTTAACGCATTTTACTTATTGTTTACAGGCCTCCAAAATACTCTTCAGCCTTTGCTGAGGACTTTACAGGACTGTCATCAACAATTTACTCAGAGTTTGACTGTTTTGCTATTACTGGAGATTTTAACATTCACATAGATAATGGAGAAACCAATATGGCAAAAGAAATCAAAACTGTTTTAAAAACTTTTGAGCTCCGACTTCGCGTGCAGCCGTGCACGAGTGTAAAACCTCACAACATCCGGTTGGAACACTATTTATTTTGGTTTTGAGTGGTTGGTGAAACAAATTGGTTTTGTGTGCAGATCTGAGCCTAGGCTGCCTACAGAGACGCGTTTTTTGACGGCCTGCTTCTGGGACGGGCAGCTAGCGGATCGTTAGGAAAGATTAGATGAATGTGGTAATTTATGTTTGGGCCTTTTTTGGGCCTGAAATCACTGATACAACCTTTAACTTGTAGATCAGTTAGTTTGTTCTCACATGTACTGAGTTTAGTTTGTTCTGTTGATCTTTTTTATAGGCCTAAACATTTGATTTGATTATTTGGACTTTGTTTCCTTTTGAATGCTTTGTGTATGGTTTTTTTGGATTCAGTAAAAAAAAAATTCGGAAATATTTCTATGGCCCTCATTCCTTGACTGCTTGGTCCCTCACAATGGTCATGGGTGGGATGAATTTCTTATGGTCTATAATGCATGAGTTTGCTTATGAAAATAAGCATAGAGAGTGATTGTTAGTGTATGTCATAATTAGGACTGTGTATATGGCATGTTTTTTCAAATGGTAGATTGTGTCATGGGTCCGGGTGTGTCACCTGTTCTTCTCTGTTTGTTATGGTCCTGTCAATTTCTGCAGCTTGTGATTTGAGCAATCAGTGCTGTCTTGTAACACTGTGCGCACAATCTTCTGTCTGTGTGTCCACTGGTGTGTGTGTGCGGAGCGCACGGGAACCACCATACAGAAAATCAACTAATTTGCACTGTCACGTTTCATCAATCCATGTGTTCATCTTGTGTATCTGTTGGTGTGTTTGTAGATGTGGGGTCTGTGTGTGTAGCACTTGTTTGTTGCCTAGTAACCAGCTGATCACTCAATCAGCCGTCAGCTGCAGCTAGTTACTACTGCTTGTTAGCTGCCTATATCTAGCTAGAGTTGATTATGCTGGGTGTCGGTTCGTCACTCTTGTTTTGTGTTCTCTCACCCAGTTCCTGTGTCCTAGTTTCCTTGTGGAGTTATTTCCTTGTTCCTCTGTGCATCCAGTGTTCTGGGAGATATATATATGTATTTGTATTTCTGTGTTATTGTCTTTGTTTTAAAAATCTGTATAAAATGTTAAGGAAGCACCATGACGTAAATTACGTTGTGTAAGCGTGAGGTTAAAGCTGATGTAATTTCCGGGCACCCTCTCTTTCGCGGGATGTCATGGCGATGAGAGGCATGGACCAGAGTTTCTCCTTGTTAGAAGTGTCTGATGGGGTCTGTTATATTTAGATACAGAAACTTAGAGAAGCCGAGAGTAAATCACATCACAACTGCATCATTGTGTGGGATCTCTTTTATTAAGAAGAAAGCAAAGCAGACAGAAACCCACTACACTAGGAGCGAGGAACCCGCTTTACAGATTTGCAGACACGTTTTTCACACATCACACAAACACAGAACCACAGAACCAGGAAACAGGAAACTCTTCAGTTCAGAGAAACTGAAACTGAAGAGCAGTTGAGCTGTTGTGTGTTTGTGTGTCTCATGCAGTAAAATGGCAGAAGCCAGAATTTCTCATGATGAGTTCCTGTGTTCAGTGTGTCTGGATCTCCTGAAGGAGCCAGTGACCATTCCCTGTGGACACAGTTTCTGTAAGATCTGTATTACAGACTTCTGGAATCAGGAGGATGAGAAGAGAGTCTACAGCTGTCCTCAGTGCAGACAGACCTTCAGTCCAAGACCTGCTTTAGCTAAAAACACCATTCTGGCTGAAGTGGTGGAGAAACTGAAGAAGACTAAACTTTCTGCTGACTGTTACGCTGGAGCTGGAGATGTGCAGTGTGACGTCTGTACGGGAAGAAAACGCAAAGCCGTCAAGTCATGTCTGGGGTGTCTGGAGTCTTACTGTCAGAATCACCTTGAACAACATGAGAGTTTCGTTAAAAGAAAGAGACACAATCTGACTGATGCCACTGGACGCCTGCAGGAGATGATCTGCCAAACACATGATAAACTCCTTGAGGTTTTCTGCCGCACTGATCAGAAGTTTATATGTCCCCTGTGTACGATGGATGAACATAAAAACCACGACACTGTATCAGCGGCAGCACAGAGGACAGAGAAACAGGTATGAACTATAAACTAGACACTGGTGAACTGATGAAAATTTTGACATTTATATTGGCACCCATATGATCAGGTAACATCATTCACACTGCAGAAGTGAACAGAAGCTGCAAGTGGACTTTCACTGATGAGAGTATTAGTGTTCCACACTGAACAGAAAATATGGCGAAAATGTACCGTAAACATATTTACCACCACAAACTTCTGTAAAACAGGCTTTGACGAGGCAATAGAAAATATTCACAGATTGTTTGAAAAAATATATCTGTCAAGAATAACACAAATTAAATGCAGCGACAGACTGCATTTAATTCAGTCAGTTGTAGTTTCGTGTCAGGCTTCAGCTTCTGTTCTGTTTTCAAAATACATTTTTGATGGAAATGTGATGCCCGTCTTCATGTAAATTAGAATGACCGATCAACATTTTATAACTGATTGCAGTTATCAACAGAAATACTGTTACGCAGCAGAAATGTCAGTGTGAATCTTAACAAAACATAACATGAAAGCTACACAGAATACAACACCACAAGTGGACAGAAGAGCATACGCCCAGAGCAAACACGTAACCGCATGCTTACACAACAAGACAGAGTGCACAAGAACGAGAAAATGCTTATCTTGTGCACAACAGAATACAAACACACAGAGCATGAATGTCTGAATCCCAGCACAGAACCGAAACCAATCTAGACATGAGTGCTGGAATCCGAACACCACGCTTCAAACATGAAACAAGGCACACAGACAAGAGAACGTACGCTCACACAAAGACAAGACAATACAGGAGTGTCAGGGCTCTGGCACAAAACCAAGAATAAATTAGACCAAAGTGACAGAACCGTGACAGATATGTGACAGCATTATAAACTGACATCTCTGTTATTGATTTGTGGTGCAGAAGCAGCTGAAGGAGACGCAGAGGTCGTTCCAGCAGAGGATCCAGCAGAGAGAGAAAGATCTTCAGCAGCTGAGAGAGGCTGTGGCGTCTCATAAGGTGAGTCTGGAGAAGAAGAGAAGTTTGAGACGTCTCAGTCAGGACTCACTGACGCCACTGTGTGATTGTGATGTGTGTGTGTGTGTAACAGCGCTCTGCACAGACAGCAGTGGAGGACAGTGAGAGGATCTTCACTGAGCTCATCCGCTCCATTGAGAGAAGCCGCTCTGAGGCGACACAGCGGATCAGAGATCAGGAAAAGACTGCAGTGAGTCGAGCTGAAGGACGACTGGAGCGACTGGAGCAGGAGATCAATGATCTGAGGAGGAGAGACACTGAGCTGGAGCAGCTTTCACACACACAGGATCACATCCATTTCCTGCAGGTAACAGAGATCTAGAAGAACAGGGTCATGGTGGACTTGAGCAAGAGACTCAGAGAAACATTTCATGAGAGAGCAGAATGAGCCAAAGAATTCAGAATGAATCAAATCTACTCAGTCCTGCCATGTGACACCATTGATGCACTTGATCTGTTCCATTAATGTTATTGCCAGATGTTTAATCATCCAAGTGTTTTACTCGAAGTACACATATAGTGTAAGTGGCAAACACTAGAACCTGTAGCTGTAAAATGATATAAGGAATATGAGAAGAATGAAGCTGATCCTGTGAAAGTGCTGGATTGAGGAGAGTTACTAAAGATCAACAAGAGCCGCTCAAATCTGACAGTAGTGCAGGTTATTGATGAAGTGTGAAGGTGATGATCTTTGATTTCTGTTTTCTGTAGAGTTTCCAGTCTCTCTCGGCTCCTCCTGAATCTACAGATGTAAATGACAATCCCTTCAGTTCTCTCTCCTCTATTGATTGCGTGAGAGAATCTGTCCTTCAGCTGAGAGACAAACTGGAGGATTTCTGCAGAGAGGAGCTGAAGAAGATCTCTGACAGAGGTAAAGTCCTGGAGATTCTGCTCTCAGAAATCATCCTCCATCATCTCATATCATGTAGAAGATCATGTTAGAAATGTCTTAGGAACGGATGCAGGGATCATTTTCTCTTGACATGATAACCATACTCCTCATGTCTGTTGATTTCCACAGTCACTTCCACCAACATTGTTCCCAGAACCAGGAACGACTTTCTACAATGTAAGTCACTAAGAAAACAAGCAGAAAAACTCACTGAGTGTGTTCATGTTCTTCCTGTAGAAGGTGAAAGAAAACATGAAAGAAGAGTTTTAGAGTTTATTACATAAATTAGCGAGAACATTGTGGGCACTAGAAGCATATTTTTTAAAGGCGCGTAAATGCCAAAGATTTGCGAGATGAAACTTGTAGGGCTGGTTTCACAGAAAGAGTTCAGATTAAGCCAAGATTAAGCCTTAGTTCAATTAGGGCATTTAAGTAGCTTTTATAAATGTACCTTAGAAAAAAACATTACTGGTGCGCATCTTCAGACAAAACAATGGAACTGAAATATTTTAAGATATGCATGTTCAAGTTTATCTATATAATTAAAGGTTTCAGTGCCAGATTTCTAAAGCGTGTATTTAACAATTAGTTAACAATTAATTAACAATTAATTAATTTAACAATTCATTCCTCTTTGCATGCTTTTTTAATTATATATAGGTAAAAATAATAATAATAATATACACCAAAATATATATTATAAATAAAAATCTATAATATACACCCCCGATACAAAGTTTGGGGTCGGTAAGGTTTAAAAAAAAAAAAAAAAAAGGATTGTGAAAGAATACTTAATTTAGTTTGATCAAAAATACAGTAAAAACAGTAATAATGGAATGTTATTACTGTAATGGAATGTTATTACTAATTAAAATAACTGTTTTCTATTTTAATATGTTTTAAAATGTAAAATAATAATTTGGAATGTGTGGAGGTATTTTTATCTGGACTTTTTGATGAACAGAAAGATTGAAATAGAAATATGAAATGAAAAATAGAAATGTGAGTTATTTTAAATGATTTAAAATAGACATGTTTATTGACAATTTAAATGTCTTTACTGTCATTTAAATTTTTTTACTGCACATTTACAAAGTAGGAAAGAGAGCACAACTTCATTTATTCTTCAAAAACAGGATATCTTCTAAAACTACTATAATAATAACAGTAAATTGTGCATAATTACAAGTAACTAACCCTAAACCAAACCCTAACTGTAACTCTACAGTAAGTACATGTAGTTAATTGATATTACAGTATTGACTAGAGTAAGTATAATGTCACTACATCACCTTAAAATAAAGTGTAACCTAAATATGATTATTTTACACTGAAAGCCAATTAAAAACGATCCAAGATTTAGAGGTAAAATCACAGTAGTAAAAAAAAAAAAAAATTCGCTTTTCAAGAGTTTCAGGAAAGGAAGAACAAACTCAAACTCTTCAGTAAAAAAAAATATTCCACTATGTCACTATGTTTTGATCCTAAACAGGATTTTGTATCAATTATCTTTAATTTGTGGGTCAACAGATGGAAGTTTAAAAAGCTCAAGATCACCAAAGGCTAAAAACACTGAAAATCCCCAATAATAGGCCTACAATGCTTCAAAACCGTGTAAACCATATTATTACACCTATTGGTGAATCAATTTAATGGATCCTTGCTGAATTAATGTATCAGTTTCTTTAAAAAAATATTAAATTGAAGGTACATTCGTTCTACCATTTGAATAATGTAAATATAATAATAGGCTTAATTATAATAAACAGAATGATAACCAACATTAATATTCAGGGAAGACGATTAGACAATATGTTATTAAGAGGGGGGGGGGGTGAGGGACCTGATGGATAATGATGATGATTTGCACAGGATATCAGACAGAGATCTGACAGATTCATAATTCCTGATTCTGATGTGTTTTCTCTCCATCAGATTCCCATCAGTTCACTCTGGATCTGAAAACAGTGAATAAACGCCTCTGTCTGTCTGAGAGGAACAGAGTGATTACTAACACTGGCACAGTTCAGCCGTATCCTGATCATCCAGACAGATTTGATGTGTGTCAGGTGTTGTGTAGAGAGAGTGTTTGTGGACGCTGTTACTGGGAGATCGATTGGAGTGGAGATGATGGTGTGTATATATCAGTGTCATATAAGAGCATCAGCAGGAAGGGATCGGGTCATGGGTGTTGGTTTGGATCTAATGATCAGTCCTGGAGTTTGTTCTGCTCTTCCTCCAGTTACTCATTCAGACACAATAACAAAGTGACTGAACTCCCTGTAAAGCCCATCAGCGGGAGAATAGGAGTGTATGTGGATCACAGAGCTGGATCTCTGTCCTTCTACAGCGTCTCTGACACAATGAGCCTCATACACACAGTCCAGACCACATTCACTCACACTCTCTATCCTGGGTTTAGGGTTAGTTATTATGGATCATCAGTGAAATTGTGTTGATGAATGAGAACAGACTGTAGAGAGATTCTACCCATAATGCTTTGAGCTGCACGATAAACTAGTAACAGTGAGACGTTATAGAGTCTCTTATTTTCTCTTCATTACATTAATAACAGCTGAACTTCTGTCAGTGAAATAATATGAAATAAATGAATCCTCATATAGACAGTGTAACGAATCAGCTCTATGGAATATTAATAATCAATCATTAATAAAAATATTTGGGTCAGTTAATTGAATTAACTTGATGTGGCTGAATTAATATTACAATCCAATTAATCAGTTCGTCCAATAAACTCTGTTGATTATTCATTTTTACTAAGAAAATTTGATGGTACCTCCCACGGCCACAGAAAAATAAAAATTTCTTAGCTTGTGAAGGATTACAAATTTATTAAAAGGTTTAATTTAACTTCCAATATAGATAGTATTTTAAATGAGAAAGTTGCACCCTGTTTTTCCAGTGTTGAAGCAATCAAGGTGTTGGACATTAACCTCTTGTCCCTTCAGCTGGGCCTTTGTTGTCTAATCATGCTGAGTTGATTAGCATCTCAAGGCTCTGATGTTACACTTTTGTCTTTGAGTTTCTGTCCCAGTGCGGGAAATTCTTCCCCATCCTGTTCTCATGTCTCCCCCCTTGCCTTTTGTCCTGTCTCAGTGCAGGAGCCCAATGTAACCCCTCCCCCTTGAAAGGTATATCAACTACAGTTATTCTGCTTAAGTTAGACTTGGGTACAATGCTGGGACGAAGCAGACTACAGCAAATAAAGAATCCTACTTTAAAAGATACACCCGAGTCTCCTGGTCTTCGCTTTTCTGAGTTTCTACACTTTAGAAGAAATTAATTCCCAACACTTGTACAGCGCTTTGAGCATGTAACCAGATCGAAATCGTAAAGGGACCTTGAGTTGCAAGCAAATCAGAACCAAATGCATATTTTGCAAAAGTTTTATTAACTAAATCACAAACATAACTAAATCACAAACATAAATAAATATGTGAGGGTTGGAAACCCGGAAATGGAAGCGATGGAGAAGAATCATCTAACTATGAAAAGATCCATCAACATTTCATTCTCAGAGCATTTCATTGAATTGATACTTGCATATTTAGTGCCGGAGTACACAGCTCTTGAAGTTGTTGAAAATTGAAGTTGTTGATGATTCTGTGAGTGTCAAACGTTGGAGTCTCAATAATTTTCTTCTTTGTTGGATGAAGAAGATATGATGAACTTACATGGTTAGTTTGACTCTGTTCTGGTTGAAAGTTCCAGCTCCCTCCATGAGCACATGTGAGGCAAGGCCTCACAGGCATTGGTTAAAGCCTGCAGGAGCCAGACAGACAGACAGCAGAAGCAGTGTTGCGGCCGGATGAGAAAAACTAAGAGAGCCAAAAGAGAGGGAAGGGCTTGCGTAGGGGAGTGAGGTCCTACCCTTTCAGGGTTGGCTTGACCAATAAGAAAGGTTGCCTTTTCAAAAAGAAGAATTTATTTGTGGATCTTCGTTTCAAGAAGACACTATGAAAGATTCTTGTTATACTAATATTACATATTATGCTGCGCAGCTCTCAACATATCATATATACAATCATTTCAATCTTCAAAGTACCAGTTTATGAAGACCAAACATGGTATAGGTGAGGTAACATTGACTGCTGGTTCTATTGTAAAATACACAGTATATATATAATAGTAATAATAATAGTTTCACAAGACACTATTCGAGACAGTAAATTATCACACACAACATCCGGAGATGCATGTTAATTTATACATAAGTTCATCCATAAATGAATGCAGCAAAGTCTGTGGTCTTCTTTGTCCTGACCACGTGACCACATTCTTAACCGCAAATAAAACCCGGAGCTCATCTTCCTCCTGTCGGAGGATGGGGCCACAGATCCCAGAGTGAGTTTTAAAGATTATTTGTTAGCCATAACAAATATTTGTGTGTCTGATTGATCTCAGTCGTTACAACAGTAAGATCATTGTGAATGTGTGTGTGTGTGTGTGTGTGTGTGATTTACCTTTCACGTGAAAATGTATTGTTAAATAAAAAATTCAAATGATAAATGTCACTTTATTAATAAATGTGAAATATAGTATAAACCCAGATCACCTGATCGCACTCTAAACACTTGATCAGTGAAAGTATGTATCTTGGTATCTTGGGACTGGAGGTTTGAGTACGAGGTTGGAGAACGCCCTGCCACATCCATGACATGAAGCCCTATGGAGTTAGAGAACATAGGGGCTCCAGATGTCACAAACGGGGAAGGAGGTCCTCGTCCCTAAAGGCAAACGGGCCACCAGTATCTGAAGCGAAACTCCCTTCGCAGCAAGAGGGAGCCTACGGTATACATAGGAAAAGCAGAACTACCATCCTTCTGACGCAGGGGGAGGAGATCACATAAAGACATAATGGCCCGTCGCGTTCAAGGGACGTAAAAACCTTGGTACCTCCAGTCCTGTTTTTCGGATAGGAGGGCCCACACTGCGATCCGAATGGGAGAGCCTCCATGGTTAAAAAACATGAAGGATCACACAGCGATTCGGAAAGAGAGAGCCCCCACGGCGCCCGAACGGAAAGCTCATACTGCGATTCGACCGGGAGAGCTCCCGCTGCGTTTCGAAGGAGAGAGCCCCCTCATATGTATAAATAGGGAGTTCACTCGCCGATCAAAACGGGAGAGCCCACACAGCAAGTCGAACGGGAGAGCCTATGATGCATCTGAACGGGGGAGCCCACACGGCGATTCGGATAGGAGACCCCACTCCAGGAGTGGTAGGTCACGCACATCCGAAAAGGGAGAGCTCTCACTGCATCCAGATGAATACACGCCCTGCGGGGCTAGGTAAGCAGGGAGATGCAAATAGTAGGGAGAAGCGGTCCAGACAGAGGGATGCTAATGTTTGTTGTGCTTGTCTAATGTTATGCAGATCTGAACGAACGTATGTTTAGAAGGCGTGGGACGACCATTGACCTAGCATTTTGATTTGGTGATCGGAAGAAAGCCAAATTGAACATGGCGTCTAGGGTTCTTGTTTTGTTGCATGCGGTTGACACATCACACAAGGACTATGATAACACCACTCAGCCACAACAACCTCTGCTCACGCACACAATCTCAGCTGAGCCCTGCCCACAGAGCTCACCACAGACAGACTGTGACATACTAGAACTGCTAGAAGATTCAGCACCCAAGGACGACTTTCTTGAAAACAGCCAGGAAATCCAGGACAACATATTACAGCCTCCGATTACACCAGAGCAACAGCAAACACCAGACACGCTATCTCTCTCTCCAGCATCTCCACTTCTGTGCTTCTCAGAGAAAATGGAACAACTGGTGTATGCTGGAACCAGATTATCCCACTCTTTTGCTGCAAGCCCCCAGATGTCAACCAAAAAACGGCAGGCCCCACAACCACCAAAGCCTGCGGGCCCAGCTCGCCCTCCCCCTCCTCCTGTGAGAGCTCTTCGGCCTCTGCCACAGCGCCAGGGCTCACACCCTCCTCCAGCGGCTCGCAGTGAACCAAAAACAACTGATACCAGCTCTCAGTGATATGCGTCGGGTCCCCGCTATGATAACAGTAGCTTTCTTAAATGTTTACAAAACAAGCGGGAACCCAGTGTGCCTGAATCTTTCTCTATTGCTGTTCAATTACATGATAGAAAGTCTAAGGCCTTCAAAAGCCGTACAGCAAACCCATCTAATCTGGTGCCTATTACACGCCAAACTAAGATCGCTGTGGGGACAAAAAGTAAGACTGTTAAGTTAGCACTTTTAAACATCCGCTCACTTAAAAATAAATCACTTCTAGTCAACGACTTAATAACCACATACAACCTGGACTTTATGCTTCTAAATGAAACTTGGCTAGAAGACAGCTGCAGTGCAACAGTCCTCAATGAAACATCCCCTCCTAACTTTACTTTTCAAGTCAAGTCAAGTCAAGTCAAATATATTTATATAGCGCTTTTCACAATACAGATTGTATCAAAGCTGCTTTACAGTATCAATCAAAACAACTCAACAATGTTTGTTTATTACTGGACATCCAAAAAGGACATCCAAGTTTGGTAGAGCTGATCAATGGTATGATTGTTTAATTAATTTGAATATCCCTAACTGAGCAAGCCAAAGGCAACAGTGGCAAGGAACCGAAAAACTCCAAGTGACCCAATGGTGTCCTAAAACTCCATCAGATCACCCAATGGAGAAAAAAAAACCTTGGGAGAACCCAGGCTCAGTCGGGGCCAGTTCTCCTCTGGCGTTTATGAACTAGAGGCCGAATTTACAGTAACTGTAAGATAAAAATTTATATGAATGCCTGGCTAAATAGATGCGTCTTTAGTCTAGTTTTAAACTGGGAGAGCGAGTCTGAGCAACGAACAATATCAGGAAGGCTATTCCAGAGCTTCGGAGCTAGATGTGAAAATGCTCTCCCTCCTTTGGTGGATCTGTTTATCCTAGGAATGACCAGAAGCCTCGAATTTAGTGATCTTAAAGAGCGCGATGGATTGTAAGGCGATAGAAGATCCGTTAAATAGACTGGAGATAAACCATTTAGAGCTTTATAGGTCAAAAGCAATACCTTGTAATTAATACGGAACTTTATAGGTAACCAATGAAGTGATGATAAAACTGGTGTTATATGATCATATTTTCTTGATCTAGTAAGAACTCTAGCGGCTGCATTTTGGACTAACTGTAGCTTGTTTATTGAGGATGCAGGACAACCAGCTAATAAAGCATTACAGTAATCTAGTCTCGAGGTCATGAATGCATGAACTAACTTTTCTGCATCAGAAACAGATAGCATATTACGTAGCTTAGCAATGTTTCTAAGGTGGAAAAAGGCAGTTTTTGTAACATATGAAATATGCTTTTCAAAAGACAGGTTGCAGTCTAATATAACACCCAGGTCTTTTACTGTAGCGGATAAAGTAACAGGGCATCCTACTATGTTAAAGTTGTGTTGTGAGAGGTTTTGTAGACGGTTTTTAGAACCGATAAGTATTACCTCTGTCTTATCTGGATTTAATAAAAGAAAGTTACGCGTCAACCAATCTTTTATATCTTTAACACAATCTGTCAATTTGGATAATTTAGCGTATTCATCTGGCCGTGATGAAGTGTTTGCAGAGCGGGTAAGAGAGGCGGGGGCTTAGCTGCTCTTTTTAAAGATGTCTATCAATGTAAGCAAATATCATTTGGGAATTACCCGTCTTTTGAATATCTGGGTATTGTGTTAAAAGGTGCTCCACGTATTTTACTTATCATTGTTTACAGGCCTCCAAAATACTCTCCAGCCTTCGCTGAGGACTTTACAGAACTGTTATCAACAATTTCCTCAGAGTTTGACTGTTTTGCCATTGCTGGAGATTTTAACATTCACATAGATAATGCAGAAACCAATATGGCAAAAGAAATCAAAACTGTTTTAAAAACTTTTGATCTGACTCAGCATGTACATGGACCCACACACAATCGTGGACACACTCTAGATCTACTTATCAGTAAGGGTCTAAACATCTCATCGATTGTTATTAAGGATGTAGCACTGTCTGATCATTTCTGTATTTTCTTTGATATTTTGATCTCTCCTGCCATTGAAGCTAGATCTGTGTCTGTCAAGAAGAGATGCTTAAATGAGAACACTAGTGTGCTATTTATGAAGGCTATATCTTTTAAACCAAGCATATCTGCTGACTCATTTTCTCCTTGAATCTTTTAACTCAAAAATTAAAAGTATAATTGATCATATTGCTCCTGTGAAAGTCAGGAAGAATAGTGGTAGACAAAAAGCACCTTGGAGAAACTCAACAGCTGTGCAAAACATGAAAAGACAATGCAGAAGAGCAGAGCGCATGTGGCGGAAGACAAAACTTGTAGTCCATTATAACATCTACAAAGACAGCATCCATGCTTTTAATATGGAACTAGGCAAAGCTAGACAGACTTTCTTCTCAAATATTATAAACAGCAACTTAAACAACACACGCACTCTTTTTGCTACTGTAGAGAGACTGACAAACCCACCAAGCCAGATTCCCAGTGAAATGCTCTCAGACCGCAAGTGCAGTGAGTTTGCCTCTTTCTTCTCTGAGAAAATCAATAATATTAGAAAGGTGATCAGCTCATCCTTGAGTTGCGCTGGGGTCAAACAGATCAGACCACTACCTGAGAAAGTAGTTACTATGTCTGTTTTCGAAGAAATTGATGGCAAAATTTTGGAAGAAACCGTACAGCACCTTAAAACATCAACCTGCGCCCTTGACGCACTTCCCACATCTTTTTTCAAAAGTGTGTTAAACAGCTTAGAAGCGGATCTACTAGAAGTGGTAAATGCCTCACTTTTCTCTGGGAGTTTTCCAAACTCCCTGAAAACTGCAGTTGTCAAGCCCCTCCTGAAAAAGAGCAATCTTGATAAGACCATATTAAGCAATTATAGACCGATCTCAAATCTTCCTTTTATAGGCAAGATCATTTAAAAAGTTGTCTTCAATCAGCTGAACAAATTCTTAAGCCTGAATGGTTACTTTGACAATTTTCAATCTGGTTTCCGATCGCATCACAGCACAGAGACAGCGCTCATAAAGATAATAAACGATATTCGCTTAAATACTGATACAGGCAAATTATCAGTGCTGGTACTACTCGACCTCAGTGCTGCATTTGACACTGTCGATCACAACATACTTCTTGACAGGCTGGAAAACTGGGTGGGGCTTTCTGGGATAGTCCTAAAATGGTTCAGGTCTTACTTAGAAGGGAGAGGTTATTATGTGAGTATAGGAGACCATAAGTCTGAGTGGACATCCATGACATGCGGAGTCCCCCAGGGCTCAATCTTGCGCCACTCCTATTCAACCTGTATATGCTCCCAATGAGCCAAATAATGAGAAAGAACCGAATTTCTTACCACAGCTATGCAGACGACACACAGCTCTACTTAGCCCTATCGCCTAACGATTACAGCCCCATTGACTCCCTGTGCCAATGCATTGATGAAGTAAATGGTTGAATGTGCCAAAACTTTCTTCAGTTAAACAAAGACAAAACTGAAGTCATTGCGTTTGGAAACAAAGATGAAGTTCTCAAGGTGAATGCATACCTTCACTCTAGAGGTCTAACAACTAAAAATCAAGTCAGGAATCTTGGTGTGTCTCTAGAGTCAGACCTTAGTTTCAGTAGTCATGTCAAAGCAATTACTAAATCAGCATACTATCATCTGAAAAATATTGCAAGAATTAGATGCTTTGTCTCCAGTCAAGACTTAGAGAAACTTGTGCATGCTTTCATCACCAGCAGGGTGGATTATTGTAATGGACTCCTCCCTGGCCTTCCTAAAAAGACCATAAGACAGTTGCAGCTCATACAGAACGCTGCTGCCAGGATTCTGAGCAGAACCAGAAAATATGAACATATCACACCAGTCCTCAGGTCTTTACACTGGCTCCCAGTTACATTTAGGATTGATTTTAAAGTATTATTATTGGTATATAAATCATTCAATGGGCTAGGACCTCAATATATTGCAGATATGCTCACTGAATATAAACCCAACAGATCACTCAGATCATTAGGATCACATCAGTTAGAAATACCAAGGGTTCACTCTAAGCAAGGAGAGTCTGCTTTTAGCTACTATGCCAGCCGCAGCTGGAACCAGCTTCCAGAAGAGATCAGATGTGCTCCTACAGTAGTCACTTTCAAATCCAGACTCAAAACACATCTGTTTAGCTATGCTTTTACTGAATGAGGACTGTGCCACTGTTCGTCCGACTGTTTTTACTGTACTTTATTTTATTTTTTATTCTAAACTGTTTTAATTATTCTTATTTGTTTTGATTATTTTATTTTCTCCTATGTAAAGCACTTTGAATTACCATTGTGTATGAAATGTGCTATATAAATAAACTTGCCTTGCCTTGCCTTGCCTTGCCTTGTTAGGAGAAAAAGACATGAACAGAGAGTGGTTAGGCAGACGCAAAGAATGTTGATGGTTAAAGTTAGCTGAGGAGCGGCGCACAGGGCAAATAGAACGGGCGTGAGCTCCGCCACAGAAATTACAGACATGGAGGAAGCGACATCGTTGTGTGTTGCAACCTGATGAGTTAAAGCTGTTGCACACTTGTCTGCCTGAAACTGAGGGAAAAAATCTGGTTACGGTCATTCCTTGATTGAGGGACGTATGCGGTGGATTTTTCTGGGAAAGGAGCTGGATGGGTTGGAGGATCTGGGTTGGTTTGGGGACAATCTGAAGTAGAATGAATGATGGACCTGCAGATGGCGCAAGAAAGGCTTCGAATGCCTTTGTATAGTTCATAGTTATATAGTTTCATAGTTATAGTCTGTTGTATAGTTCAAGGTCCAAAGCTCCCCAATAAGGACACTGGTTCCAGTGGGTGACACGGGCGGCGCATTTAGCTGAAAAAAGCTTATGATATGTATAAAAATGAGTACCTCCGAAAGAGAGACTGAGCTCTGCTATGGCAGAGAGGTAGTCATTAAATTCCTTGCGTCTGGTTGGAAATGAAGTGCAAATAATTAATAATAATAATAATAATGCATTTTATTTCATGGCGCCTTTCAGAACACCCAAGGTCACCTCACAAGAAATATACAGATCACTACACAAATCAAAACACACAACAATCAAACAGCGTATACATATAAAGTGCAGTTAAATCTCAATAAAACATGTTATAAAAAAGCCTGTATAAAAAGATATGTCTTAAGGCGCGTTTTAAAAGTCAGCAAACACTCACTATTGTGAACATCAAGAGGAAGAGAGTTCCATAGGCGGGGGGCAGCATAACTAAAAGATCTGGCACCCATGGTGGTAAGTCGGATTCGAGGTACCACAAGAGAAATTGAAGAAGAAGATCTGAGTGCACGTGAAGGGGTGTAAACATGGAGAAGTTGAGTAAGATATTGCGGTGCAAGATTATGAAGTGCCTTATATGTGAGTAGCAAGATTTTAAATTCAACTCTATATTTTACTGGTAGCCAGTGCAACTGCTGAAGAACTGGAGAAATGTGGTCAGTATAGGGTGTTCTATAAAGAACACGAGCTGCAGAGTTCTGGACCAGCTGAAGCTTATGCAGCAATTTGGACGGAATACCTGTGAAAAGAGCATTGCAGTAGTCTATACGTGAAGTGACTAGTGCGTGGATAAGAACTGCAGTATTACTATTTGAGAGAAAGGGACGGAGACGGTTAATATTGCGTAAATGGAAGTAAGCAATTCGCGTGATATTATTCATTTGTGCTTGAAAGGATAATGTGCCATCCATGATGACACCCAAGCTTTTAACCTGAGATGAAGGACAGATTGCAGTATTGTCAATGTATTAGGGCTGTTTTCGACTAAGGATTTTCATAGTCGAATCTGATTCGTTAGATTTTGCCATAGTCGACTGATAGTCGAACCTTTTTTTTTTTTTTTTTAGATAGCAGCTAGATTTTTTCCATTTCAAACAAAAGAGCTAAAAAAAAATTAAAAGAAAAACATGGTGTGTAACAAATACCTTTTATTCATTTAAAGCCAGATGAACAAAACATATCACACATAGGTAGGGTCACCAGACGTCCCGTTTTTCCCGGGACATATTTCAACTCTAATTTTAGTGTCCCGACTTAGGCTATTATGAAAAAAATCATGATTTGTCCTGTATTTTATCGTTAACATATATGTATTTTTATATATTAGGTTTCGTTGAATACGCGCAAGACAGAGGGAGGGAGAGAGAGCGAGAGACCTTGCGTGTGTGTGCTAAAGTCCGCATTAATTACACGCGCGCAGGACAGAGGGAGAACGACCTTGCGTGTGTGTGCTAGAGTAGGCTACTCATTAATACGCACGCGTCTTTCCCAAAAATATTATAATAATAATAATAATATAGGGTTTATGTCTGTATTGACAAAAGAGTGGTAGAACTGTTTGTTTGTTTTTTGTTTGTTAAGTTAGCAAGCCTTACCCGTTTCAAATGAGGCATGTTGGTTGTCGTCGTGTGATATGAAAGAAGCTGCTGGCCAACTTGCAATTAACTTTCTTTGGGTCATCTTTAACCTTCTCGAAATACTCCCACACTTTTGATGATTTTTTAGAAGCCATTGTGAGTCAATAAATCCGTAAATGCTAACAAATGTGGTCCAGACGTTACAGGCATGTAGTGTGCTGCTGCTCATTCGTTGCATACCGCGCGCCTATTTTGAAATAACGAACTTGAGCGTGCAAAAGACGCGATATGTGAACAGACCCCCTACTATTCGACTATGAGGTTCATAGTCGAATCAGACCTCTCCGAATCGAATCGTTGAATCCTCGACTATTAGAAGTCAGCCCTACAATGTATAAAGAAAAACAATTTGATTTAGACACAACAGATTTAGTGCCAACAAGCAGAGCTTCGGTTTTATTGCCATTTAACTTCAAGAAGTTTGCTGAAAGCCAAACTTTAATTTCAGCTAAACAGCTTGACAAAGATGGCGGAGGAAAAGAACCAGTGGGTTTAGCAGACAGGTAAAGTTGGGTGTAATCCGCATAACAGTGAAAATGAATACCATATTTCCTTAAAATATCACCAAGAGGGAGCATATAGATAATGAAAAGAAGCGGTCCCAAAACAGAACCCTGGGGAACACCAGTGGTGACTGTCGATGTTCTAGAACTAAAACCTTTTAATTGAATACGCTGACTGCGTCCAGAGAGATATGACCTAAACCAAGACAGAGCAGTGCCAGTAATACCAATGGAAGCTAACCTATCAAGAAATATCTGGTGTGAGACAGTATCAAAGGCAGCGCTCAAGTCTAGAAGGACAAGAATGGTTAAAAGCCCAGAGTCAGCTGCCAACAGTAGATCATTAGTTATTCTGACAAGAGCAGTCTCAGTGCTGTGGTGTGGACGAAATCCAGATTGGAATTGTTCATACAAGTTATTATTGGAGAGATGTTCATGAATTTGAATTGCAATACACTTTTCCACTACCTTAGAGATAAATGGTAAATTTGAAATGGGACGAAAATTGTCAAAATTAAAGGGATCACACCCTGGTTTCTTAAGTATGGGTGTAATAATAGCAGATTTAAGAGATGGAGATACAAAACCAGACCCAAGTGAAGCATGAACAATTTTAGTAATCAATGGCAAAAGGGCTGGTAAACAAGCTTTCACTAAAGGAGTTGGTAGAGGGTCTAACTGACAAGTTGAAGATTTAGATTTACCTATCAGACCCACAATCTCTGAAGTAGTTGGTAGTGTAAAGGTAGAGAAAGCAGAGTGGAGAGGTACGTGAGTGATAGGCTGACAGGAGTCATTGTGGAGAGTACCAGTAAGTAATTGCTGATGTACATTTACATGTAATCGGGCGACACAGGTTTCCCCTAAAAATGGCAAGTTTGGCACAAAAAGACACCAGAAAGTGATCTGATATGGATAGATCAGAAACAGTACAAGTAAAAGGTGTTATACCCGAGCAGCAAACACGATCAAGAATATGCCCCTTAGTATGAGTGGGCAATGTGTTAAATTGTTGTATACCAAAGCAATCCAAACATGATAAAAATTCACTTGTAAATGCATTGCTGACATTATCTACGTGAATGTTAAAATCACCCAAAAGGATAACATTTGAAGATATGGAACATAGATGAGTCAAGAGTTCAGACAGTTCAGTTAAAAAGGCATTATTGTTTTTACCAGAATCGTTGCCAACCGATCTGGCTGGGTTGGTTACTACACTGTGATCGGCAGTCCGTGTGAGCTTCCTCGGTGAGCGTGGTTTAGATGACCAAAATGACCGTATTTGACACGAGCCATCGATGTTATAACTCCGACGAGACCCGCGATGTATATATTTCCGACGTGGTATGTACACAATATCCAAGGGAAGAAGTGGAGCTGACAGAAGATTAAAAGGATGCAGACGGAGCTGAATAAGTTCCGCCGCCGAATACAGGAGCATCGTCCATGCCACCGAGTGGTATAATGCAGAAATGACGATCCAGATGTAATTCATCCGCACCAGTAGCTCGGTGATCTTCATAGTTGAACTGCGTGCCAAATGTACCACGAAGAACAGTCAGTAGGCTACGTTAACCGGCAGTCAAACCGGCAACCGCAGAGAGCATCAACAGTCAATACACAGGTAGATCAACCAACGTACAAACTCGCCGAAACAGCGTGGATACAGCGTGGATACACAGGTCAGACTCCTTAAAATGATTTAAAACAGTTCATAAATGCATCCATGCATTCATAAGTGCAGGAGGATTTTGAAGCGATAAAAGTTTTTTAAAATTCCCTCCCAGAGCAGCGGCAGCTAATAGCGCCAGCGTTCACCCGGAAATCAGGTAGAAAGCCAACAGGTTGTCAAATGACTTCAGTGTATCTGGCAAAAGCGATGCAGAATTCCGCGAGTGTGAGAACTCGTTTTGAAGGTTGTATGGAATTTTTATGATTGATGGTTAATGGGCCGCAGTCAAACGAGCGGTGGGATTCATTGAAGGGGACGGAAGTCAGTAGAGAAGGAAGATCAATATCTGCACCTGAGAGAATTAGGGACCGGAGATGGGCTGAAACTGGAGGTGGTTCCATGGCGACTGCGTTGGGAGGAGCTGGAAGATGGACTGCTGTGGAGAGTGAATGGGCTGGCAAGCGGATTGTACCTGGAGAGTAAGTGTTAGTCTTGAGAAAAGTGGATAAATGTTGATCGGAGGGTCCCATTACTGGCTGGTGTCCAAGATGGCTGGCATGGGCTGCGATTAGAGGAAGGGGAGGGTTTGTGGGAAAGAAAGGTGTAGAAATCCTTTACGGAGGCAACCTCACGCACGGATGTGAACTGGGAAGAATATTAGGATACGACTGGAAGCTAGAGGGGGGAGGAAAGCAATGAGGTGAATTGGAATGGAAGGAAAGAGGAGGGGGGATGGCTAGCAAAGGCAACCTCGCGCTAGGATCCGCTCTTTGGGTAGGTTGGTTTGGGGATGGGAGAAATGTAACAGCGTGCGAGGGTGACCTGGCACAAGGGTTATTATAAAGAAGATTAGAGCAAACTGGAGAAGCAGAAGGAAGTGCTGAGAAAAGTGTTTGAGAATTTGGTTATTGCCTGGGGAGTGGGGTTGACTGCATGAAGTTTGTTGGAGCTGGAGAAGAAGCGGAACTGTTTTTTTGCGGCCGCTGTTGTTGGCCGGGTGGAAATACCAGCGGACAAGGAAGTGCGAGCCGCGGCGGCACCGGCGGCTTTTGGATCGGCGTGTTGAGATTGTGTGAGTTCAGGACGCCGGGTGCTGGAACTGAAAGAACTGGTGAAGAGGTCGTAGAGTTGCGCTTTTGAAGATCTGCGGGAGAAATGGATTCCAGAACTGGAGAGGACTTGACATAGGCTGTTGACTGAACATTTTGAAATGGGTGGAATCGGTGAATTAGCGGCTGTAGCATGGAGAGATGAAATCTGAGAAGACGGACGAGGCACAGTTCCGTGATATCCGTGATATCCGATCTTACACGGGGTGAGGCTGTCAGAGCTGTATTTCCGGGATGTCGGACATTATTCCATGAAGCAGTAATGATACTGGAACAGCTGATACTAGGGAGAGGTAAGCGACTGCTTATATACTCTGTTTGTTGATTGAAAGATTGGATGGGCTCGCTCCTCCCTAACTTACGTTTAGGAACTTCTGCTATGTCCACACTAATATGTTTTCGTTTGAAAACGTATATTTTTTTCTCCGTTTTGGCCTTCCGTCCACACTGAAACGGCGTTTTAAGTCAACGAAAACGTAGCTTTTGGAAAACGCTCTCCAAAGTGGATAAATTTGAAAACTCCGTTTTCGCGTTGTAGTGTGGACTGTGAAGCCGGAGGTATTTGAAAACGATGACGTAAGTTTAGTCATGTGATCCATGTTGTACCAATAGATGTTTACCTGATGTTTACCGGTATTGTGCCTGTTATGTGCTATTCACTTTCACACTGTTGCTAAAATATGTTACTTTGCACACTCTTCATATCACAGTACTGCACAGATGATAGAAAATGTACTCACATTTGCTGTCCTGCGGCAATACAGGAGAGCAGTCGCGTTTTAGACCAAACATATGGTGACTGAGTGCGACCTGGACGCATCAGTGAATGGTGAGATATTTTGCTAAATAAAATTATCATGTTAGAAGAATTGCACGATATTTCTTTATTTTTCCATCTGTCAGTGAGCTTTTGTGAGGTTTCACGCATGCGCAGTAAGGTGAATTTATAAGTTCCCTTTATCGAAAAAGGGAACTTCGAGATGCGTCGAACGACACGGTGGGAACGCCTCTTGCGTGATTGCGTCTGAAGCATCTATGCCAACTAGTCCAATGGAATGAGAGAATGAGCGTCACGGGCGGGTGACGTCATGAACCAGGAAAGGATAAGAGCACTTCCGCTGCTCGCCGGCATTTAGCTTCTGTTGCCTCAGCAAGCGATCTGTGTCAAACTGTCTCTGTCTATTTATTGTTGTCTGTTACAATATTGTCGGAAACGTTATGGCGAAACAAATGTACAAACAGTGTGTTCCTCCCTGCCCGCGTTTATTTAAACGGGTGGGGACACACACAGCTTTGTGTCATTTTGTTTGAGAGTAAGAGCATGCTAGTGCTAACATTGTGAAAGTGAAACTACCAGATTTGCATGCTCTGCTCTCGCCTGTCACTATGATAGTGGCAGGCTCGCGATTCTCACGGGATGCAGGACCCGCGTTTGCCGAGGCGGCGCGGAGAATGCATTCCTGGGGATCGCAAAAGGATCTTTTGGAGGGGTGGGAGAACGGTCTGAGGGCCTTTTCTTCTTCCTTGCCCGGAAGATCCAGCTCTATCTCCCCGGTGTTGGAAGCACGCTCTGCGGTTTCTTCCGCTCGGGGAGAGAGAGCCCTTTTTCCTTCATATTCTTCCTCCGAGGAGGTTTGTGTTTGAGAATGTTGAAAGTGAAAGCAAGCACACACACTGTTGAATTAGATTCGCCATCTATTTTTCCAGTATATGATGAACTGGTGGAGGTTTTGTCCCGTGCTGTTAGTAAATTAAATATTTAATGGCCAGCTGAGAAAAAGGAACGCTCGTCCTAAGAAACTTGACGAGCGTTTTCTTATTTCTATCACATTATCTCCACCACGAGGCTTCCATTTTTTCCCTGATTTACACACTGAATATTTAAATTATGGAAAAAACCGTATTTATCACTACTTTCAGCCCTCGTGTTAAATGTTTATTCAAGATTAGAGGGTTGAAAGATTACGGTTATGATATGATGCCCCAGGCTGAACAGAAATAAAAATAGGAAAATGCTATTTTTTCACCTGGTCCAGTATCATCATTTAAGCCTCTGCTTTGCTCATAAGCCTATACTAAAGAATCTCGCGTTTGCCGAGGCAGCGTGTAGGTTTAATGTTGTAATCAGAATCTAGCTCGGATCTCGCGTTTGCCGAGGCACCGCTTAGATTTCGAGTGTATTTTGCAAAAATAAGATTCTGTGGCTGGGATCTCGCGTTTGCCGAGGCAGCGCGTAGGTTTAAGCAGAACTACTGGTTTTTTGGGTAAAGCTTATACGGCAGCAGGTCAGCTGGAGAATGTTTATAGAAATCTATATTATTATGCTCCAGGCTTATCAGGCCGATCTGCTGGGGTTCTGGATATAGCGAAATTTGAGACAACAGAGTAACACCAGAGACCAGCCTCGAGGGGCTGGTTCCCTTAGTAAATTTTCTGGCAGCGTGGATGCTTCTGCCGAATATTTCTCATTGGGTCCTGCAGTTTGTAGAGAAGGGATACAGAATCCAGTTTGGCTCTCGTCCTCCTCATTACAGCGGGGTGCTGCCCACAGTGGTGCATCCCGAGCAGGCTCTGGTAATGGGACAAGAAGTAAAGGCCCTGTTAGCAAAGAAGCTATAGAACAGGTGTACTCACCCGTCAGAGAGTCGGGTTTTTACAGCCATTATTTCATTGTTCCAAAAAAGGATGGAGGGTTGCGTCCCTTTTAGATCTTCGCCTGTTTATTCGGTCAGTTCAGAAACTAAAGTTCAAGTTAGCTGACCCTCAAACAGATCGTGACCCAAATCAGATCCGAGGACTGGTTCGTCACGATAGATCTAAAGCAGAGATGCCCAAACTAGGGCCCGCGGGCCAAAGTTGGCCCGTGGTATCCTTTGATTTGGCCCGCTATACCGTCCGGGGAGAGGGGAGAGAGAGGGGAGAGGGGGAGAGAGAGGGGAGAGGGGGGAGAGAGAGGGCCGGGGGGAGATACCGTCAACACAGATCGCAATTTCTAATTTGACATAACAGTTCTGTTTGATTTATTGTTGAACTACAACAGAGTAAACTGATATTAAATGTTTAAATTAAATGTAAAAGAATTAGATTTTTTTTTTCCCCTGTCAATGCGCAGTTCAAGGTGCAGCTCTGCGTGCTTTGCGACACTTGACGTCAATTAATGTCAACAAATTAAACGGAGTAATGGCGAAATCAAGGCAGTGGCACACAGACAAGAGAAATTTTAAAAAAGTTTGGCAAGATGAGTTTTTATTCACGGAAGTCAAATCAAAGGCAGTATGTCTAGTTTGCAAACAGCCTGTTGCTGTTTTAAAAGAGTACAATATACGTCGTCATTATGAAACGAAACATTCTGCAGCTTTCTCAAAATACAGCGGCGAGGCGCGAAAACAGAAGGCCAACGAGCTGCTTGCTGAACTTCGATATGAACAGAGCGCGCTGTTACGTCCTTCATCAGCACAAGAAAACAGCACACGGGCCAGTTATCAGATTATCAGATTTCTGCTCTAATTGCTAAAAGTGGAAGAGCCTTCGCTACTGGAGAGTTCGTCAAGGAATGTCTTGCAGTGGCTGCAGAAGCAGTTTGTCCTTCTCAGGTACGATCGTTCTCACAAATTAGCCTGTCAAGAAATACTGTTACCCGACGCATAGAGGACATGGCTCAAGACATCGGCGAGCAAATCAAGACAAAGGCAAGTGCGTTCTCTGCCTATTCAATTGCCTGCGACGAGAGCACCGACATATCTGATTCCGCACAGCTGTTGGTATTTTTGCGTGGAGTAAATGAAACTTTTGATGTAACGCAAGAGCTGGCTGGCATTGAGACCCTTTCTGGTACTACTAAAGGAGAAGATCTCTTTTTTGCTGTTGAGAGAGTGTTGAAAAAAAATGAATTAAAGTGGGAGAAGATGGCCGGCATTACAACTGACGGAGCGCCGGCAATGGTCGGGAGGAAATCTGGCCTTGCTACATTTGTGTCTCAGAAAGTCAGTGAATGTGGAGGAAAAGTTTTGAGGTACCACTGCATTTTACATCAAGAACAACTATGTGCTAAATCTGTCGGGCTTGTGGATGTGATGCGTGACGTCATCAAAATTGTCAACAATATACGCTCCAAGGCGCTTTCTCACCGACAGTTCAAGACACTGATGGATGAGATGGATGCGCAATATGGTGATGTGTTGTACCACCAGGAGGTCAGATGGCTCAGCCGAGGGAAAGTTCTCAGGAGATTTTTTGATCTGCGTGATGAGATCAGAGTTTTTCAGGAAAGCAAGGATGGCAATATTCAAGTGCCCACTGATAAGAAATGGCTCTCTGACCTGGCTTTCCTTGTGGATGTGACAGAGATGCTCAATGTTTTGAATGTTCAGCTCCAGGGAAAGGACCAGATTATCACCCAGCTTTTTGATCATATCAGAGCCTTCAAACAAAAACTACTGCTGCTCAGAAGACATCTCTCAGCAGGTAACAGTAACATTTACAGTTATAATATATTATCAGAATATTTTGTGCAATTATAATTATATTATTTGTAATTATATTTAAAATTATATGTGGAGTTTACATTTATATTCAGTCATGTCAGCTATTATTTCTTTGTTGTACATCAAGCTGATACAATTTGCTTAAAATTTGCTAGTTTCTTAAATTTTCATGAAATGTATTTCTTTTTCAGTTATTCATTCTATTTTTTCTCCCTCTGTTTTACATGCCTGTCCCAGTATCACACTGCTCTTTCTGTTTCTCATCCCACATGCAGGACATTTAGTCCATTTTCCCTGTCTTGGAGAGGTAAGCATGGTGAAAGAGAAGGTCCATGAGTATGATGCTGTTCTCAGCAACCTTATCCAGGAGTTTGACAGTCGCTTTGAGGACTTCAGACACAGCACTGCTGACTTTGAGTTGTTTGCTGAACCCTTCACCATCAGTGTGGATGCAGTCAGAGATGATCTTCAGATGGAACTAATTGAGCTTCAGTGTGATTCAGAGCTGAAACACAAGTTCACATCCCTTCCCTTGACAGAGTTCTACAAATGTGTCCCAGCAAACAGGTACCCAAAGATGTGTAAGCAGGCACAAGTGATGCTGTCTCTGTTTGGCAGCACCTACCTCTGCGAGCAGACTTTCAGTCTGATGAACTTGAACAAGAGTAAACTCAGAAGCAAAATAACTGACTCTCACCTACATAATATCTTGTCTTTGTCTGTAAGTCAGCTACAGCCCAATCTTGAAAAACTTCTGAAAAATAAGGACCAGCTTCATATCTCTCATTAGGTCACTGACATTGCAACCACATGGTTTTATTATTGCTTGTGGATTTGGCATTGAACTGTATTGTACATTGTGGGTACTTGATTGTTGGTTTTATTGTAATACGTTCTTTAAAATGCAAAACTTTACAAATAAAACTGCATTAGTTAATCAGATTGAAGTTGTTTTATATTTATTTTAAATATTATAAAATAAATAAACCCATAGCAACTTTAATGTAATACCGTTTGATTTTTGATGCAAAATTTACTTTTGGCCCACGGCCCACAATCAAGTTTAATTTTTGGCCCTTCATAGGAAAAAGTTTGGGCACCCCTGATCTAAAGGATGCATACTTCCATATCTCCATCCTCCCTCAGCACAGGAAGTTCCTGAGGTTTTCTTTCAGGGGCAAAGAATACCAATATCGGGTTCTTCCTTTCGGCCTAGCTTTGTCACCCCGCACGTTCACGAAATGCATGGATGCAGCTTTAGCCCCTCTCAGGCTTCAGGGCATACGCATTCTGAATTATATCGACTGGCTGATTCTAGCGGAATCAGAGCAGTTGGCGGTTCGGCACTGAGGTGTCGTTCTCGCTCATATAGAGATGTTGGGGTTGAGGCTCAATGCCAAGAAGAGTGTACTTTCTCCAGTACAGAGAACCACTTTCCTTGGTGTGGTATGGGATTTATTATCCTAACAGCCACAGAAGAGCTGAGGCTAGGCCAGTCACGCACTGTAAAACAGTTCGAGAGACTGTTGGGTCTACTGGCAGCAGCGTCCAACGGAATTCCTTTTGGCATGCTGTACATGAGACCTTTACAGTGCTGGCTCAGGACCAGAAGGTTCTCCCTGAGGGGAAACCCACTTTGCATATCAAGGCACACGGCGATGCTTTCGTGCCTTAGTTATATGTAAATTCTGGTTCTTAACCCAGGGTCCGGTGTTGGGAGCTCTTTGCCATCGAGTAGTGATCTCGACAGATGCTTCTCTCACCGGCTGGGGAGCGGTAATGGAAGGCCGCTCGGTTCAGGGTCTGTGGAAAAGCCATCATCTTTCTTGGCACATAAATTGCCTGGAGATGATGGCCGTCTTCAATGCGTTGAGACATTTCCTTCCGGACCTAAGAGGCCATCATGTGCTCGTTCGAACAGACAACACACCAGTGGTCTCTTATCTGAACCGCCAGGGGGGTCTGCGCTCGCGTCCGCTTTGCAAACTGGCGCACCAGATCCTCCTGTGGTCTCTGGGGAAGGTACTCTCTCTGAGGGCAGTGTATATTCCTGGGGACCAGAATATAGGAGCAGACATCCTGTCGAGGCAGGAGCTGAGGCCAGGGGATTGGAGACTCCACCCCGAGGCGGTGGAGAAAATCTGGGAGGCATATGGTCAGGCAGAGGTGGATCTGTTCGCGTCTCAGAACACGACGCACTGTCCTCTCTGGTATTCTCTGACGCACCCAGCCCCCCTGGGGCTGGACGCCATGGTGCAGACGTGGCCGAGGCTACGTCTGTACGCCTTTCCCCTGTTGCTCTGCTCCCAGGAGTTCTGGAGAGGGTCCGTCGGTATGGAATAAGCCTACTGCTAGTAGCACCACGCTGGCCAAGTCGGATCTGGTTTGCGGACCTGATCCTTCTGCTAGACGGGCCTCCATTGGAGATCCCTTTGAGGAGGGACCTTCTGTCTCAGGCCGGGGGCACAATATTTCACCCTCGACCAGACATGTGGAATCTTTGGGTTTGGCCTCTGAGGGGGCCCAACTTATAGATAGTGGTCTTTCAGCTGAGGCTGTTGAGACCATCCTAAGCTCCAGAGCTCCAGCTACGAGGAAACTGTATGCGCTTAAATGGAGAGTTTTCTCCTTATGGTGTCACCGACATCAGTGGGATCCGGTTAATTGGTCTGTCAACACAGTAATCGAGTTCCTGCAGGAGCGCTTTGTGTCAGGTCTATGTCCTTCCACACTAAAAGTTTACGTGGCAGCCATTGCGGCTTACCATACCATGGTGGGAGGTATATCTTTGGGTCGAGACCCCCTGATTACACGTTTCCTTCGTGGCACTTTGAGGCTGAGGCCTGCAATTCGCACTAAGGTGCCAGCTTGGGATTTGACTGTAGTTCTAGTAGGCCTGTCTAGGGCTCCATTCGAGCCCTTAGATTCGGTCTCAGAAAAGTTCCTTACTTTCAAGACTATCTTTCTGCTAGCTATTTCGTCCCTAAAGAGAGTTGGTGACCTTCAGGCTCTTTCGGTCTCCCCCACCTGCCTTGAATTTGCACCGGGGATGGTCAAGGCGTTCCTATATCCAAATCAGGGATACGTCCCTAAGGTTCCAACCTTGACTCCGAGGCCTATTGTGCTGCAGGCTTTCTGTCCTCCTCCTTTTGCAACTGCGGACCAGGAAAGACTGCACCTTTTGTGTCCAGTGCGAGCACTGGACACTTATGTACGGCGGACTTCCTCAATCAGAAAGTCCGACCAATTACTGATTTGCTTTGGATCACCTAAGAAAGGTCTTCCTGCTTCAAAACAGACAGTCAGTAAGTGGATAGTCGAGGCTATTTCACTGGCATACGAGTACTCGGGCCAGCCTTGTCCTTTGGTGGTCCGAGCTCACTCGACCAGGAGTATGGCGGCTTCTAAAGCCATATTGCAGGGGGTATCTCTTCAAGATGTTTGTGATGCGGCGGGCTGGTCCTCTCCGCTCAATTCGTGAGATTTTACAGTTTGGACCTGGATGCTGCCCCAGGTTCTCAGGTGCTGAGTGCTTAGATCAACAGACTGACACTCAGGTACTTGTAATTATGGCGGGTTGGGTATTCTCGTTCCCACCGTGTCGTTCGACGCATCTCGAAGTTCCCTTTTTCGATAAAGGGAACGTCTCAGGTTACTATTGTAACCATAGTTCCCTGAGAAACAGGGAACGAGACGATGCGTCCCCCTGCCATACTTCCTGCGTCCCTGCGATCGGCTTGCTTCGGCAACTGTCGAAGCTAAATGCCGGTGAGCAGCGAAAGTGCTCTTATCCTTTCCTGGTTCATGACGTCACCCGCCCGTGACGCTCATTCTCTCATTCCATTGGACTAGTTGGCATAGATGCTTCAGACGCAATCACGCAAGAGGCGTTCCCACCGTGTCGTTCGACGCATCGTCTCGTTCCCTGTTTCTCAGGGAACTATGGTTACAATAGTAACCTGAGACGTTTCTCATCCACACTGAAACGTCTACAAACGCCTGAAAACGCTAGTGTGGACCGAGAGCGTTTTTAAACGAAAACTCCGTTTTCAAATGTATCCGGATTAATGTGGACGTAGCCTTCATTTAATTTGAGTCTTCAATCTATCTCACACAAGTTCAGGAGAAGAAACACTCGTCCTTGATCAACTTCTGATGCTATATTTACAACTGAGCTTGACAGAAAATGTGAAAGACACAACAGATGTTTAATTAGTGTTCGATTCGTGTTTGTGTCGCTCATAAACATTCAAACAGTTTGTTATGTTGTTATGTATAATTAAGTGATAGAAATTAATGTTTTTTTTTCTTCTTAGCTGCCACTGACGACTATTTTTGTATCGACTAATTTATTGATTAATCTAAACTATTCATTTTCCACCAAAAATCAACAATTTGCTAAAGAACATTTGTGACCAATCACGGAAAGTAGGGACACAAGTCGGTTCTGGGGCATTTTGAGTTATTTAAAGATTCTGAAAGTGTAGTCTCCAAGCTTTCCAACGATGTGTAACACATGAAAATCTGATAATATTTGGAGAAGTTGTGGCCATTTGAAGGTAGGCACTCAAAAAAGCTCAAAGGGGAGAAAACGGCTTCTAAAGATTGTGCAGTTCTCACCTCTCTCTGCTGCTGGGAGTGACAATAGGGCTCATTTACAAATCATTTAGATAAGTAGCCCCTGTAGCCATGACAATAGTGTGAAAAACTCCATCCCTAACATTACCTTGTTTTTATAGCTAGCCGGATCCTGGATGGGGGGCTGTATGTGTGCAGTGCCATAAAGCAATTCGATACATCGCGAGAGCTGATATCACATGATACTTCCTGACGCTGAGGCCAGCGGACCGCCGGGCCAAAGTTGCAAGTGTGGTTTTTCCGCTCACAGGAATCAGAACCAAATACACTGTGAACAAGTTTTATTAACCTTTTAAGATCTTTGCCATTTTGGGGGGATTTCCACCTGGATTTGGCCTACCCAAATTAAAAATATACTTTGGCCTAAATACACAGTTTTGGTGTCATTTTACAGGAAACCCTTTGAAGTAGCATAAAACACTGATAAAACATTTTTTTTTTAAATATATGTTGTCTGAACAGTAATAACTCTCCTAAAAAAAGAGGCGCTTTTTGATTTGTTTTATACAAATTCATTTTTGAAAGTGTATAACTCGATGCACCATGCAGACAGTTTTGGCTGTTTCCACTAGATATCAGCAAATTCCTGAAAAAGGAATTTTGTCTGTATAATTTTTTATTTAATATCTATTCAAATGTATCTGAAGGGAGGAATATTACCTTTTTTTGTGTGTATTTTCCGCCTACCCAAATCTAAAGTCTCCCCATACCAATTTACAGTGCTATAAATGTAAAATCCCAGTGTCATTTTACAGAAAACCCTTTGCCATTACATAAAACACTGTTGAAAGTGGTAAATATTATACTGTATTATACTTAGTCTGTGCTATAATAAACAAAAGCAAAAAAGACGCTTTTTGATTTTTAGGTTATAAATTAATTTTTGAAAGTGTATATATCAGGCCCTGTGTGCTCTAGCACCATGCAGACAGGTTTGGTTGATTCCAGCATTTGTCAGAAAACACTGGAAAAAATAATTATGTCTCTATCATATTGTAAGGTAGAATTATTCTAAAGCACCCAAAGGGTGGTAAAATACTTTTTTTTTTTGTCATTCAAGTCTCCAAGTTCCCCACCTGTCAAAAGTGCAAAATCAAGACATTGCAAAGCACATTACCATCAAGGACTTGCAATCATGTTTCAAAGAAAGACCCATTAGTAGTTTTTACCTTTTATTTTCAAATAATCAAACATCTTTTGCATAATAATAATTTGAATAGAGAATGTGCAGAGTATATAAAGTGCAATATTCAAAAAATAAATACAATATGAAAAAAGTTTTGAAAAATAAATAAAGTGCAAACATTTGCCTGATAATCTAAAAATGAAACTAACGAAATAACAAAAAAACAATGACCTTCTTGTCAAATAAAATATAATTGCACAATTGTATATAAAAGTATTTTGCAAAATAAATAAACTGAAAATATTTTTCTAAAAATAAAATAAATAAAATGCAGATTTTGTCAATAAAATAAAAATTTCACAAAAAAAGTAAAGAAAGAGTCCAAACTTCTGGACTACATGCTGTGTCCCTCAGTGTGCCAGCGCTTGAAGCAATTCCTCGTTGACACCATGCACAGTGCAACATTACACTTCAGACAGAAGATCAGAGTCTTCACTTTCTTGTCCTCCATTCTGCACATAATGCAGATCCTTCTCGCAGCAGTAGCATCACTTCCAAAATATTCGGGAAGGCATGTTTGGGTTGATGTACTTGAGCTGGCAGCTGGTGTTGTTGGCACTGTGGAATCCTTGACAAGCTCAGAAACATGTTCTTCTCTGAACATTTTCTGGGTGAGAGGGGTTTTATTCTGAGCTTTGGACTGGTCACTGTGCAGAATAAAGCTGCTCACAACAGCAATGTCAATGAAATGGGAAAAAAGTGTTTTGTACCATTTCTTGGTTTTATGCAAAACGTTGTAATATCCAATAAGTGCATTGGAAAGATCAACACCGGCCATGTATTTATTGGACTCGAGCACTGCTTGTGGAATTGGGATGTCCTCTCTTCTCTAGACACCGTCAGCACTCTTCACACGTCGGCTTACAGTGTCATTACTGTAAGCTTTGTGTATAGTTGAACACATTGTCACTTCTACCATAAAGACTCAGAAGGATTCTCGAATAAAATAGAATTTAATTTGTGAAAGGAGTTTACAGACAAAAATAAAAGTAGATGCTCGACAAGCTCCGTCTCAGAGTTCTTTGGCGTAGGCCCCGTCCTCCGTCCGGGTCTGAAGGTTAGCTTGTAGGTCCTGCCTGATGTTAGAGGCAGGGGTGGAGCCTACCCCCAAAAAGTAAGGAGAATGTGATGAATTCCATACATACCTATGAGGATTCTGAAAGGCATACAGAAGAATTAATAAATAGGGAAGACAATAAGGCAACTTTATATTACTTATCTTAAAGTCAGGTACTGTGCGTAAAAGATTGAAACTACGATATGTTCTGAGATAAGATAACTTATTAAACACTTTAGCAAGATCGAGAGTGGCAATGTCACTCTATATGGGCTGAGCTTATTTTTTGGACGTGAACGAAGCCGCGTCTGGCCGCAAAATTTGAGATGGGAATTTTATCGAAGCCTTGATAGGCTGAGTTATTTACATACATACGAAAGCCTCGATTGGCCATAATAGTTGGCTGTAAAGTAATTATAAAACTGTTCTATAACGCCTCGATATGCTGATGCCTCGATAGGCTTAGTTCATGCATCAGAACCGAGATTCAATGTAATATGCATTTATGAAATAAGCCACGATTAGCTAAGGCCACGATAGGCTGATGCCTCGATAGACAGATGCCTCGATAGGCTTAGTTCATGCATTAGAACCGAGATTAAATGTAGCTAATATGATTTTATGAAATAAGCCACGATAGGCTAATGCCTCGATAGGCTGATGCCTCGATAGGCTTAATTCATGCGTCAGAACCGAGATTAAATGTAATATGTGTTTATGAAATAAGCCACGATTGGCTAAGGCCACGATTGGCTGATGCCTCGATAGGCTTAGATCATGTGTCAGAACCGAGATTAAATGTAAAATGTGTTTATGAAATAAGCCACGATTGGCTAAGGCCACGATTGGCTGATGCCTCAATAGGCTGATGCCTCAATAGGCTTAATTCATGCGTCAGAACCGAGATTAAATGTAATATGTGTTTATGAAATAAGCCACGATTGGCTAAGGCCACGATTGGCTGATGCCTCAATAGGCTGATGCCTCAATAGGCTTAATTCATGCGTCAGAACCGAGATTAAATGTAATATGTGTTTATGAAATAAGCCACGATTGGCTAAGGCCACGATTGGCTGATGCCTCGATAGGCTGATGCCTCGCTAGGCTTAATTCATTGAGATGGAGATTTTAAATGAAGCCTCGATAGGCTGAGATTTTAAGATGCATACATCCTGGGTATGAAGATAGGGAGATAATAAATAAAGCAAAGTTAAATATACACCAGCCCTCGTCTTTCTTTAAAAATAGGTCCGTAATTTACCTTACATTTATAAATAATGAGGCTGTCGCCAGGCAACTTCCCGAGGAGCCACAAAAGGCAGAGATGACACATTGCATAACTGCTATCAGGGAAGCTACGATACACGCAAAATGTTTGGCTTGAGCGTACAGTCGTGAAAGCTCGGTCAATTGTGATGTCTCTGTAGGCTGAGTTCATGTATCGGAACCGAGATTATTTGAAAGCTCGATAGCATAAATGTAATAGGCTACGTATAGCCATGGAACGATCACAGTGATTATAAAATAGGTCTGTGATTGACCATAAATTTATAAATGATGAGGGCAGTTGCCAGGTCGACTTTTCAAGGAGGCACGAGAGGCAGAGATAAGACATTGAGATGATTACAATCGGGAATCGGGAATGAGTTTATGAACGAAGGCTGTGATCGGCCATGAAAAATTTGGTGTAGCAGGATGCAGTTGTCTGGCTCATACCTCCCTAAGTGACGCTTAATTTGCTGCAGCTGTGAGTGGTTCTGGGCAGTTAACTTGAGCCAATCGTGAGGGCTACACCCCTTTTATAAACCAGGACTTTTATTTTGACAAATGGTGTCACCGGTACGCGACTTGTCTTGTTTACCTGCCCAGCGACCTGGGGCCTGTTTCAGAAAGGAGGTTAAGTGAAAACTCTGAGTATGTTAACCCTGAAATGAGGGAAACTCTGGGTTTTCCGTTTCAGAAAGGGAGGTAAGTCAAACCCGAGAAAGCAGAGTAAGTCAAGCCTGTTTCTGAAAGAGAGGTAACTTATACTCAGAGTCAGTTACCATGGCAACTTACTCTGTGAACCTAACCTGGTCGGGAGCAGGTTTTCTTCAGTAAACCCAGAGTTTCTTGCGGTCTCCTCCCCTTTTTTAAAGAGGAAGCAGTGTTTAAACACCAACAATAATACTAAAATGCATTTAAACATTATTTAAGGAATATATATTGTTTGTCCATGGTTTAATTGACTAAATCTGTTTTGAGCACTTTGCCAAAAAATAAAAGGATTAAAACGTTTGCTAAACTTTTATTTGATTACCACTGTTTTTGATAAAATATTTGTTTTAAATCATAAAAAAAAAAAAAAAAATCGGAATAAAAAACATTTCATAGAACTCAATTATTTTTTAAACATATTAAGTTAAACAATAAGTTGATTAGATATTTACATTTACATTTAGTCATTTAGCAGACGCTTTTATCCAAAGCGACTTACAACTGAGGACAAAACCAAGCGAGTCATCGTGAAAAGGCAAAAACAACGCAAGAAGTGCTCAAAGTACTCCCTGAATAGATGAGTTTTCAGTTGTCTTTTGAATGCTGTCAGGGATTCTGCATTCCGAATGAGGCTGGGCAGATCATTCCACCAGCATGGAACTGTGAATGAGAAAGTTCTGGAGAGTGATTTTGTGGCTCGCTGTGATGGTACCACGAGCCGCCGCTCATTGACCGATCGTAGGCTTCTGGTAGGGATGTAGACTTGTAATAGCGAGTGAAAGTAGGAGGGAGCTGAACCTGTGGTCAATCTGTAAGCAAGCGTCAACACCTTGAACTTAATGCGAGCAGCGAGTGGTAGCCAGTGCAGAGAGATGAACAGAGGAGTGACGTGGGCCCTTTTGGGCATGTTGAAGACAAGACGAGCTGCAGCATTCTGGATCATTTGTAGAGGTTTAGTTGCACATGATGGAAGTCCAGCAATAAGAGCATTGCAGTAATCAAGCCTAGAAATGACCAGGGCCTGGACGAGAAGTTGTGTTGCATGCTCAGTTAGAAAAGGCCTGATTTTCCTGATGTTGTGCATAGCAAACCTGCATGATCGAGCTGTCTTTGTAATGTGGTCGGTGAAGGTCAGCTGATCATCAAAGATTACTCCAAGATTTCTGACTGACCTTGATGGGGTGATTGAGGAAGAGTCTAGCTGGATAGTGAAGTCGTGTTGTAGAGACGGATTGGCAGGGAGGACGAGAAGCTCAGTCTTTGCCAGGTTGAGCTGCAGGTGATGTTCCTTCATCCATGCCGAGATGTCCGCCAGACAGCTTGAAATCCGTGCCGTTACTGTGGGATCATCTGGTTGAAATGAGAGGTAGAGCTGGGTGTCATCAGCATAGCAATGGTAAGAGAAACCATGTGCCTGTATGATGGGTCCCAATGATGTGGTGTAGATAGAGAAGAGGAGCGGTCCAAGAACTGAACCCTGAGGAACCCCTGTGGTCAGTTGATGTGCTTTGGATACCTCGCCTCTCCACGTGACCCTGAAGGACCTACCTGTGAGATAGGACTCAAACCAGTGGAGGGCAGTTCCAGTGATGCCCAGTGATGAGAGGGCGGACAAGAGGATTTGATGATTCACAGTGTCGAAGGCAGCAGACAGGTCCAGGAGAATGAGAACTGATGATTTGGAAGCAGCTTTTGCAATCCGCAGGGCTTCTGTGACCGACAGTAATGCAGTCTCGGTAGAATGTCCTTTCTTGAAGCCAGATTGGTTGACATCCAGCTGGCTGTTCAGAGACAGGAAGGATGATACTTGGTTAAAAGCAACTCGTTCAAGTATTTTCGCAATGAATGGTAGGAGAGAGACAGGTCTGTAATTCTCTAGAAGTGATGTGTTTGATGTTGGTTTTTTAAGCAGTGGAGTTACCCGAGCCTGCTTAAATGCTGTAGGGAAAATGCCAGTGTGGAGGGATGAGTTTATAATGTGTGTAAGAGCTGGTAGAAGTGTGGGAGAGATGGCTTGTAGAAGGTGTGAGGGGATGGGATCAAGAGGGCAGGTGGTAGGATGACTGGAGAGGAGAAGTTTGGATACTTCTTCCTCGGTTAGTGGAGAGAAGGAGGAGAGAATGTTATTGGCTGTGGGAGAGGTTAGTCTGGGTTCCTGTGTGTGTGAATCTGAAAACTGACTGCTGATAGTTGTAGTTTTGTCAGTGAAGAGATATGCTTTATTGAACAAATGTTTAATTTATTTAACTGTCATTTTAACTGATGATAATAATAACCGTAATTTAATAATGCAGTTTATATATTTAATAATTGTTTAATACCTTAAAACCGTGATATTTTCTGTGACGGTTATCATACTGTGAAACTCTCATACGTTACAACCCTACATGGGAGAGTCCCCCCCCCCACCCACCCCCCAACCCTACACGGGAGAGTCCCCCCCCCACCCCCCAACCCTACACGGGAGAGTCCCCCCCCCCCCCCCAACCCTACACGGGAGAGTCTCGTCCCCCCCACCTACATGGGAGAGTCCCCCCCATCCCCCGCTGTTAAACAAGTTACTCAGCAACTTTTACTCACATTTTAAATTAGTTACTTTTTTACTTGAGTAGATTTTTAGACTGGTATTTTTACTTGCACTTAAGTAAAAATGTATCAAAGTAATACCGGTAGAAGCCTACTTTAGGTTGAATAACATTTTTCCAGTTTCACCTCTGATATTATAACAGTAAGTTACTCTAAAATAGTTATGAATTATTAACTACAAATGACATATTCAACAGTGGAATTAGATTTATGTAATAATTACTATCTTTAGAAAGTATTGGTCTACATATTACTAATTACTAAATCATATATCAACCTCAACTACTTAAACAATTCAAGGAGAGACAAGAAACTGCAATTTTAATGCTTTCAAATTAACAATATACAATTGCATGAATTTATTTTTAAGTGTGTAGAGGGAGAAGGTTACATAAAAAATATACCTTTTAAAAATGTATGTTAAATCCACTATAGTTTTAAACTGAATTGGTCGATAGTCAATGCAGTAGCCTATTAAATGTAATTGCATCATATTTATTTTAAATTACAGAAGAATTAAGAGTAATCCCTTTAATTAAATTACAATATTTAGATTACTTGGTAATTAATTACACCCAACACCTCTTTTTGTCTGGCGCTGTTGCCATGGTGACTCATAATATCTGCGCTCCATTGATAATGTCTTTTTATAGTTGTGGTGAACGCGCTTAACTCAGAGTCAGTCAACTCAGAGTTGATTGAACCAACTCATTTCACCTGTTCTGTAACCGAAAACTCAGTTTTTCCCATCTCAGGGTAAGTCAACTCAGAGTTCAAGTTTTAACTCAGAGTTGGTTGAACCTCCTTATTGAAACAGGCCCCTGATGTCTGCCTGGTTATCGGTCTACCGTAGCGCCGCAAGTATGGTTGGCTTCGTTTCTCTTTTCACTCATTAACTTTATAGCTGGGGCTTATGGGGAATGTTTTGTGCTATAGAATCCCCGGTGCGGCAGCAGCCCTTTCACCAGCTGAGTGTGCGCCCTGCGATCAGCAATCAGGGCCGGTGATAATCATAGGTGTGTTGCTATACTGAGTAATAGTTGAATGGTTAATGTGGGAACTACTTGTAAATTGACATCCTGTGCATTCTAGGTAGTGCTATTTAACCGGGGGTGCGGCCGCACGTTGGCTACATCGACGTTGAACATCTGCTGCTTTGCTTCTACTCTTCACATTATATGTTTACGGATTTAAAGTTACGTCGTACCCGGCTGCCTTCACACTTGGCCAAGGAGTATTGAACTCAATTATTAGTTCAAGTTAACAGGCAGCTGGCTAGCGTGTTACATCGTTGCCTGTTTAATACTGTTGATCCTTTAGTGCTTGAGTGTAAAGTGTTTGATGGACTGACATCACTTTAATGTTTTTATGTATTTATTTTAACTCTTGTATGGAGGCCTAATCTTGCTGTTGATATCCAAGAGGATTGGCCTAATCGTGATTTTCCTTTTGTATTTTGTCCATGTTTAGTTGTTTATTTTTGATTAAGTCTCTGTTCATATTGTTAGCCAGTACCACCTTGGACTTTAGAACAGGTGACTTATTAGACATTGTTTATGTAATCTGTGTGTAATTTTGTTTAACCTCCACATGTCCGTCCATTGTCCAGGTGCAGAGAACTGCCAGTGGGAGCAGTGCCCCTTGTGGTGGTGGGTCCCTTGGTGTGCTGTGGCTGCGTGTTCACCAAGTGTGATAATTTCTCTTACTGTGTGTGTGAAATTTGACACGTGTGAATGGGGTGTTTTCATGGACGCTCCTTGCTTGAGCCACTAGCATTCCACTGGTAAGATTCTGTCCTATTGCCCTTCTCTCTTGTGTGTGTGTTCATTGAGTTTAAAAAGTGAAAATAAAAATACTATTTTTGTACTGGACCATTGTCTCTGGCTATCCATCAACGAACTTGAGTGCCTGGTTGAACCAAATGCTTAATTCTTTGGGTGTAAGTCCCATCCTGGCGTAGTCCGCAAACTGCCTGGGCCTAAGCCCTGAAATCTGTATCCCTTTATGCCACATTGGCTTAGAGTACAATCACGAAAGCTTGATCAATAGTAATGCCTTGATAGGCTGAGTTCATGCATCAGATCGAGATTAGTCGAAAGCATTAATGTAATAGGCTACGTTTAGCCATGAAACAATACCAGTAATCGAAAAATAGGTCCATGATTGACTTTATATTTATAATGATAAAGCTGAAGCCAGGGAGACTTTACCGAGGAGCCATGATAGGCAGAGATATGACATTAAGATACTTACTGTCAGGAGTCTAGTTTTATTCCTCTGCTTGTTTCTCTCTCTCTCACTTGTGCTCTTGCACAGCTGAACCCATTCTCAATCAGCGTTCACTCTCCTGCTCTCCTCACACCTGTTTCCCTTTTGCCCTGATTTTCTGGCTATTTAGACCTCATGTTCTTTTCCTCTCTTGTCGGTTTATTGTTTGTTCGTTCATGTCCGTTACTGACGTCTGTGTATCATTGCTACTGTTTCCTGTCCTGTGTGTACGCATATGTCAGACGAGTTACTGCTCCGGCTGTCCTGTGTCAAGTCTGATTCTCTGTGCTGCGGTTACTGCCTGGTGGAGTCTGCGCTTGTCTGCCCCTGCGAGCACTATCTGACCGCTAACCTGTGACGATCATCCTGTCTGGTTTCTCTATGGAGATCATTTTCCTGTTCTGCGTTCAAGACTACCTGTGATCGGCAGACAGCCTGTGTTGGATTTATCATTTTTCCTTTTCAATAAACCTTTAACCAGCATTCGCTTTTGGGTCTATTTCGAACTGTTACAGAATAAACCGACCATGACGGACCCAGCGAACGATATAACCATCCGCTCGGCTGTTGAACTGCAGGGTGCACTGCTGGGCAGACATTCCGATGAATTAGCCGCCGCCAAGCACGCCGTGGATTCACTCGCTGCCCTGGTGACGGATTTGACTGGTCAGCTTCATCATCTGCGCAAAGACCAGTTCTCTTCTGGGTCGCGACACACCTCCGAGCCCCGTATCAACAATCCTCCCTGCTACTCTGGTGAGCCTACTGAGTGCCGTGCATTTCTTACCCAGTGTGAAGTCATATTTTCTCTCCAGCCTGTCACGTATGCCTCCGATCGTGCCAAGGTTGCGTATGTGGTTTCCCTTCTCACTAGCCGAGCCCGGGAATGGGGAACGGCTGTCTGGGAGGCTGGAGCTGATTGCTGCGACCAGTTTGATTCATTCAAGGAGGAGATGTTGAAAGTTTTCGACCGTTCTGTCTTCGGGCGCGAGGCTTCTCGTCAGTTGGCTGCACTTCGTCAAGGAAGACGCTCCGCAGCTGATTATGCCATTGAATTTAAGACTTTATCTGCTACCTGCGAATGGAATGAGGCAGCGCTCACGGCACGTTTTCTGGAGGGCTTGAATGATGAGCTTAAGGACGATATTTTTGCTCGGGAATTTCCCTCTAGTCTGGATGAGTTGGTTGAATTAGCCATTCGCTTAGACAACCGCTTCGACTTACGCCGACGTGCTCGCTCTGACGTCACGGGATTCCGGGGAGCCCCATGCACTCAGACTGCGTCACCGGAACCTCATCCTGAATCTGAACCAATGCAGCTGGGGAGAATTCACCTCTCTTCTGCTGAACGCCAGCACCGTATTCGAGAGAGGTTTGTGCCTTTACTGCGGTGGCACGGGTCACTTTGCTGCCACATGTTCGGTAAAAGAGAGAGCTCGCCAGTAGTTAGGGGAATATTGGCGAGCGCTACTCCACTATCCCCATCCTTCAGTTCCCGCTCCATGATTTCAGCCGTCCTCCGCTGGGGCACCACTTCTGTTGTCTGCTCTGCTCTTATTGACTCCGGGGCTGAGGGGAATTTTGTTGATGAGAGGTGGGCTACTGAACATGGTTTGCCTCTTCATGAATTAAGAGATACACCTACAGCTCTCGCCCTGGATGGCCGCGTTCTTTCCAATATTCACCTGGCTACTGCCCTGGTGAGTCTCACCACGTCTGGCAACCACCAAGAAATGATTTCTTTTTTTGTTTTTCAGTCTCCTATGGCCCCTATTGTCCTAGGACATCCATGGTTAACTAAGCACAACCCACATGTTAACTGGTCTGATAGTTCTATTGTTTCTTGGAGCTTGTCTTGCCATACCAATTGTCTTGTCTCTGCTGTTCCCTCTGTTTCTTCTTTGTCTGTTTTTCAGGAGGAGCCTATTGATTTATCTGGGGTCCCGGAGGAATATCACGATCTGCGAGCGGTGTTCAGTCCTTCCCGGGCCGCTTCTCTCCCTCCCCATCGTCCTTACGATTGCAGTATCGACCTTCTCCCTGGCACCACTCCTCCCCGCGGTCGTTTGTATTCTTTATCCGCTCCTGAACGTGAGGCGCTCGAGAAGTACCTTGATACTTCACTCATGGCCGGTACTATCGTTCCTTCCTCCTCCCCCGCCGGTGCGGGATTTTTCTTCGTGAAAAAGAAAGACGGCTCTTTGCGCCCCTGCATCGATTATCGTGGGCTGAATGACATCACCATTAAGAACCGGTATCCTTTACCATTGATGTCATCAGCCTTCGAGATCTTGCAGGGGGCAAAGGTTTTCACGAAGTTAGATCTCCGTAACGCGTACCACTTAGTGCGCATTAAGGAGGGGGATGAGTGGAAGACGGCGTTTAATACTCCGTTGGGGCACTTTGAATATCGGGTTTTACCGTTCGGGCTGGTAAACGCCCCAGCCGTTTTTCAAGCGCTCGTAAACGATGTATTAAGAGACATGCTCAACATTTTCGTCTTTGTGTACCTGGATGATATCCTCATTTTCTCCCCATCTCTCCAGGTACACACCCAACATGTGCGCCGCGTATTACAGCGGTTATTAGAGAATCGCCTCTATGTTAAGGCCGAGAAGTGCGCGTTTCATGTCCAGTCAGTTACTTTCCTTGGTTCGATTGTGTCTGCGGAGGGCATAAGCATGGACCCCTCTAAGGTTCAGGCAGTCACTGACTGGCCTGTTCCTGAGTCTCGCTCGGCGCTTCAGCGTTTTTTGGGGTTTGCTAACTTTTATCGCCGTTTTATTAGAAATTTCAGTCAGGTTGCCGCCCCTTTAACTGCGCTCACGTCCGCGAAGTGTCGTTTTGTCTGGTCCGAGGCGGCTCGATGTGCATTTGTGCATCTTAAAGGTTTGTTCACATCCGCTCCCATTCTGATTTCGCCTGATCCTAAGAACCAGTTCATAGTCGAGGTGGACGCTTCTGACGTCGGGGTGGGAGCGGTTCTCTCGCAGCGATCTGCTCTTGATCAGAAGGTTCACCCTTGCGCTTTTTACTCGCATCGACTCTCGTCGGCCGAACGTAATTATGACGTGGGTAACCGGGAGCTTCTTGCCATTCGACTGGCCCTGGAGGAGTGGCGCCATTGGTTGGAGGGATCCTCCTGTCCGTTTATTGTCTGGACGGATCACCGTAATCTTGAGTATATCCGCTCCGCCAAGAGGCTTAACTCTAGACAGGCTCGCTGGGCTCTTTTTTTCGGGCGTTTCAATTTCACTATCTCTTATCGTCCCGGATCAAAAAACATTAAGCCTGACGCTCTTTCTCGCCAGTTCTCTTCCTCCGAGGGCCGTCCCACCACTGAGACCATCCTACCTGAGGGATGTGTGGTTGGGTCCGTCACCTGGGGGGTGGAACAGCTGGTGCGAAAAGCTCTTTCTCACACTGTCGTTCCCCGTGGGTGTCCTGAGGGTAAGCTATTTGTCACCAAGTCCGCTCGTCCGGCTGTCCTTCGTTGGGGTCATTCATCTAAACTGGTCGCTCATCCGGGGGTGGGTCGTACTTTGGCAGCTGTCCGCCAGCGATTCTGGTGGCCTGCCATGGAACGTGAGGTACGTCGATTTGTTTTGTCATGTTCTGTCTGTGCCCAGCAGAAGTCCAGTAATTCGCCTCCCGATGGTCTGCTTCGCCCTCTCTCTATTCCCTCCCGGCCTTGGTCCCATATTGCCCTGGACTTCGTCACGGGGCTTCCCCCCTCCAGCGGCAATACGGTGATTCTCACTGTCGTTGATCGGTTTTCTAAGGCGGTTCACTTTGTTCCACTCCCCAAGCTTCCGTCGGCTAAAGAGACTGCGCAGGCGGTTGTGGACCACGTCTTTAGAATTCATGGGCTTCCTTGTGATGTTGTTTCAGACAGGGGACCCCAGTTTGTCTCTAACTTTTGGAGGGAATTCTGCAAACAGATTGGCGCTACCGCCAGTCTGTCTTCAGGGTTTCACCCACAGAGTAATGGGCAAGCTGAGCGCGCTAATCAGGACCTCGGTCGGATGCTCCGCTGTTTGGCGGCCAATAACCCCACCTCCTGGTGTGAACAATTGACATGGGCGGAGTACGCTCATAATTCTCTGCCATCGTCGTCCACTGGCCTTTCCCCGTTTTCTTGTTGTCTGGGCTACCAGCCACCTCTGTTTCCCTCTCAGGAACCAGAGGTCGCCGTCCCCTCAGTCCAGGCCTTTATTCAGCGCTGTCGTCGCACTTGGCGGAGGGTGAGGTCAGCTCTGTGCCGGACCAGGGAACGCACTTGTCGCATCGCCAATCGTCGCCGTTCCAAAGCTCCCAGGTATGTTTGTGGGCAAAGAGTTTGGCTTTCCACACGTAATTTACCCCTTCAGGCACCCGCTCGGAAACTGGCTCCCCGTTTCATTGGACCTTTTACCATCACTAAGGTCATCAGTCCAGCGGCTGTACGGCTCAGGTTACCACACTCTCTCAAACGTGTCCATCCTGTTTTTCATGTCTCGTGTATTAAGCCTGCGCTCCGTCTCCGTTCTCCTCCTCTCCCTTCCCCCGTTCCCCCTCTTACCCTTGCTGCTAACCCTCCTGTCTTTAAGGTTAAGAGGCTGCTGGACGTCCGACCCCGGGGACGGGGTTTTCAATATCTTGTCGATTGGGAGGGATACGGCCCGGAGGAGAGAAGCTGGGTACCGGGAAGGGATGTGCTGGACCGCTCGCTTATCGACGATTTCCTCCGCTCACGTCAGTCCTCCTCGGGGGCGCCAGGGGGCGCCCGTTAGGGAGGGGGTACTGTCAGGAGTCTAGTTTTATTCCTCTGCTTGTTTCTCTCTCTCTCACTTGTGCTCTTGCACAGCTGAACCCATTCTCAATCAGCGTTCACTCTCCTGCTCTCCTCACACCTGTTTCCCTTTTGCCCTGATTTTCTGGCTATTTAGACCTCATGTTCTTTTCCTCTCTTGTCGGTTTATTGTTTGTTCGTTCATGTCCGTTACTGACGTCTGTGTATCATTGCTACTGTTTCCTGTCCTGTGTGTATGCATATGTCAGACGAGTTACTGCTCCGGCTGTCCTGTGTCAAGTCTGATTCTCTGTGCTGCGGTTACTGCCTGGTGGAGTCTGCGCTTGTCTGCCCCTGCGAGCACTATCTGACCGCTAACCTGTGACGATCATCCTGTCTGGTTTCTCTATGGAGATCATTTTCCTGTTCTGCGTTCAAGACTACCTGTGATCGGCAGACAGCCTGTGTTGGATTTATCATTTTTCCTTTTCAATAAACCTTTAACCAGCATTCGCTTTTGGGTCTATTTCGAACTGTTACACTTACAACCAGGAAAGCTACGATATGCATTTATGAACAAATTCAATTCAAATTTATTTGTATAGCGCTTTTCACAATACACATTGTCTCAAAGCAGCTTTACAGAAAGTGCATTTTGGAAATGTACATAGAAAAATACAGTTAGATAATCATGTATTAATTTAGGGCATAACATATTGCCGGCATTGAGTCGTCTCTTCACAGGTACTCAACAAAGATTGGCCATGAAATATTTGTCTTTAGGGTACCAATCATGAAAGCTTGTACGATAGGCCGATGCCTCGATAGGCCGATGCCTCGATATGGCCGAGTTCATGCATCAGAACTGAGATTAGTCGAAGGCTTTGATAGCATTAATGTAATAGGCTTCGTTTAGCAATGAACATTACCAGTGATCGTAAAATAGGTCCATGATTGACCTTACATATATAATGATAAAAAGCTGAAGCCAGGGCGACTTTTCAGAGGAGCCACGATAGGCATAGATATGACATTAAGATGATTACAATCAGGAGAGCTACGATATGCGTTTATGAACGAAGGCCGCGATTGACCATTAAATATTTGGCTTAGAGTACACTCATGAAAGCTTGTTTAATAGTGAAGCCTAGATAGCTGATGCCTTGATATGGCCGAGTTCATGCATCAGAACTGAGATTAGTCGAATGCTTCGATCGCATTAATGTAATGGCTACGTTTAGCCATGAAACGATACCAGTATTTGTAAAATAGGTCCATGATTGACCTTATATTTAATTATGATAAAGGTTGAAGCCAGGGAGACTTTTCCGAGGAGTACACGATAGGCAGAGATATAACGTTAAGATGATTCAACCAGGAAAGCTACAATATGCATTTATGAACGAAGCCCGCGATCGGCCATGAAATATTTGGCTTTGGATTACAATCGAGAAAGCTCACACAAGTTATGCCTCGATAGGCAGAAATCATGCGTCGAGGACGAAATCAGTCGAAAGCTTCGATAACATTAATGAAATACCCCAAGATTGGTCATAAAATGGCAGTAATCGTAGAATTTCAGAAGCTGTGATAGGCTTAAAATATTGCAGCAATCAGAAACGAAAATCACGATAGACATAAGCGAGCAAGGATACGAAAACCTTGGAGCGTTGTTAATATGGTATTTTCAAAGCTATTCTTTATTAATCAATTATGGGATGAGTTGATGGTAAGAACGAAATAAAGAAAGCCACGATTGACTGTGTAACTAAACAGATTAGCAGCGAAAAGCAAACGTATGATAGATGTATGGATTGTTAACCACCACCAGTAACTAGCGAAGAAATTTACCTCGAATATCGGTTGAGAGGGCTTGTTGAGCATTTAGTAGAACATACGTGTCGGATCTGATGTAGGTCTTGCATGCTGTGGAAGACCATCTGCCAAGCATTTGGATGGGGGAGTCGGGAACGCCGCATTCGGCTACTGTTGTTGTGGCTCCGATACGAAAGGAATGCCCAGTGTATATATGTGGAGAAAGACCGGAGAATTAAGGAGGAAGCTACATGAGTTCAAAACCAGTGCTTTGTCATTGGAAGACCGTTCGGTTATATGAAAAAAAGGGGAGTATTGAAGTGTGGTCATGCTTTGAGATATGACCATAGAGGTATAAGGTAATAGGAATTATAGACTTTAGATATAGTAATAACGCCACAGACTCCAGAAGAATCTGTTTTCGAACAACTTAAAAACATTTAAAAGGTGGGAGAAAGCGTAAATCGGAAATAGACAAGCCACGAGCCAAATTAAAATATTTTGAAACAGATGTGAATTCCCCTGATCGCATAAACCTGTAAAACACGGTTAGAAAAGCTTTTTCTTGCTTTTTTTATTTATTTATTTAATTTTTTTATTTTATTTATATATATATAATAAATATATATATATATATATTTGAACTATTAATTGCTGTTGATTATGATTGAATAAGAGAGTTATATTTACAGAAAACGAGCTGAGATCAAATAGTGTGCCCCCTTTTATTAGTTGAAGTCTGCAATCATCTAGGTATAAGTCGAGATCTTTCCGGCGCTCGGGAAGTGATTGAAAAAACATCTCCATAAATGCATTACCGAAACAATAACAAATTCAGAGAAGGGCGTAAAACAAAGTTGAATAGCCAATAGGTACTGCTCCTTTAAGATGGAAGGGAATTCGTCTCGTCTCTCACAATGGTGAGTGAGCAGATGAGCGCGAGCTGTATGGCATGCGATTTAATAACAAAGTTACTCTTAAGCTTGATTTAATTCTATTCAGCAACCCAGTTGATAGTATTTTGCAACTGGCCGTGAGTGCGTGGGATCGACGATGCGGTTACGTGAATCTTTGCATACACTTACCATTTCAATGAGCTATTCGGTCCACGGTTTAACTTACTGTTTAAGCGTTGCAGTATGTTGCGTTGCAGACTGCAGTATCGCAGTTATTTTAAAGCTCATTTCCACATTTGAACTTCACCGCTTGAAGGGAACAGTAGAGCAAGTTAATATACTTACCTGAATGAAGTTTGATCGTAGTAAAAGGGGAACTTTTTGAAAAAACACTGAGTGGAGATCAACTCTCGTGAGATTAAAAGCTGCCACACGCTTGTTTCCAACGCAAGTGTGTCGCACTCGCGCATCGCGAAAATTGCTGAGATCAAAATCAACGATGTGACTTGTGTTGTTATGTTTGGTATCGAAACGCGAGTAAGTGAACGCCAGCGCTGTTTCTGCGAACTGAATGGAAGCGTAATTGGCATCAAAAACTTTTGCTACGACACCTGCGGGCAACATGGAACGGTAGGATCAGTCTTTTATATTCGATGTCGAGCTGTGATTGGTAGCGTGGAACCACAAATTAATGACGTGGCAGTGGAGTCTGTCTGACCGAACTTACGCTTCCATTTATCTAGTGTCCATCCATTTCACAAACAGGACCTTTCCATTTCTGAGCCAATGAATTTCTCCTATTCTAAAGCCTATTCTATTAGTCTGTATGGTGCCACAAGCTTGAGTCTTTTTGGACAGTAAATCCAGGAAGAGAGTTGGGCTAGTATAAAAATTGTCCGTAAAAATGTGATAGCCCTGTCCAAGCAGACTAAAATCTAAAAGCCGAATGACCGATTCATAGCTGAGGCCTTTACCTGTGTCTTCGGATTTGCCCTCATACACAAAAAAGGTCCGGGTGTATGCAGACAATGAATCAGCAAGGACAAACAATTTGTAGCCCCATTGTGTGGGCTTGTCCTTCATATATTGTTTCAGCCCAATTCTTGCCCTTGATGCAACCATACGTTCATCCACTGCTAGTTGCCTTTGTGGTTGAAAATATGTCTTGAACGCAGAAACAATGCTGCTATAGAGGGGTTTTATTTTGAACAGTCTGTCATAGCCAGGGCTTTCTCTTTTTTCTTGTGTTATCTTCATCCTCTTTTAGATCACAAAGATGAAGGTTCCAAGAAATGCTTAGAAAACGGGATCTGGACATTGCAAAACGAGGAAAGGGAAAACTATAAATGTCCTTCATTGACCAGTAATCCACCAAGTCTTTGCATTTACCAAACCCATATATATCAAAATACCCAGGTAGCACAAAAAGTCTTTCACAACAAGCGGTATCCATGTGAATTTCTTACCCGACTCAGCCCTCTTTACAGCATAGGCGTTTGTGTTTGTTATTATTGTGTCAATAACTGACGTGGTAAGAAATAACTGAAAAAGCGCAAGTGGCGAATATGCAGCATTTCCGATGAGCTGAGGTCCTGGTGGTCGTTTTGGTGCAAATGGGAACAAAACTGGGTCCTCGTCTGCGTCCGTTTCAGTGTGCCAGCTTTCTTCATTAGAAGAAGATGGCTGAGCACTCCTCTCACTTTGTGAAGTCCCAGCTCTGGCTCTTATGGGGGTGGAGGTGGGGTACCCAGGTGTGTTTGAGGACAGAGAAGAGTGACGTGACCTCTCTGCGTGACTAGGAGGAATCCATTCATCATCAGATGACCTTGCACTGCAACACAAAATAATAAACTTGTATGCGTCGGTTTCAGGATCTGTCAGTAAACTGATCTATTTCTTCTAAAACAGCCACAGAAGAAGGTTTTTGTCGGCGTGGATGCTGTTTCCCCTTTCCTGATGCCATTTCTGGAGTTGACAAATAAATCTGTGCGCACAGGTGTCTGGTGAGACGCGTCTGTGTTTTGCGCATGTCACCTAGTAATCTCGTCTCTTCACGTTCAAGCTGCAATATCACAGCCCCTGATTGGTCTACTTGATCTCGTGATACATTGCCGGAAAGCGGAGCGTCTAAGCTTTACGGCAATATATGCTTTATTCAGATCGGATGTTGTTTACATATGTTCCTGGATTGTTGAATATCATAACATAACTTTGTGGTGTTTCTGCACTCGCAAGACATTTCGAGGGATTACTTGCAACCCCAAAAAACACTGAAAAACAGCTCATTTTGTAGAGAATAACCTAAGGTAAAGATGATGTAGCATTTGTGGCTAACTGTGCTGTCTAGTGTGAGTAGCAGGCCAGATATTCAACAATTTCACTTGTATGTTTGCAAATGTTGATTGTATACCTCATGATTCATTCTAAGTGTGTTAGATATGTGATTATACCTCAATAGAAATACTTATTGGACCTTCTTACTGGCAATGAGAGCTTTCATTTGATACATGGTTTGTACATGTGCGTCATATTTGAGCGAAATAAAAAATATGCGCATTCAACCGCACATAATTTTGACGCGGCTGTTGTTGGGTGAAACAAGGTCATTTATAGTAAATAAGTTACTTGGTGTAAAAAAAAAGTCAAAGTGATGCATATCTCCAGATAGTAGACATTCTAAGCTTATAAATGGTACCAGATATGAGCTCATAGCCTCTCCACATACATTTAACCTATTATGGCATTTAAAATGTTCCTAATAATGTTCTGGGAGTCCCCAACAACAGTTTTACATGGATGCAATGACAAAAAACACTTTTGTTGTCTTATAATATGCATTTATGTTTACCTGATTTGCTCACCGACTCCCTAATGATTCGTTTGACGACTCATTTGTCCAAACCCCTCCTTTGCGTGACGCTAATCGGCGGTGATTGGTCAGATGACGCAGTCAGTTATATTTTGCGTTAGCCCAAAGCTTAAACATATTGTACTACAATACGCTTCACATAATTTCACATATTTCAAAAAACAAAAAAAAATGACATTGGAGACCTAGAAGCTGCTGAGCGTAACTCTCACTCTCTCTCACACACACACACACACACACACACACACACACACACACACACACACACACACACATAAAAGCAACAATTATTAATAGTACTTACAGGTTGTGATTCGGAGGAGGAAGCTGATCCAAATAAACTTGGTATTGAACCTTCCTATATCAGCCGACTCGCGAATCCACACTTGAAAGCATTTGTGTTTGTAAAGCGATCTTCATTAAAATAACGCGAACACAGCTCAAGGTGGCTATACTTGTGTGGTATAGTTGTAAATATAAACTCTAGCCACTGAGTCTTCACATGCTTGTCCCTGGGCAGTTAAAAAAAAAGTTTGCTTTTGATTCGCACTTCAGAACAGAGTCTCGTCGACATGTTGTTGTCAGTTTTCTCTGTCTGCTCAGCGCGCGCACTGAGTGGGCGTGTCGAATTCAAATAACTTGTACAAGTGACGTACGAAAGTTAGAGAAAATGCATCGTTTGTCTATCGATTCATATCAGCGACTCAGAGTCGACTCTTACTTTTGAGAGACAATAACTTTGTATACGGTGAACTTTCATATTTAAAACTTTGCAGGATGTTTTTGTTCACTTAGATCTATGTTACACACTACATGAAAGGTAATTTTCAAAATTCCATGATAGGTACCCTTTAAGATTTGAATTAAATTTTTAATGACGTCATTTTGATCCCGGATCCGGGATACTAAGTCATGAACACATAACTAACATACAAACAAATACACATACATGGGTAGATGGTAAGTGACAGAATGAAAGCGGAAATGAAATGAAATTACGGAAAAGATTCATTGAACATAAAGGAACCATCAGCTTATTATTTTCAGAGCACTTCATTAAATGTATACTTGCATGGGCTTTGCAGTGAAAGCATTTTGTTAAGTTCCTGAAAAAAGGGTTTTAATGGTTCCGTGAGTGTCGAGCGTTGAAGTTGCAATCGTTTTCTTCACCGTTGGTTAGTTTGACTCTGTTCTGGTTGAAAGTTCTATCTGGTTCTGGGTCAAGGCCTTCTGCCCTGGGGCCTGCTGAGGCCACACAGGACAAGACAGCACAGCACCCAGAACATACAGAGAAGGCCAAAAGAGGGAAGGGCTTGTGTAGAGACCATTTAAAGCCTGAGAAAGATCCTACCTTTCATGGCTGGCTCAACCAATAAGAAGCCAACGTGGGAGAAGACTATCTCAAGTGTGGCATTCTAAGAGAAGGGGATGTACACTAAAGATTGAGTCATTAAATGAGGATTAATCCGATAGGAGACACGATACAGGTGGGATTACGTTGACCGTTTGTAACCCAGGTTACTAAAGATGTTTTATTTTTTAAATAGAAAAGAAACTGTGTATGTGAATAAACAGTTATTTTATTAAATATCTGTAAAGAAAAGTGAAAATAAGAATACATAAATTAGAGAAGAGTGATTTGATTTAATGAGACGATGATTGGCCCTAATAAACGAATCAGAGTTGGCCGTCTTAGTGGGTGGAGTCATTGGAGTCGAGAGATGATGCAATAATCATTTCCGAGAGAAGCAGAGAAAGAACGAAGCAGTGAGCGCGATGGGAGAAGAGAAAGAACTAGACTGAGCAAGCTAATTGTTTGTTTAGAGATATTGAACACAAAGATTTTGAGAAATAGAAACCGAACTTGATGCTGTGATAATTGGTTTTGAGTAAAGTGAAACTAGCTGTACGTGCATTGAAGTACGCACGGGCCTAAAGCTGAAAGAGCTGCCGCGAACTTTTCCTAAGTTGATATTAGAGTACTCTTGTTTTTTTTTTTTGTTTTTTTTTCCCTTTGGACTTTCTATTACTTTTTATATCCTTTCTGGGTTTTCTTTTGGTTTTGTCTGATATTTTCTATTTGCTGACTTTGGATGCTGAACGAGGATCGAGGAAGCTGCAAGTGAGATGTCCCTGCTTCACTGCGAAAGTTCGAGAGTTGGTGCAAGCAGGAACTGGCGAGCCATGCCCAAATAAGGATCGAACTGTGAATCGAACTGTGGATAGAGTAGTAGGATCGAGCACAGGTCTTCTCTTCCTTTCCTACTGAACCAGTGAGTTAACTTGAGTTGCGGAAGAAGGATCTCGTGAAGGAACATTGAACTGGAGCTGAGAACTGGTACAATCTCATATCACCTTGAGATTTCTCTGAACACTGAGATCATTGGACGGTGGTTTTCTTTTTTTTATTGTTGTTATTTTGTTTAAATTCTATTGTGATTTATTTCTTTTGATTTATTGATTAAGTGTTCATAATTTCTATTTCTTCTATTTTGTTTAACAAAAGTGAACTAAAAGGTATTTGAAAAGGTAATTTAAAAAGGTAATTTGAAAAGGCAATCTGAAAAGGTAATCTGAAAAGGTAATTTGAAAGGTTGAAATTGAAAAAGTTACATTTAAATCAGGCCAAAAGAGAGAGGTATCAATAATATAAATAAGTCAAACTAAGAATAACTCAAATATAGTAGAAACCTTATATCTTAATAATACCAAAATAAAAGTTAGTTGGGTGAAATTAGATTTAAAACTAAATAGAACATATAAATTATAGTAGATAAAAGACTAAAAGGTTATAATTAGATTTGAACAAGACTTTTTTTCTGTTTTATTTTCTTTTATCGACGTGTTGAGTTTAATTTTATTGCCTTTTTGAACTTTTTTTCCTTTTGTTATAATTGCTTGTTACTCCTTTTAAATATAACATACTTATTTTCCCAACTTAAACAGTGAGTCTTTGTGGTTCTTTGCTGCTATCACGGTCTCTTGAGCGAATTCTGGTCTTCTGATCACTGGTCCATAGATTAAAGCAGTGTCTTCTTTCACGCCCCTCTGTGTCTTTTACTGAGGAGAGCGAGGGTAACACACTTGCCACGACACGGGTTACAGAAAGTTGGCGAGCCAGCCAGGAGACCGTTGCTTAGCAACAAAGACACTAGTAGGAAACAAGCTAATTAGTAACCAAATTTTTCTCTTGCGTTGTGACAATGGAAATCATTGAGAGAGAGAGTGTGGACGTAGCAAATGCGCTTCTTGTCAAAGGTCTCACGTTGACCAAAACAGATGATGAGCTGAGTACTTTCTTGCAAAGGTATGGCTCAGTTAAACGTAATTTGATAATTGACGATCAAACGTCTGAGTTCCATCAGCATGCCATTGTAGAATATGCTCACAGCTCTGCAATGCTGGACTTAGCGCCAATGTTACCCATAACTTTGGGAAGTCTTTCGAATGCGAGTGTCATGTTCCAAGTACGAGCTTTGGCTAGCGTCTGTAACCAGACGGCCAGTGAGAAACCTCTCTCAAATGTGTTTCAGGAAGAGTTGAATGAACTCCAGGAAGTTCACTCTACCAACTGTACTCCAGAGAGAGCGCGAAATGTGAGCTGTGATGATTCCAGTAAAGCGGAAAGAGTAGAAATGCGAGATTTAGAATTCAAAAACCCAATCAAGAGACAGACGAGCCCTATGGCCTTTCCAGAAACCACTGTTGATGGTGTTACCGTGACTACTCGTTCTAGTTTCCCCATGAACGTTGTAGACCCACCAGGTGTTCAGAAGATGGTTGTAGAGCACATAGTGAAGTTAGTCACATAGTCAGCTGATGCTATGATGTTACAGCAAACTTCAGCCCGTCTTAGGAATTTCTCAGGGAGGTGCCCGCGTCCTCCAAATGAACCTGACTTTGACACTTGGCGAGTAAGTGTAGAACTCCTGCTAAGTGATCCGGCTATTTCTGATTTGCAAAGGGTACGTAAGATCCTAGATAGCTTGTTGTCACCTGCCGCAGACGTAGTGAAGCATGTACGACCTCCAGCTCTACCTGCAGTGTATTTTGAGTTACTAGAATCAGTGTATGGTTCCGTAGAGGATGGTGACGAACTGTTAGCCAAATTCATGGGCACTTTGCAGAACCAAGGGGAAAAGTCGTCAGATTTCTTACACCGGTTGCAAGTTCTTCTGAGTTCAACGATTAAGAGGGGAGGCATCGCGGAGAAAGATCATGACCGATGTCTTTTGAAGCAATTTGTGAGGGGATGTTGGGATAGTAGTCTCATTGACAGCCTTCAGTTAGGGAAAAGCGGAGCCCAGCCACTCACTTTCGCTGAGTTGGTTGTGTTAATTCGAACAGAAGAGAATAAACGTACTTCCAAAGAAGAGAGAATGAGAAAGCACCTTGGGTTGTCGAAAACTCCCGTTGCTTACCCGAAACCTCGAGCTGCCACCCAGCAAGTGTCAGTGTATTCTCATGAAACCCCAAATGCTAGTAGTTCTGAAACAGATTCTCTAAGAAAGCAACTTGCAGAAGCTCCGACTCAACTTGCTACTTTAGGTAGAAATTCAGATCAGAAACGCCAGAGCGGATGTTCTGAGAAAACAGAATTCGATGCTTTGAGAAAAGTAGTGGAAGAGTTGTGCGCTCAGATAGCCGCTATGCGAGTTTCCATGACTCAAGAAGCAAAACGTGAAGATTTAGACAGCTTAGAAGTCGCTAACCTACGACGACAGGTAGCTGAACTGCAAGCTCAGAATGTTGCTCAGAGAAATTTTAGAGATCACTCCCATGTGACTGCTAGTCCTCGAGTCTTTCCGCCTCAGAATTGGTTGGAGACAGATACTGGTCGAGATGTTAGAAGGGCCCAACCAATGACCAATCGGCCTCGTCCCGGATACTGCTTCCGATGCGGAGAGAATGGTCATTTGGCTGTTGCCTGTGATAATCCAGCAAACCCCTTGAGAGTTGAAGAGAAGCGCCATAAGTTGAGAGAGCAGCAGGCCCAGTGGGACTCTCTGCACGGGAATTCTTCCTTGTCTTTAAACTAAGGGACGTCTCTGTAGCAGGGCATACAGAGACGAGGTGTAACTTTAACCGCCCTAAGTGTCATAGACAAGCGGCCGTCGCGAGTAATCAGAATAGATCACCCTTAAAGAACCTGCCAGAGGGGTTAGTAGGAGTAAAGTGCACAGCGCAGATTGTTATTGGGGGTAAAGAAGTAAGTTGTCTCCTAGACACAGGATCTCAAGTTACTACTGTTCCCCAGTCGTTCTATGAGTCGCATCTGTCTGATGATCCATTGAAGTCGTTAGGAAATTTGTTAAAGGTAGAAGGGGCCAATGGACAAACAGTTCCATATTTGGGTTACATAGAGTTGGTTCTGAAGTTCCCGAAAGAGTTTGTAGGTGCAGAAGTTGAAGTCCCTACCTTAGCTTTGGTAGTTCCGGATATCAAGAGTCTGTCGCAAGTTCTAGTAGGTACCAACTCCTTGGATGTGCTTTATGGTCATTGTATCAACGAGAAACAGAACAATCCTTGTTCAGATTTTCACGGGTATCAAGCAGTGCTTAGAGTTCTTGAAGCGAGATGGAGACAAGCTGGCAGTGAACCGTTAGGACATGTGAAGTTGATGGGAAGTATACCCGAAGTTGTGCCTGCCGGGAACACAGTAGTCTTGAATGGCTATGTTCAGCTTCGGGAACCTTGCTTAGAGAAATTGATAGCTCTTGAACCGCCTTCAACCCCAGCGTTAAGCGGTCTTTCAGTTGCGAGTTGTGTACACACATTGCCATCCAGACGATTCTCTCAGCTGTCAGTTCTGCTTAAGAATGACACTCGGACTGATATAACGATTCCTCCTAAAGCTATACTTGCGGAGATTTACGCTGTAGAGAAAGTGATAGAGAGCACCAAGAGTTCTTGCGGAGTAGAGTCATCATCACCTACCTCTGCTAACCTTACTTTTGATTTCGGAGATTCTCCTTTGTCTTCAGACTGGAAAGAGCGAATTTCGAACCGGTTAAATTCCATGCCTGAAGTTTTCTCTTTACATGATCTTGATTTCGGTCGCACAGGTCAAGTGAAGCACCAAATTAGACTAACTGACGAGACACCCTTTAAGCATAGGGCGCGTCCAATTCACCCTCAAGACGTCGATGCCGTTCGAAAGCATTTTCAGGAATTGATTTCTGCCGGAGTCATTCGCGAGTCCGAGTCTTCCTTTTCTTCGCCCATAGTGGTGGTCCGGAAGAAAGATGGTTCAGTTCGGCTCTGCATCGACTTCCGGAAGTTGAACTCGCAAACGATTAAGGATGCTTACGCGCTACCTAATCTAGAGGAGGTCTTTTCTGTGCTTACTGGTTCCAAATGGTTCTCGGTACTTGATCTGAAGTCTGGATTCTACCAGATCGAAATGGATGAAGCTGATAAGTGCAAGACTGCTTTCGTATGTCCCTAGGCTTCTGGGAATTCAATAGGATGCCTCAGGGAATCACAAATGCGCCAAGTACATTCCAGAGGTTAATGGAGCGGTGTATGGGTGATCTTCACAGGAAGCAGGTCTTAGTTTTCATTGATGACTTGATTGTCTTTTCAAAGACTTTAGAAGAACATGAGTTGCGGTTAGTCCAGGTCCTAAACCGGCTTAACCCTTAGGGGTCTGAGCTGTTTGGGGGCTCTTTCGGTGTTTTGATATGCCCTGACATTTGTGCTTATTTCAGCTACTTAAAACTTACCATTTGCCAACATATAAATTTGCTGTATTCAGCACAAACTCTGCTACAATAATATGTGAGCAAAATGGATGTACATTTTGCATTTTATAGAAAAAAAATAATATGCGTGGTTAGTACGTTTTGGGAAAAAAAAATGTCACCGCAATAAGGCCATTTAACACATACTGAATAGTTGTAAACAATACTTTTGAGTTACTATTCTTGTAGGCTAGAATTTTTACTTTAAAATGAAGTGACAATCATTCTGACCACTCTTTCACAAACATCAATATAACGATTTGAATTTCTTACATCAGTTTTTGGGTCATTACTGCTGTATGCGTGGGAGTGTTAATGCCCATGAATATTAATGTGATTTACACCTGGGAAGACTAAAGACACTCCCCCAATGTGCTAATGCCCCATCAAGGTGCTGTGAGGCAGCCTGAAGTAAGAATGATTCACTGATGAATAAAAAGTTAAAAAGAACAGCATTTATTCAAAATAGAAATATTTCCTAAGAACATAAAGACTTAAAGTCATTCATATCACTTAACACCTCCTTTCAAAAAAAAAAAACATAAAAAGACCAAACTTGTTTTTTTATATAAAAACATATATATATATATATATATATATATATATATATATATATATATATATATATATATATATATATATATATATATATATATATATATATATATATATATAAAATATTGCTTATATAGTGGTTATATAAATAAAAAAAAAGTGCATTCAAAGAATCCTAAAAAACTATCACAGGTTAAAAAATAATTAAGCAGCACAGCTGTTTACAACATTGATTTAAAAAAAAAAGTATATCAGAATGATTTCTGAAGACTGATGGTGACGATGTAAACACAACAAAACAAAAGCAAAAAACTCTTAGCACATTAACCAAAGTAAACTGATGGACAATTACGATTATAGATGCACAATGTATTTGGACAAAGAAACATCTATTGATGGGTAGACCGTGTAACCGCGAGTATCTGTTTATGGCCCATATAGACCGCACGCATTTACTGATACACTCAATGAACGGCTGTACCTAATACAAATAAAACATCTCCAGTTAACTAGCAGAGCATTCATTTAGTCCGCTCTTAAATAAGAGATCTAGAGCTAAAATGTTTTGTTTTTGAACTCAAGCTGAGCGCTCGTGTCCGCTGCTATCAGTGTCATGGATACAGTCTCTTGTGGCGGCGCACGCGCAGTCTTCACTCGCTCTTAGGACGTGCTCTTCAATCTATTGCCATTGCGGACACTATTCATTCCGGTGAAATCACAAAATAAAATGCACACAAACGGGTGTCCTATATACGTGTGTGCTTGATATAGACTGTAACCACTGATGAACATATTCGGTTTTGATGAGAGAAAAAAATATGCCGGGGGCAGATTCGAACCCGTAACCTCTGACACGCTTGGCAACCGATCTAACCACTAGACCACAGAAGAACTCAAACAAAACTCGCAGATCGATATATTTCACTAAATCATTATAACCTAAGCAGTTATTAAGTTTACACGAGCGTATAGGCCTGCTACACGGCAAACTATAGTCTGAAAATGCATTTGAGCTCTATGATCAGAAAAGGAATTATAAAACACTAAACAACTTACCGGTAGCCTACTCCGAACTTGAATCCTCGGGGTCAATTCGTTCTTCAAAATGGAACGTTCGTCGTCTGAGTTTCAAATTCCACTGAGAAAAAGGTGAATTATTCCCATTTGTCCATAATCCTCTGAAGGAGTAACGTTAGCGTGCTTCCATCCCTAAAACGCGATGAACTATCTGTGAATCTCTGATGAAGAATCTGTGTTTGGCATTGATCGGGGGGCGTGCCGCGTGTGATGCATAGATTTACCATGTCAAAAGCGCTGGGGGTGTGGCCGGCTCACCTAATTATTTATAATGAAGGGAGAGCGAAAAAACTGTAACTCTCCTTTGTTTCAAACGGATTACATAAACTGTAAATATATATTTTTTTAAATAAATTACTTCATTTAAAAGAAGAGAATCTCAGCTTCATAAAGAGACATATCTCGTATCTCTGTGACAAGTATTGAGAGAGTTAGAGTTAATATTTCGGACGCGTTTCAGAACGGACCTCACAGACAGAGACAAGTTAAAACGCGCATCATGTTTATATTTTCTTTATTTGACGAAAAGCACAACACTTTTTTTTTATTGTGAGTACCCACAAAAAAAATAGAAACTTAACAGGATCTAATGATGTACAACACTTATATTTAAGATCAAAATCAACAGAGTAATTTGATTCTCTTTTGCACTGATAAGGAAAAAATCCAGCAAAACGCGTGGACGCGGTTTTCGACCCCTAAGGGGTAAGGAGTACGGGTTGAAGCTAGCGCCCGAGAAATTCCGTTTCTTCCAGACATCGGTCAAATATTTGGGGCATGTTGTCTCGAGGGACGGGGTAAAGACTGACCCGGCTAAGATTGAAGCTCTAAAAACTTGGCCAAGACCCACAAATTTGAAAGAGTTGAGAGCTTTCTTAGGCTTTGCGGGGTACTATAGGAGGTTCGTGCGTGACTACTCGAAAACAGTCAAGCCTCTTACGGGACTCACTGAGGGGTACCCTCCACTTCGCAGGGGCCGCAGTGGGAAACGAGAGGGGAGCGAGTATTTTAACACGAAAGAGCAGTTTGGTGATCGATGGACTGATGCATGTCAGAATGCGTTTGATGATGTTATTTCAAAGTTGACCTCTGCTCCTGTCCTGGGCTTTGCTGACCCCAGACTTCCGTATACGCTCCACACTGATGCTAGTACTACGGGGCTGGGTGCGGCATTGTACCAGGAGCAGGACGGGCAGATGCGAGTGGTAGCGTTCGCCAGTAGGGGATTGACAAAAAGTGAGGCGAAATATCCGGCACATAAGTTGGAATTTCTTGCATTGAAGTGGGCTGTCACAGCTAAGTTTAGTGACTATTTGTATGGTGCAGACTTCACTGTTGTAACAGACAGTAATCCTTTGACGTACGTTCTAACATCTGCGAAACTTGATGCTACCAGCTATCGTTGGCTGTCTAGTTTGTCAACCTACACGTTCAAGCTCCAATATAGGGCTGGGAGTCAGAATCAGGATGCGGACGGTCTTTCCCAGTGTCCACATGGTGAGCCTTTGGATGATTTAGTCTCTCAGAAAGAACGAGAAAGAATTGAGAAGTTTACACTTCATCACCTTGCTGATCCTGAAAACAAGTCTGATGTTCTCGTGGCTGATGTAGTGAGAGCCATATGTGAAAGGCATCAAGTGATTGGTTTACCTGAGAGCCTTGGTTTGGCACACTCTTCTATTACATTAGTCGAGTCCCTTACTCATTGTGTTGATGCTTTGCCGAATGAGTTGCAACACGAGACTGAGCATGGGTTGCCTGATCTTCCCAATCTCTCAGAGGCGGCATTAGCAGAATGGCAAGGGAAAGATCCAGAGCTTGAGGTGATAATTGAGTGGATGAGGAGTGGGACTAAACCAGGTACCCTGAAGGGCCAGCCGCCTGATTTAGTATTGTGGTTGAGGGAGTGGAGTCGACTTGAGCTGAAGAACGGAGTGCTGTATAGAAAGAGGCAAGAGAATGAAGTCTCTCACTACCAGTTAGTGTTGCCAGTTGGACTAAGAGAAATGGTGTTGTGTAGTCTTCACGATGATATGGGGCACTTGGGTATAGAGAGGACTTTGGACTTGGTGAGGTCCAGATTCTTCTGGCCAAAGATGTCCCAAGCCGTGGAGAAGAAGATCAAGACGTGTGAACGCTGCGTGCGTAGAAAAAGACCTCCAGACAGAGCCGCTCCCCTGGTTAACATTCAAACCAGTAGACCCTTGGAGTTGGTCTGTATGGACTTCTTGTCATTAGAGCCAGACCGCAGTAATACCAGTAACATATTGGTTATTACGGATCATTTCACGAAATACGCCGTAGCAGTACCGACCCAGAATCAAACGGCTCGTACAGTAGCGAAGTGTTTGTGGGAAAACTTCCTGGTACATTATGGGTTTCCCGAAAAGCTGCATAGTGACCAAGGACCTGATTTTGAATCCCATACAATAAAAGAGTTGTGTCATGTAGCGGGTATTCATAAGACTCGTACCACGCCCTATCACCCCAGAGGTAACCCGGTAGAGCGTTTCAAACGGACGCTTCTCCAAATGTTGGGAACGCTAGAGAATGAGAAAAAGTCTAAGTGGAAGGAGTTTGTAAAGCCTTTAGTACATGCATACAATTGTACGCGTTATGATACAACAGGGTATGCTCCTTATGAGCTTATGTTTGGCCGTCTTCCTCGTTTGCCTGTAGATTTAGCTTTTGGATTGCCAGCAGAATCTCCAGCTAAATCTCACTCTCAGTACGTTAAAGATTTGAAAGAACGGTTGCGAGAGAGCTACGATATAGCTAAGAAGAATTCGGCTAAGTAAGCAGAGCGTAACAAGGGAAGATTTGATAAACGTGTGGTTGTTTCAACTTTGGAAGAGGGTGACCGAGTCCTTGTGCGCAATGTTAGGTTGCGAGGAAAGCATAAGCTCGCTGACAAGTGGGAGCAAGGCGTCCAAGTAGTAGTCAAGAGAGCGGGAGACTTACCGGTGTACACTGTCCGACCAGTTGGGCAGAGTGGTCCTCTCAGGACATTACATCATGACTTGTTGTTGCCTTGTGGATTTTTGCAGTCGAGTCAACATGATAAACAGCCTAAGCAAAGGGTTCGCAGGCCCAGAACTAGAGCCTGTGCAGATGATAATGATTCACAAGAGCCAGAATCTGAGTGTGAATATGAGTCTGACACTGATCGATTCATTAACCCTGCTTTTAGGGATACATTGGATTTTGAAACCCGAGTTTTGGTGAGCCCCGAGCACTTACCTTGTCGAAATCCTTGTAACGTCCCTGTTGACTTACTTGTGGATGAACCTGTGAGAGAGAACTTACCTGAATCTGGAGAAGCAGAAGCTCCTTCTGTTGAGATAGAATCTGTTCGTGTTGATTTAGAGATTCCAAGGAGAGAAGATCCAGAAAATGATCCCTGTTCTGAGCTTCCCTCCCAGGGAGCTGAAACAGTAATTAGTGGTGAAGGTGAAACCCTTAATGAAGAGAATCCAGTTTTAATTGAAGCTAGAGATGTTGAAATTGATCAAAGTGAACGAGAGAACGACACAGAGTTTGAAGAGGGAGCTACTCCCAGACGTTCACAGAGAGAGCGAAAACCTGCAAAAAGGCTTGAATATCCCCAGTTAGGGAACCTACTTACTGTAGTGATTCAATCTCTGTTGCAAGGTCTAAGCGTGGCATTCAGTACTGCCTTAGAAGAAGTAAATGCTTCTTCTGTTGATGTACCTGCGGTTTTGATTCAATCCCAAAGATGTGTAGATGCAGCGGGACGTGCATGGATTCAAGAGGGGATGGTGTAACCCAGGTTACTAAAGATGTTTTATTTTTTAAATAGAAAAGAAAGAAACTGTATGTGAATAAACAGTTATTTTATTAAATATCTGTAAAGAAAAGAGAAAATAAGAATACATAAATTAGAGAAGAGTGATTTGATTTAATGAGACGATGATTGGCCCTAATAAATGAATCAGAGTTGGCTGTCTTAGTGGGTGGAGTCATTGGAGTCGAGAGATGATGCAATAATCATTTCCGAGAGAAGCAGAGAAAGAACGAAGCAGTGAGCGCGATGGGAGAAGAGAAAGAACTAGACTGAGCGAGCTAATAGTTTGTTTAGAGATATTGAACACAAAGATTTTGAGAAATAGAAACCGAACTTGATGCTGTGATAATTGGTTTTGAGTAAAGTGAAACTAGCTGTACGTGCATTGAAGTACGCACGGGCCTAAAGCTGAAAGAGCTGCCGCGAACTTTTCCTAAGTTGATATTAGAGTACTCTTGGTTTTTTTTTTTTTTTTTCCCCTTTGGACTTTCTATTACTTTTTATATCCTTTCTGGATTTTCTTTTGGTTTTGTCTGATATTTTCTATTTGCTGACTTTGGATGCTGAACGAGGATCGAGGAAGCTGCAAGTGAGATGTCCCTGCTTCACTGCGAAAGTTCGAGAGTTGGTGCAAGCAGGAACTGGCGAGCCATGCCCAAATAAGGATCGAACTGTGAATCGAACTGTGGATAAATTCCGTGTAAATAAATTCCAACATCAATTCAATATCTACTATTTCCTGAATATTACTGATGAACTGATCAAAAATTAGGCTACTGTTCACATGTGTTTTACTACTAAAGTATTGAAATATAGTAATAATTTAGTACTTTCTCCTATTTTATTGTTGGTTTCCTCTTTTCCTATCATTTGGAATGAGGATAAAAAAGTAAATAGCATGTAAATTAATTCCAACATCAATTCAATATCTACTATTTCCTGAATATTACTGATGAACTGATCAAAAAGTAGGCTACTGTTCACATGTGTTTTACTACTTTATTAGTATAGTAATTATTTAGTACTTTCTCATGTTATTGTTGCTTTCCTCTTTTCTCATCATTTGGAATGAGGATAAAAAAACCTTAAAAAAAAAAACATGCAAATAAGTTCAAACATCAGTTCAATTTCTGCTATTTCCTGAATATTATGACATTCAAGAGGGCCTCCCCCTGATGACGTCATACTATGCAAATTAGATGAATATATTTACACCCCACATAAACTTTCAGTCATCCCCAACATTTTTCTAATTTACAGTAGATCTCTATCTTTAAGCCCTTTCAAGCCACAAGCTTTTGAAATTTTGATGTCAAAATCCAGCATTTTTTCAAAAAAACCTTGGCGCCTAAAGGGTTAAGTGTTCATAATTTCTATTTCTTCTATTTTGTTTAACAAAAGTGAACTAAAAGGTAATTTGAAAAGGTAATTTGAAAAGGTCATTTGAAAAGGCAATCTGAAAAGGTAATCTGAAAAGGTAATTTGAAAGGTTGAAATTGAAAAAGTTACATTTAAATCAGGCCAAAAGATAGAGGTATCCATAATATAAATAAGTCAAACTAAGAATAACTCAAATATAGTAGAAACCTTATATCTTAATAATACCAAAATAAAAGTTAATTGGGTGAAATTAGATTTTTAAAACTAAATAGAACATATAAATTATAGTAGATAAAAGACTAAAAGGTTATAATTAGATTTGAACAAGACTTTTTTTCTGTTTTATTTTCTTTTATCGACGTGTTGAGTTTAATTTTATTGCCTTTTTGAACTTTTTTTCCTTTTGTTTTAATTGCTTGTTACTCCTTTTAAATATAACATACTTATTTTCCCAACTTAAACAGTGAGTCTTTGTGGTTCTTTGCTGCTATCACGGTCTCTTGAGCGAATTCTGGTCTTCTGATCGCTGGTCCATAGATTAAAGCAGTGTCTTCTTTCACGCCCCTCTGTGTCTTTTACTGAGGAGAGCGAGGGTAACACAGTTGCCACGACACGGGTTACACGTTGGTTGCATCATAAAATACATACTGTAGTATCAAAGATATAATAGTACACAAGACAGTAAATAATTCACACAGTGTCCTGGGGTACATGTTCATTTATAGATCAGTTCTTCCATAAATTGATGCAAGATAGTCTGTTTTAAAAGCTGTGGGTCTTTTCTATGGCCTCTGCTTTTCCCATGTGACCACATTTTAACAGCAATAAAACCAACTTATCTTGTTTACATTGGTATTCTCATGGTAACCAAGACCCTTCTTGCCCTTGTTGAGGTGATGGGACCATAGATCCCAGAGTGAGTTTTAAAGATTATTTGTTAAATATAATATATAAATATCGCTGCTCGCAGATATTTATATATATATATATATAAAGTCGGTGGCACCGCCACCCTGGTGCCTTTAGGGTTATTGTGCACGACGTGACACAAAATATCAAAATATCTGCTCGCTATCTGCCGAACGGCTCTGGTAGTTCCGCTTCAATAGGCTTACCTGATTTTGAACACAGGAGGGCAGTATAGCCCTATGTATTACTTGATTTATTTATTTTTTGACTGAATAGCGCATTCTGGCTGTTTTTAAACTTGTACATTATCATATTGCATTGGATTTTAATTTCTTGTCCTGAAACAGAGCACTAAATTATATGTGTAATTAGAATGTGTAATTTATAAGCTACACATTCTACATTGATTAAAAAAGAAACATCAAATATGTTTTTAGTCATAGTATTATTTTATACAGAAATAAATTATTTGTAATTAGATGAGAATAAAGTTAGTGTTTTACAATTTTAAGGAAAACAAATATATTGTTCTGAAATATAGCACATTCATTTTAAATTTATTCAGCTTCAATTGCCAATACAAACTTAATTGTATTTAAAGCAAACTATACAGTTAAAAGATCTGGGTTCTATGCATATTTTGTAATTTATAAAAGACAAGGCCTTAGAGATTTCTTTATCCTTTAATGCAGGAAAAATCACACAGCAATGAAAGGCTTAATCTATTATCACTGTAAAAAACAGCCAGCCACACACACACACACACACACACACACACATAAACACAGACACCAGCCCTCCCTCCGCCGCCACCCCCCCCACACACACACACAGACTACCACACACACACACATACGCACACACGCACACACACACACACACACACACACACACACACACACACACACACGCACACACCCCGAATGGGAGGGGCCCCTTTCTCTGTCAGAGATACCATTTCAAGAAATCCACATTCAAACCACAATATCTGACTTTCTGAGGGTCAGAGGTAATGACTTTAAATTAGAAAGTTGTTCGGCTTGAGGAGAAGAATATACACAGTTAGTTTTACCTACAGTTACAAAACTCAGCAAGTTATAACACACTTTATATGTACTTTTTTAAGTCATGGAAATTAATTTCCTCGCCGCGGCCAAACCGAGATATCAAAATCCGTGTGTATCCGTTCGAGATAAAAATCTGTCCGCAATTTATGGAGCGAATTATGTACCAAAACCTCACACACACACAAAACGTGTTTTACTCACACCCAATGATTCACAAACAAACTCAATGTGGTTTGTAAATACAAAACATCACTCACAAACTAATGCATATTGTTCTGCAAATAAAAAACGTACCTATCAAACAAATACAGTATGTTTTACATACAAGTACGAAACAAAAACCTTCGAAGTACGAAATGTGTCACGTGACTTTTGGCACTATTTTTCCGCGTCCAGTCCAGGCAGATTTTCTCACAAATATATCCACGCGGATTTTCTCACAAATGCAGTTGAGCAACTTCCTCTTCCAAAACAGTAGATGGCGCACGGGATTAATTTAGCGCTAGTCCTCCCGGGAGAAGCAGTGATTGTTTGAAACACGTTCGTGCTTCCCTTTGCCACAGCGGTGAAAATGAGCGGTGAACAACAGGTGAGTTTCTGTCTTACAGTATCTATAATCTACCTTTTGATGTTCTCTTACGAGAGTATCTCTCGTACTGCGTAATAGCTTACGCTATGGGGAAAACTCTTTTCATCGAGACATTGAAGCCAAAAAAATAATTATCCTTAATTTTTAATCAATGTAAAGCGCTTTGCAGCAGCAAGCAGACCTTAGGCGAGACAGCTCGCGCGCCTATTGGCTGTCTTGCGGCAAAAGCAGCAGCCTATCGAGAGCAGCTCTGCGTGACGTCATGACGAATGGGGGCACTTCGCGCCCATTTCGTCACGTCCCGCCAGAAAGGGCGTGGTCTCGCCCTATAAATAAGCTCGATATCCTGCTATACACCGATTTTTCAACTCTTCAGCGAAGCTCACGCATCGCTGGATCTGGATTGAGAAGCCGCGCCGTCGACCTGTAGCCTTCAGCGGGACGTGCCTTGAGCCTGGAGTCGCTGGCATCGCCGCCTTCAGCCGCCGTACCTGCTGCGCTTTCCGGCGTATTATATCCTTTCAATTGCATTGTATTTCTCTGTTGAGAGTGTGTGTTTGCTTACGTGACGCAACACATACTTCTCCCTAAAAGAGCTGCGTCTTTTTAAAGATGCCTTCTTGTGGCTCGTGCCGCGCCCAACTCAGCGACGAGGACCGTCATGTCATCTGCGTGTCCTGCCTGGGTGAGGATCACGCGGCTATCGCGCTCGCTGACGGCGGATGCCCCCACTGCGAGCTTTTGCCCATGGTGACTCTGAGGACTCGCCTGGCATCGTTCTCTGAGCCCGCCTCCCAGCCTTCCGTGGCGCCGCGCCGCAAGAAGCGCCGCGCCCAGCGCGCTCCCGAGCCTTCTCCAGCCCGCCAAAGCTCGCCGGTTCGCCCGCCTGCTTCGCCGGCTTCACCAGAGTCGCTCCCGGATGGACAACGGCCGCCGTCCGCCCCCGAGTTCGACGAACCTGAGGTATGCTCTCTCGTGGCTTCTGACAGCGAGGATTGGGCAAACTCCGCGGACCTCCCCCCCCTGACGTTTCCAGCCAACCCCCCGGGAAGAGAGCCGGCATTGAGGCTGAGCTGATGCGTCTGCTCACCCAGGCCGTGGAAAGCATCGGCCTCGAGTGGGAAGCGCCCACGCTCCCACCCCGCAACAGGCTAGACGGACGCTTCCTCGGGAAGGACGAGGCTCCGTCTAAATCTAGGGCCGCCCCTTTCCTCCCCGAACTTCACGACGAAGTCTCCAAGTCGTGGAACGCCCCATTCTCCGCCAGGCTGCGTACCTCTGTCTCCGCGGCATTCTCCACTGTCGACGGTGCGGGAGATAGAGGGTACACCTCCATTCCTCCGGTGGAGGTAGCGGTAGCGTCACATCTCTGCCCGCCCTCTGCTGGACGGCGCGCGCAGACAACGCTCCCATCTAAGGCCTGCCGGGTGACGTCATCGCTGCACGGGCGCGCTTACACCGCCGCCGGACAAGCAGTCTCAGCGCTCCACACGATGGCTGTCTTGCAGATCTACCAGGCTGACCTTCTCCTTAAACTGGACGAGGAAGGACCCGGGGCTATCTGCGTGGCGGATTTGCGGAGCGCTACGGATCTCGCTCTACGCGCCGCTAAAGCCGCTGCACAGGCCATGGGGCGGAATATGGCCTCTCTCGCCGTCGCCGAGAGACATCTATGGTTGACGCTGTCAGAGATGACGGAAGCCGAGCGCTCTGTATTCCTCGACGCGCCCATTTCTCCAGCGGGCCTCTTTGGATCTGCCGTCAAGGATTTCGCGGACAGATACACTGAGGTGCAGAAGACTTCGCAGGCCATGAAGCACTTCCTCCCGAAGCGCTCGAGCTCCGCTTCAGGTCGCCCTAAACAGCCGCCTGTTCGCAGCTCTCAGCCGCAGCATGCACCGCCCGCCGCCGCCGCTTCACAGCGCCGCCAGGCCCGAGACCAGAGACCGCGCTCTCGCTCTGCTGGACGCCGCCCCCCTCAGCGCGGGCCCCGGCCGAGGATTGAGCTCAAGCCCGAGGCCTCGAAGCTTTCCTAGCCACTCTAGGAAAACGATGGTGTTCAGATCCCGCTGCGGCCGGATTTCCACCAAAACTCCTCGCTCGTTCAGTCCCATGCGATGTGACTGTCCCAGTGTATTTAGCAGCGAAGCAGCCGGTGTCTCAGCCCGCTTGCCTGCACACAAAAGCTGTTTTTACGGCTACCCAGATAAATCCAATAAAGAGTGTATTTTCTGGTGTCCCGGCCACGGCCGATGGTGTTATGTGTGTTGTAAGAATGCCCACGCCCCAGTGCCCATTCCCACACCCAGACACAGCCCGCCACGGTGCAGGGCTTGCACACATAAAATCGACCCAGTTCGATTGTGCAAACAATGTAGTGAATGCGCCCATACATTGCCCGCTTACACTACACGCCGCGTGTCCCTTGGTTTCTGTAAAAACGAAAACCAACACACATCCAATCGGCTCCAGCCGAAAGCATGTGCAGTGCAGTAAATGTGCCCGTACTGTCGCGCCCACATTTCCCCGCAGACATGCCGAATCCCACGGGATTCGCCCCGCTCACTCTCGTTGCGAGTCCCGCCATAGAGAGGCTGAGTGCGGCCAGGCTGCCCGCTGTGATCAGCGCGCCCCCCGCCTCAGACGCTGTAAACACGGCGTCGTGTTCTCAGGACACCGGGGCTCTCGAGCTGCCGCTTTGTCGCGGCCAGAGCCCGGTTTCCATTCTACCTCTAGCTATTCACGCGGACGCGTGGTCAAAGCTTCCCGGGGTATCGGAATGGGTGCTGAACACTATAAAGAGAGGCTATTCGCTACAGTTTGCTCGACGCCCCCGCCGCTATACGCCGCGCGTCGAGACTACGGTGGGAAACTAAGTATCTCATCTACTTCGAGCCGAGATAGCGAAACTACTGAGCAAAGGGGCTATAGAACCCTTATCTCAGGCTCAGAGCGAGGGGGCTTATACAGCAGATATTTTCTGGTACCGAAAAAAGATGGGGGTTTCAGATCCATTCTAGATCTGCGACAGCTGAACAGAGCGCTTGTGAAGCGCCAGTTCAGGATGCTTACGACCAGGAAAATCCTCGCGCAAGTGCGCCACGGGGACTGGTTTATGTCAATAGATCTGAAAGACGCCTATTTCCAAATACAAATAGCGTCCCATCACAGGCGATTCTTGAGATTCGCATTCGAGGGCCAGGCATATCAATACACAGTCCTGCCGTTTGGCCTGTCCCTAGCACCACGTACATTCACGAAGTGCATGGACGCGGCTCTCGCTCCCCTGAGACTTCGGGGCATGCGAGTTATGAACTACTTGGACGATTGGCTGGTTCTAGCTCGATCACGATCGGAGCTCATAGAACACAGGGCCACATTACTCGAGCACCTCGAGAAGCTGGGCCTCACGGTCAATTGGGCAAAGAGTGCACTGTCTCCCAGCCAGAAAATTCCCTTTCTGGGAACAGTGTTAGACTCGCTATCCATGACGGCATGCCTGTCACCGGAGCGCGGACTAAATATTCAGCGCGTCGCGAAATCCTTCCGCCACGGCTCTATAGTCCCACTCAGAAGGTTTCAGAAAATGCCGGGCCTAATGGCCTCAGCGGCCTCTGTACTCCAGCTGGGCCTGCTTCGCATGCGCCCGCTGCAGATGTGGCTGAAAGCACGGGTTCCGCCCCGGGCATGGACCACGGGTCTGTTTCGCCTCAGGGTCGGCCAGCAGTGCGTTTCAGCTCTGAGACCTTGGAAGGTGTCCACCTGGTACCAGTCAGGTGTGAGTCTGGGGACCGCCTCGAGTGTAAAGGTGGTGTCTACGGACGCCTCCACCTCAGGGTGGGGGGCGCTGTTCGAGGGCAGACCGCTAGCTGGCCTATGGTCAGAGCGGGAGAAGCTCCTTCACATAAACTGCTTGGAGATGATAGCAGTCGACAGAGCGCTGTGGCGCTTTTGTCCCCAGATAAGAGGCCACCACGTCTTGGTCCGGTCGGACAACATGTCAGTGGTGGCGTATATAAATCGCCAGGGTGGCGTCAGGTCTCGAAACCTTTACAGGCTGACGGAACGCCTCCTGGTCTGGGCTCAGCACAGCCTGCTCTCGCTGAGAGCAGCGCATGTGTCCGGTCACCTAAATGTGGGACCGGACAGACTGTCCAGGAACAATGTACCAGCAGGGGAATGGTCGCTGCACCCGCAGACGGTCCAGCTGCTGTGGGAAACATTCGGCAGAGCGCAGGTGGACTTATTTGCGTCCCACGAAAACGCTCACTGCCCGAAGTTTTTCTCGAAAAACAAGGACGCGCTGGCCCATGTCTGGCCCCGCTGTCCTCTGTATGCTTTTCCCCCGGTCTCGCTCCTGCCCCAGGTGTTGGAATGAATCAGGGAAAACGGATGCCCAGTGCTGCTCGTAGCTCCGCTCTGGACGAACCAGGCTTGGTTCCCTGTCCTGATGCAGCTGACCAGCGCTGCTCCATGGCCTGTGCCGTTGAGGAGAGACCTCCTCTCTCAGGCGGAGGGCTCGATTTGGCATCCTCGCCCGGATCTGTGGTCCCTGCACGCATGGGCCATCAACGGGTACCCGCTAGCCTCCCAGAGGGAGTGCTGAACACGATCGCGCAGGCTAGAGCTCCGTCTACTAGACGGCTCTACTCCTCGAAATGGTCAGTGTTCTCTGCCTGGTGTCAAGCCCGAGGCTTTTCGCCAGTGGACTGCGGGGTTACGGAGGTACTGTCCTTCCTTCAAGAGCTGCTGGATAAGGGCAGGACCCCATCCACGCTCAAGGTCTATGTGGCGGCCATAGCAACGTTTGCAAAACCGGTGTCTGGCCAGTCGCTAGGGAAGAACGACTTTGTCGTGCGTTTCCTAAGAGGAGCCAGGAGGCTAAACCCTCCCAGGCCCCCTTCAGTCCCGTCATGGGACCTTTCCATGGTCTTGGAGGCCATGAAGGGTGCCCCATTCGAGCCGATCCAGTTTTCGGACATGAAGCACCTGTCTTTCAAGGCGGTGTTCCTCACGGCTCTCGCTTCAGTGAAGCGCATAGGGGACTTACAGGCGCTTTCTGTAAACGCGTCATGTATGGAGTTTGGGCCTAACGACTCAAAGGTCATACTCAAACCTAAGCACGGCTACGTGCCAAAATCCCTCAACACACCGTTCAGGGCCCAGGTGATTTCCCTGTCTGCCCTTCCGGTTATCAATGAGGAGGAGGATGCGAATCTTCTTTGCCCAGTTAGGGCATTAAGAGCTTATGTGTCCCGCTCGTCTGGGTTCAGACAGACTGAGCAGCTTTTCGTTTCGTTCAGTGGGCGTTCCAAGGGACTTGCTGCTTCGAAACAGAGCCTATCCAGATGGATAGTCGATGCCATTGCGCTGGCTTACACTTCAAAGGGCCTGCAGTGCCCCTTGGGTGTCAGGGCGCACTCCACAAGAGGCGTGGCCTCGTCGTGGGCATGGTCTAGCGGGGTCACCCTGCAAGATATCTGTACGGCCGCGGGCTGGGCCTCGCCGTCTACATTTATAAAATACTACAACCTGGAGGTGCCTGCCTTACAAGCTAAGCTTTTGGCTATTTAAACTTCAGTGCTATCTGCCGGATGTGCGGCTCGGATGCTGAGTGTTTGGCCTGCGCATCGTTCAGACTGATGCAGCAGCTCCATGAGTACTGGCACAAGTAGGGCCACCCAGTTCAGGCTGAATGCTTTCACCCTGGCTGCGTGGTTTAACGGTCATATGGTGCCCCTGTGGGCCTATCTATAGGGAGAAATGCTTCCAGCCTCTCCTTTTTTACTCTCGGTGAGTGTATTGTGATTATGCACTATATGCGCCCCGGGCTTTGCCCCTGGGACTGTGGTGTTGGATCCTTATCAGCACGGCGTGTTACACTGTGTTCCCCATAGCGTAAGCTATTACGCAGTACGAGAGATACTCTCGTAAGAGAACGTACTCGGTTACTAACGTAACCTCGGTTCTCTCTAGAGAGGGAACGAGTACTGCGTATCTTGCCGTGCTTGGAATACACTCTGGTTCGCTTCGGCGATGAAAAATCAGTGTATAGCAGGATATCGAGCTTATTTATAGGGCGAGACCACGCCCTTTCTGGCGGGACGTGACGAAATGGGCGCGAAGTGCCCCCATTCGTCATGACGTCACGCAGAGCTGCTCTCGATAGGCTGCAGCTTTTGCCGCAAGACAGCCAATAGGCGCGCGAGCTGTCTCGCCTAAGGTCTGCTTGCTGCTGCAAAGCGCTTTACATTGATTAAAAATTAAGGATAATTTTTTTTTTGGCTTCAATGTCTCGATGAAAAGAGTTTTCCCCGTAGCGTAAGCTATTACGCAGTACTCGTTCCCTCTCTAGAGAGAACCAAGGTTACGTTAGTAACCGAGTACGTTTTCTTTGCCAAATGTTTATTACATATCTAGACAGAAATCCACATTAGTACTCTCTCTAGGATAGGGGAATCTATAACCTGAAAGCTCTGTCATCATATGTTGCTTTTTACATTTATTTCTACATCAGACTCATGCAAAATGACTAAATTAATATGTCTACACTGAACGAGTCTATTTCTTTCGTTCTCCATAAATGTATGAGAACAATAAATTTAATTGAAAGGAGGGTTTAATTTTTCTGTCCAAAATAATAATTTGGGCACTACATACGTCACCGTCAAGTTAAGAAACAATTGTATATTTTTTGTTTCGTTCATTAATTATTTTATTACATTAACATTTAAAGGGTACCTATTATGGCATTTAAAATGTTCCTAATATTGTTCTGGAAGTCCCCAACAACAGTTTTACATGCATGCAATGACAAAAAACACTTTTGTTGTCTTATAATATGCATTTATTTTTACCTGATTTGCTCACCGACTCCCTAATGATTCGTTTGACGACTCATTTGTTCAAACCCCTCCTTTGCGTGACGCTAATCGGCAGTGATTGGTCAGATGACCCAGTCAGTTATATTTTGCGTTAGCCCAAAGCTTAAACATATTGATAAAGCACTGCAGTACTACAATACGCTTCACATAATTTCACATATTTCAAAAAACAAAAAAAATGACATTGGAGACCTAGAAGCTGCTGAGCGTAACTCTCACTCTCTCACACACACACGCACGCACACACACACACACACACACACACACACCACACACACACACACACACACACACACACACACACACATAAAAGCAACAATTATTAATAGTACTTACAGGTTGTGATTCGGAGGATGAAGCCGATCCAAATAAACTGGTTCTGAACCTTCCTTCAATATCAACCGACTCGCGAATCCACACTTGAAAGCATTTGTGTTTGTGAAGCGATTGTCATTAAAATAACGCGAACACAGCTCAAGGTGGCTATACTTGTGTGGTATAGTTGTAAATATAAACTCTAGCCACTGAGTCTTCACATGCTTGTCCCTGGGCAGTGAAAAAAAAAGTTTGCTTTTGATTCGCACTTCAGAACAGAGTCTCGTCGACATGTTGTTGTCAGGTTTCTCTGTCTGCTCAGCGCGCGCACTGAGTGGGCGTGTCGAATTCAAATAACTTGTACAAGTGACGTACGAAAGTCCATCGTTCGTCTATCGATTCATATCAGCGACTCAGAGTCGACAATAACTTTGTATACGGTGAACTTTCATATTTAAAACTTTGCAGGATGTTTTTGTTCACTTAGATCTATGTTACACACTACATGAAAGGTAATTTTCAAAATTCCATGATAGGTACCCTTTAAGCTAACTGAATTCCAAATAAATAAATAAGTGGGCTGAGACCCTTTCAAAAAGTAGACAAAAAAAAAGGTTGTCAGTGGACGGGTAGCTACAGAGTGAAATATATTTTTATCATGTGTTATGTTTTTTGCTTATTCCATTTCAGGTATCTAATGGTACTCAAGTACAACTGTAGTGTACCACCCTTCCTAGAACATAACAGTCTTGTATTCCAGATTACATTTTGTATAAACCATTTACAAGTTTTTATTAATGTTTAGTATATTGCAGTTCAAATCAATAACTATCTGTCTGTGTCTGTCCATTGATGTCCCAGGTGGTTCGCATAATGATGGAGCGGCTTCAATCTCGACTTCAGCACATTCTCAATCGGCAACCTCTGGACCTAGACTATTTACAGTTCATATGCACACAGGAGATGGTGTTGTTCAGTGCATTTTCTGATCAGAATTATCTTCCTGAGAGTATTGTGGATGGTCTCGCAGAACTGTACAGATTAGTAACTGAGGAAAAATCAAATCAAGTTGTGGAAGTGTTAATTCAAGTCACTCATGGAGCAGCTGGACGTCCATGCTTTGATGTGTCGCATGATTACCTACTGCATCTACTCCATCAAGGTCTCACTGTGTCATGCATTGCCAGTCTTCTCGGAGTGTCTAGGCGGACAGTGTACAGACGCATGGCAGATTTAAACATCACTGTTAGAGGTCTTTACAGCACTTTATCAGACTCAGAACTTGATAACCTTGTTGGTGAAATCAAAGAAAGCATGCAGGTTATCGGCTTGTTAAGGGAGTTTGCAAGCCAGAGGACATCGGGTTTAGTGGGAGAGAGTTAAGGCTTCAATGCATCGTGTTGACACCATGGGTATCCTTTCCCGTTTGAACATGCTAGGGTGTGTTGTGCGGCGCAAGTACTCCGTTCCTGGACCAAAAGCACTTGTACACATTGATACCAACCACAAACTGATCCGGTGAGTGAGTGTCTATCTGTCTCTATATCTTTCTGTCTGTATCAATCAATCTATCTCAAACTTTTCAATGTAGGTGATTTGGTTGTTTTAAAAAAATGCTTAATTCTAAAATGAGTTGTCTATTGAATACCTAGGTGCAATATAGTCATCTTTGGTGGCATTGATGGATTTTCCAGAAAGGTAATAATATCTTATAAAACACAATTTAACACAAGGTCAGCTTGACCAAACATTTTTAACTCATTTTATATCCTGCTTTTTTCCCCCGATAGATCATGTACCTAGGTGTCGCAAATAACAATCTGTCATCTACAGCCTTGGCTTTCTTCCAGCAGTCCATTGAACATTATGGATTTCCACTGAGGTATTTTAATAAACAACTAAAACAATAATATTTGCAGCAACATCTAAATAGGAAATGCCCACACACATATATACAAATATAGTGTTCCTCTGCATTTAAACTTAAGGCGCGCTAAATCGAACCAATGGCGGTATTCAATCAGAGGTGAAGGTCTCACACGTGTTCTGTCTTTTCTCATGGTAAAGGGATTTTGATTAAATCCAATACATTTTTTCATGTATTAACTCGTTATTTTATCTGACTCCATCAATTAAAATGTTTTTAATGATATCCGTGCATCATTAAACGTTAGCGAATGTTTGTTTATTCTTTTGAACTCTTTAATGAAAATAATAAAGACCGTTAGGATAAAATCAAATGTTTACAATTTATTGTGTCAGGTAAATGAATCATGCCAATTTCATATCATAATCAGTTTAAAGATGATCAATACAAAACATCAAATGCTCTGGAATAAAGAGACGCAAACCCAAAATTTTAAGAAATACATTAGGATGGAGTCTCTGCGACTAACAAACAGGCCATCTGAAGTCCAGAAAGGGCCTAGAACTTCTTGCTGCAGTTCATTAAAAGTCTCTTCACATGAGAACATGCTAACAATGGTAATTTGCATTCAGGTTACACCTTTTTTGATGGGGGTAGGAGAACAGTGGGGATTTCTTTAAGACTGCAAGGGAAGCTCAGCTTCCCCTATAATGTCAAAAAATGAATGGTCAAATATGTACTATTACTATTGTATTGTGTAAACATTTTATTGACTAAAAATGCGTTAGAACACGTCCATCTCGAAGATTTTCTCGACTCGATTTTCTTCTCATACATTCCCGTATAGTAGCGTCACAGTGCATTTCCCCGTTGAAGCCGAGCGTCCATTGACTTCAATGGGGCTGCTTTGAAAAGTTTTTTTCAGTACTTCGAAACTAGACGGTCATTGGATAAATGCTGCGATTATTTCCCGCCCACGGACGCTCAGCGTCTCTGGGGTGAATAGGGAAGTGGGCGGGCCTGGAGTCCGGGCGTCTGCGTGATGATTGGAGGACTGCATCTCCTTTTGATTGACAGCGATTTCGTACAATAAAAAGTTAGGAAGCTATTCGAGATTTCGAGTTCAGTCCCATCGCGGATTTTTAAAGTGTACTCGAAAGACAAACTGCTGTAGCCTAACATATTTCTTGGTATTTGCAATTTTCATCATACATTTCACAGTTTAACCTAATTCCTACATTTCCTCCGTCGATGTCAGGTGCCTTGTTACATGTGCGGGGCGTGGTGGTGTTTGAATCACGGCACATCTGTCTAGTAGTTTGGTTTCGGTTTTGTGTCGGGATTCAGACATTCATGCTCCTCGTGTTTGTTTTCTTTTGTGAGCGCACATGATAAGCTTCCACTCGTTCGTGCATAACGTCCTGTCTTGTCGTGTAAGCGTGCGGTTTCGTGTTCGGTCTGTCCACGTGTGTTGTGTTTGTCCATGTGTGTTGTGTTTGTCCACGTGTGTTGTGTTTTGTGTAGGATGTGGTTCTTGTTTACATG